>JBBDGP010001564.1:0-302500 GCA_037952835.1 Lithobates septentrionalis | reverse complement strand
GATCCCCCAGGGGCCCGGATCCGCTCTCCGGACACAACATCCCGGAAATCTTCCGGCCGCGATCACGCGAGGCCCCGGCTTCATCTCCGGCCTACTCCGGAACACGGGCCTCAAGCCTCAGCCCTGCCAGGAGAAGCTCACAGCGTGCAGAGAGCCCATCTACTGCCCGACCACTTACCATGCATGATCTCAGGTCGGTAGCCACAGATATAAAAGACTCCTTTGCTGCTGCCTTTACAGATCTCAGGAGGGAGATTCAATCGATGCACATGAGAATTGACGACCTAGAAACAACCACTACCCGCCATGATGCCTCCTTACAACAGTTGAAGCATTCGTCCCAGATTTACAACAGCCAGCTCAGAGATCTACACAGGCACATGGAGGATCTGGACAATCGCGGACGCCGCCATAATGTAAGGGTAAGAGGCATACCTGAGTCCGTTGAGCAGAACCACATTACACAGGCCACAATCCAGATTTTCAATGACTTACTGGGAAGACCCCCCGAGACTCCCATTGAATATGAGCGTCTACACAGAGCTCTCAAACCCAGAGGCAGAGACTCAGACCCTCCCAGAGACTTGATATGCTGCCTAGTAAATTTCAAATTAAAGGAAGACATACTAAGAAGAGCCAGAGAGTGCCGCAGCTTAATGTACCAGGGTGCTGAAATCAAGATTTTTCAAGATCTGTCCCCCATAACCCTACAAAACAGAAGAGACCTACGCCCGTTGCTCGACCTACTGCGCCAGAAAGGGATCCAATATCGCTGGAAATTTCCCTTCTGCCTGTCTGCAACAAATGCTGGACGCACTGCCAATCTGAAAGTCCCGGAAGATCTTAGGGGGTTCTGCAATACTCTACAGATACCATTCATCGAACTCCCGGACAGGTATAGAGATTTTCGCTCCCCCCAGCTCCAAAGAACCAACTCCATGGAAGCTATCCCGGTGAGAGATGAATTCCACATTAGAAGACGCAGATCATCCTCTCCAAGGCCATTTCCTCAGAGGGATCAGCTGGACAGAGACCGACAGAGCCCAACAGCGTCCCCAGCTCACAGGCGGGCTCGACCAGATCAGCCTTAATCAATCCTGTCCAAATGTTTGAAAACAGTACAACTCATGTTCAGAGTTGCAGTTTCTCTTAGGTCGCCACCCCAACCCTAGTTCCAGGACCCTAGCATCAGGACAGAACAGCAATCCGATCGACACTTAAAATCCACCTGACAGCAGCATACCTCAAACCGGACCTGAACTGGATCCACCAGATACAGACAGATAACACCACACTCCTACAAGCTTAGATATCTATGAAGACCACGTGCTACACACCTCCACATCAACTCAACTCCAGGACATTCTCCCCGGGGAAACATCCCTCATCCACAGACTCCAACAGAACTCAACCCACTCTCCTAAGTAGCTGAACCTGAGCTGCATACATCATCAGTGAAATTCTGTCTGGCTGAACAACAGACCACCACACAAGCCACCAACTTCCTCACTCAACTGCCAGCCTTTACTGAGTCCAGAAACGACAGCTCGAGATGGTCCCCCCCCCTTCAATATGGTGTCATCCACCACAGCTCACTACACCACTTGGGTATCCCCCCGCCATTCCCCCCTCTCCCCCTCCCTCTCCCCTTCCCCCCACTTCCCTACCCACCCCAACCCCCTCCCCCTCTTTTCAGGTACCTTCTCCAGAATGAAGACGACGCAACGAAGAGTTGAACTGAACCTCTGGAACCAAATAAGTTAGATGCTTAACGTACGGTATTCCACCGTGCTCCGAGATACATTTGGAGTTCCCTCTTTTTTGACCCCCTTTTTTTTTTTTTTTTTTTTCTGTGTTTTGTTCCCCCTTTTTTTTTTTTTTTCTTTATATCCCATCAACTTTATTTACTGCTTTTGAACATGCTTATGCTGAATGTTTTGATTTATCTAAAGGGAAGAAGAGGGGCTCATCCCGCATGGATAAGGGCTCTTTACCCTCCTGACACACTCCTACTCGCTTTACATTTGCCAGGGACATCCATGAGGGATGAGCTTCCTAATGATGGGCAGGTTATAATAAACCAACCACTCTAGGGCCACAGCCACTGAGCTCTGTACAGTCAATTAGACACCTACTAAAGACTACCTCATACCTAATCTACCGCTAAATTTTGCTAGGAACTACCATAGACCGCTCTGGGAATGAGCAATTGCTCGAGGTAAAGCCCTATCCTAACTCGATGTCAAGACCACACTTAGACTAATCAGTACACGTAAGCATCGATGGATCCTTGTTTATCTCCCCCCCATAGTCAAATGCCCCCCCAATTTATAGTGAGCTAGCCTCTTAGAGGCTGCGCCATCTCACGCCCCCATATAGCCTCAATACTTACCACGAGCTCATAATTTGCACTAAACCCAACCTATCCTTAAGATTATTGCTGCTACTAGTATCAGTATTATTTCTAAGATATATCTATAGATGGTTTAGCAACGCCATACTTCCTGAGCCTTTGTACTTGCTGTTCAGGTGGCGACCTCCACATGTTTCCGAACGTTGCCAGTTTATTTCTAGGACCACAGTTTAAGATTCAATGTACCAAATGTCTATATTATTGATTATTGATTGTTTATGCTTTCACATCATCAATCTGAGATCTTTAACCACACACTTTCCCCTTGATATATAAGCAGGCTCCCTCCTTACAAGTCGAATAGACCCGAGATGACCTCCCACGGACAGAACGTCTCTCGAACCTTTCTTCGAGCACCTTCCACTCCTCCACACAACAGGACAGTGACTATCCTAGTTGACCCACACCGGACGTTTCAACCCATAACAGGGTAAGGTAGCCGGACTACGTTTACCTCCGGTAAGTACATCCTACTCCCCGTTACTAAACCCCACTTCACTAACCCCCCCTCCTTTCTCCTATCTCTCCCCCCTCTCTATACGCTCTCTCTCCCCCCTCCCCCCTTTATATATCTGGGCCTCTCTCCCTCCCTAGTCTCCACCGTAGCATTTCCCACTATAAAGCTTAAATATCTTTGAAAAGCGTACATCTCTCCACAGATTACTCTCACCCACATCGGCCACATCGGCAAATTGCACCCCCTCCCCGTACCTAATATACCAACTAGACTGTACCCAACGATCATGGACCCCCTACACTCTACTACGCAACACAACACACTCAAAGTAGTCTCTCAAAATGTCAAAGGACTAAACATCCCTGAGAAGCGTAGTCAAATCCTCAGCATGATGAGTAAATTAAAAGCAGATGTGGTGTTTCTGCAAGAAACCCACTTTCGCATGAACAATACCCCTAAACTGGCAAGCCGCAGGTACCCTACTTCCTTCCATGCTACAAACCCTCTAGCCAAAACAAAAGGGGTTACAATTTTGCTTTCTAAAAATCTTCCATGGCAACTGATAGATTCCCTAGTAGACCCAGAGGGCCGCTATGTATTCCTGAAGGGAACCATCCACAATCGGATGGTCACTTTAGCAAACATATACAGCCCCAATACTGCCCAGGTCAGCTTCTTCCGTTCTATCGCAACCATCCTTGCAGGCTTTCAAGCGGGGACTACAATTCTTGGAGGTGATTTTAATGTAACACTTCAGCCTATCCTAGATTCCTCATCGGGGTCTTCCACCCTTCCTTACAGAGCACTGAGACAAATTAAAATACAAATACAGGACCTTCTTTTACACGACACATGGCGTACCTTACACCCAAATGGGAAAGATTACTCCTTTTTCTCCGCACCTCACAATAGGTACTCTAGGCTTGATTACCTCTTCCTCTCCCAAAAAGATCTCCCCTTCCTAAAATCTGCTACCATTGAACCCCTACTCATCTCTGATCATCACCCGATCACCCTCTCCCTTTCCTTCCCGGAAAGAAACTTGATCACAAAGATATGGCGTCTTGACCCATCTCTCCTCACTTCAGAAATTGACACTAACCACATCCGCACCAGCCTAAGCAACTACTTCAGGGAAAATGACAACTCCGAAACAGCACCCCTGTCCCTCTGGGAGGCACATAAGTGCGTCATCCGAGGGGAATTTCTCACACTTCAGGCCAACCGGAAAAAAACACAACAAATAACCTTACGGGAACTCACTAACAGAATAAAGAGACTAGAATTACTTCACAAGCAGTCTCAATCACAAGACACATACCTAGAACTTACTCAAACCAGGAAACTTCTGCTGGAAGTCCTCAACCGTAAAACCCGACGCAAATTTATTTTAAACCAAAAGCTATTTTATGAACAGGGGAACAAGTGCGGGAAGCTACTAGCCAGAGCGATACAATCTAAAAAAGCTAGCACCAACATTCACACCATCAAAGACCCTTCAGGTAACTCATACTCAAACTCCACAGACATAGCATCTCAATTTGAACGCTACTACACAGAACTTTATAACATACCACAGCAACCCGAAACAACCGTGGGCCAAACCCCTAGAAAAGCCATTATCACAGACTTCCTCAAAAAATTCAGCCCCAAATCCATACCCCGGGAAGAGGCTCGCGATTTGGACAACCCCATATCCGAGGAGGAACTTAAGAGAGCGATTAAACAACTAAAAGCAGGCAAAAGCCCAGGCCCCGACGGCTTTTCAGCACCATATTATAAAACTTTTATAGACATACTATCAGCCCCTTTCCTAAAGACTTTCAACTCCCTAACCTCATCAAATTTACCTTTTCACAGACTGCTTGAAGCGCATATCACGGTCATCCCGAAGGAGGGGAAGGATGCCACTTCAGTCACTAGTTACAGACCAATCTCCCTACTCAACGTAGATATTAAATTATTCGCAAAAATCCTAGCAAACCGACTCCTTCCCCTCCTTCCTACAATTATAGGGAAAGACCAGGTTGGATTTGTTCCTGGCAGAGAGGCCAGGGACAACACCATCAAGGCAATCAACTTAAACCATTGGCTAACTTCCCAAAAACAAAGAGGCTTCTTTCTATCCCTGGACGCTGAGAAGGCGTTTGACAGGCTGGCCTGGGACTACCTAGGGGCGGTTTTACGCCACCTTGGTCTACAGAACCGAATGTTCAACCTAATTATGTCCCTATACACCACACCAACAGCAAAAGTCAAAGTCAACGGCCACCTGTCAGACGCCTTCTCCGTCCGGAATGGAACGAGACAAGGATGTCCATTGTCCCCTATCCTTTTTATCTTAACTCTAGAACCCCTACTACGCTGCCTACGATCGAACGAGAACATCAAGGGTATTCCCATTGCAGGATGTACGTATAAAATAGCGGCTTTTGCCAATGATATCTTGCTATTTCTAAGTGACCCACTTACCTCGATCCCAAACCTCCTCAGAGATTTTGACCTATTTCGGCAAATCTCCAACCTAAAGATTAACTTCTCAAAATCCCATGCCCTCAACATTTCCCTCCCGGAAGACCTAGTATCCCAATGCCAAGATAATTTTCCCTTTGTCTGGAAACAAAACGCCATCACTTATCTGGGAATCCAACTGACCACATGCCTGTCGGATTTGTACACTAAAAACTTCACCCCGCTGATTCGCACAATCTCCGAGGACTTACTCAGATGGGACAAACCCCACTTTTCTTGGTTCGGCCGCGCGACCATCCTAAAGATGAATGTGCTCCCGCGTGTCCTATATCTGCTACAAACAATACCCATCAAACTCCCTGCAGCCTTCTTTCACACGATCAAACAACAATCTCTGAAGTTTCTTTGGAAACACAAGCGTCCTAGGATAAGCTACTCCCAACTCTCAAAACCCAAAAGCAAAAGGGGTATTGGGCTACCAGATTTACAGAATTATTCCAGAGCTTGCCATCTGGGAAGAATTGTAGACTGGGCAGTACACGAAGGGGTTAAAGACTGGGTGAGACTAGAAGGCTCGTTCTCTCACTTGCCCATTAGAAACACCCCATGGATTCTCCAATGCCACATTCCCAAAACCCTAAAAGAACACCCCCTAATAGAGGCTACCCTCAGAAGCTTTAGGGAAGTATGTAAAAAATTCCAAATCTCTTCTAACCCAGGGCCCCTTACGCCTATCCGCCTTAACCCAGCCTTTATTCCGGGGATGTCCGATAACTTCCTTAAAGATACTTGGCCACACAAAGACATACTAGCCCAACACTTCTTTAGAGATGGTAATTTCATAAACCGTGAGGCACTTCCCATAAATACAGGGAGCGAACCCTTCCCGCTATGGACTTACTTCCAGATTCGCCATTTTCTTGCAACAACACACCGAAACACGTCTATATCTAGAAACTTAACCCCATTTGAAAACTTATGCTCCCAAACCACACCGCAACAGCACTTGATTGCAAATACCCACTCCATGCTCTTTGCCCTGATTTCCCCCAAAGATACCAAAGCTTGCCAGGCGTGGGAAAGGGAACTTCAAATAGACCTAACGGAAGAGAACTGGGAACGAATTTTCACAATAGCACACAAGGGCTCCCTCAATGTCACAATACAAGAGAATAATTACAAAACCCTATCCCATTGGTACCGTACACCTGAACTACTAAACAAATTTAATCCTGATACGTCAAACAAATGTTGGAGATGTCTCAATGATATAGGCACATTTTCACACATCTGGTGGTCCTGCCCTCTTCTCCAGACTTTCTGGAAACAGGTTCACGACATCACGTCCCAGGTAACCACATACCCCCTGGACTATACTCCTACCAGACTCATTCTACACCATTCCTCCACTTCAGCCCACACATACAGAAAGTCTCTGGGAATACATATGATCAACGCAGCCAAATTATGCATCTCAGCCAAATGGAGATCCCCCTGTAGCCCAACTATGTCTGAATGGTTTTCCCGTGTGGACAAGATCGCTGAAATGGAGGAATTAATCCACATTGCAAAAGATACACCTTCAAAATACTCCCGAACGTGGGCCTGTTGGACCCACTTTTGCACCACAGAGAGATATTCCTCCATTATGAGGACAAACCGTCCCGAAGCCTCCCACAACGTCTGATTGAAATAAGCCAAAAACCCCCTTGAGTCATACACCTACCCATCAAAACTCGCTGTTTCGCTCACTCCTGCTTTTATGTGGATCCCGGGGGGAACCCCCCTTCAGATAGGGATCCACACACGAGAACGTCCATGCTCTTGAAGCCCGGTGGAGACTGGGGAGGGGACACCCCAGTTTCTTACCCCCCCCACCTACTCCTATCTTCCACTTCATCCCTCAATCCCATTCACGTCTATGTCTATCTCCCTCTCTATTCCCCTACCCCAACTGAACTGACGATGACAACCATCTACTTACTCCCATGACTAACCTAACTTCGTTGTATAATTCGCCATCTAAGCCTCACCTTTCAAGAATCGACGAGACTAACTTACCATACAGACAGACCCCACGTCACAAGCCCGGCACATCCACACGTGTTCAGGAACAAACATATTGTCTCATAGTTGACTACACTCATCCAATTCCTCAACTAGCCCCTAAATTCTGAAATCACATTCAAGGTGATACTCCCGCCCAAGATGGTTCCTGATCTCAGATGATGAGGTAAACCTCGAATTCGAGGCTTTCTTATTCTGTTATACGTCTGTTTGACTTACAGTTGAATACATAACCGACTCGCTTCACTGTAGTGAAATAAGTCATGTTAATAAGAGCCATGTTGTCTATCCACCTATTGTTTGTAAAAAACTGTGTAACATCATTTGTTCACAATAAAAACATTTATGGGAAAAAAAAAAAAAAAAGGAATACATGGATTTAAAAAAAAATAGATTCTTTATTAGAAAATTACTGATCAAGGTTAAAATATGAGCTATGATGGGGCCATACCCATACCAAATACAAAAAAATTGCAAACACAAAAATTATACAACCAGAACTTCTTTAACCACTTCCCACCCGGCCCATAGCAGATGATGGCCGAACAATGGTTCAGTTATCCTGACTGGGCATCAAATGACGTCCAGCAGGTTAACATGCCGCCGCTCGCCCGCGGGGGCGCGCATCGCGGTGATTGGTGGAGCGGTGTGTCAGTCTGACACACCGCTCCACCGATCTTGGTAAAGAGCCTCCGACGGAGGCTCTTTACCATGTGAACAGCCGTGTCCAATCACGGCTGATCACGATGTCAATAGGAAGAGCCGTTGATCGGCTTTTCCCCACTCGCGTCTGATAGAAACGAGTAGAGGAGAGCCAATCGGCGGCTCTCCTGACAGGGGGGTCTGTGCTGATTGTTTATCAGTGCAACCCCCCCTCAGATGACCACATTGGACCACCAAGGATCGCCACTAGGACCACCAGGGAAGGGGGCAACATGTGGATGGCCAGGTATGTACCCCATGGCCATCCACATGTGCCCAATGTGCCCAGTCAGTGCCGAATCTGTGCCAATCAGTGCCCACAAATGGACACTGATTGGCACCATTATATTGCAGTGATGCCCAGCAATGCCACCCTTAGGGGCATCAATGCCACCAATCAGTATCATTAGTGCCATTCATCAGTGTTGATCGGTGCCACCTGTCAGTGCCAATCCATGCCCATTAGTGCCCACCTATCAGTGCCCATCCATGCCACCTATCAGTGCCACCCATAAGTACCCATCAGTACCACCCATAAGTACCCATCAATGCCACCTATGAGTGCCCATCAGTGCCGCCTATAAGTGCCCATTGGTGCCACCTATGAGTGCCCATCAGTGCCACATACCAGTGCCACCTATCAGTGCCCATCAGTGCCACCTATCAGTGCCCATCGGTGCCATCTATCAGTGCCCATCATCAGTGCCACCTCATCAGTGCCACCTCATTGGTGCCACCTCATCGGTGCCGATTAGTGCCGCCGTATCAGTGCCCATCATTGAAGAAGAAAACGTACTTATTTACAAAAAAATTTAACAGAATTAAAGAAAAACTTGTTTTATTTCAAAATTTTCGGTCTTTTTTTATTTGTTGCGTAAAAAATAAAACCGCAGAGGTTATCAAATACCACCAAAAGAAAGCTCTATTTGTGGGAACAAAATGATAAAAAAATTGTTTGAGTACAGTGTAGCATGACCGCGCAATTGTCATTCAAATTGTGACAGCGCTGAAAGCTGAAAATTGGCCTGGGCGGGAGGGTGTCTAAGTGTCTGGTATTGAAGTGGTTAAAAACTATCAGACAATCCCGCGTGCCTCTATGCCAGAACAACACCCTGGGGGAATACGCTGATCCACTGAATGTGGCTTACAAGGAATGACACGTACAAACGCCCCCTACAGGTGTGTCAGATTAGAAGAGGTCAGCACCTGTGGCAAATACCCAGAGCGTTAGCTCATGGTATATACAGATGTGCCCATATTGAATTTAAAATTAATTATTGAACAGTCAGACAATATCACAAAGGTCTATCTTATATGGCCTAATTAATTGTATTAAGGAAAATAGATAAATAATAAACAAGGAGTGATTCATAACTGGTGCTAATAATGAAATTACAGCCAGGCCAAAAATGGCCTCATGTGCCAGCTATATCAAATAGAAGAGTGATAATGATGTGAAATGATTTGAAGTGGAGGTGAGCAAAATTTTAAATTTAAAAACGCCAAAAGAGGTGCCGAGGTGAAGAAATGAAACTGGACGTAAAAAATGGCAAAATAATAATAATAAAATAAAAATAAAAATGAATGATCAGAGAGATTTTTTTTTCTTGGGAGAGTGCATGTGATCAGCACAGGGCTAACTAGCACTGTCCCAACAGAGGGTCAGGGGTCCTGCATCCTGATAGGACAATCAAGGGAGAATGAAAATTCCTCCTACAAGCTTTAACCAGACTCTTATAGAAGTCACAAGACTGCTATATACTGCTGATGAGGAAAGGTATTTAGCAATTTATATTTACTAAAATAATTGCATTTTCATGTTCTGTGCAATGTTGGAGACCAGATATAGCGAATGCAGGGTCATGGGCAGGGATGAGCCGAACACCCCCCGGTTCGGTTTGCACCAGAACATGCGAACAGGCAAAAAATTTGTTCGAACACGCGAACACCGTTAAAGTCTATGGGACTCGAACATGAATAATCAAAAGTGCTAATTTTAAAGGCTTATATGCAAGTTATTGTCATAAAAATTGTTTGGGGACCTGGGTCCTACCCCAGGGGACATGGATCAATGCAAAAAAAGTTTTAAAAATGGCCGTTTTTTCAGGAGCAGTGATTTTAATAATGCTTAAAGTGGAACAATAGAAGTGTAATATTCCTTTAAATTTCATACCTGGGGGGTGTCTATAGTATGCCTGTAAAGGGGCGCATGTTTCCCATGTTTAGAACAGTCTGACAGCAAAATGACATTTCAAAGGAAAAATGTCATTTAAAAGTACTCGCGGCTATATGAATTGTCGGTCCGACAATACACATAAAAGTTCATTGATAAAAACGGCATGGGATTTCCCCACAGGGGAACCCCGAATCAAAATTTTTTAAAAAAATGGCGTGGGGGTCCCCCCTAAATTCCATACCAGGCCCTTCAGGTCTGGTATGGATATTAAGGGGAACCCCGCGCCAAAATAAAAAAAAGGCGTGAGGTCCCCCTCAAAATCCCTACCAGACCCTTCAGGGGCCTTAGACTGCAATGGTATTTGTTGTATAACTATTGCACATGTTAGGGTCTTTAGTTGCCCCCCTGAACTGGGGGGTGTTTTGTCCCTTCTGTAATTTTGGTGCATGCTGGATGATGTGCTTAATTTTGGACAGGGGGGTGGCTTATTTTGTGCTAGCTGCATTTGGGTTGTTCCGGGCATGCTCAGGGATTTTGTTTTTTTCCTGTGCCTTTTGGTGTGTGAAATGCGTTTGGGTTGGTCTGGGCATGCTCAGGGACTGTTTTTTTTTGGTGGTGCTTTTTGTGTGTGAACATTACTTGGATGGTTCTGGGCTTGCTCAGAGTGTGTTTTTTGGGTTAGTAATTTAAGGACATCCTTAACAGGTGTACTCACTTTTAAGTTCTCTCTGCATTGGGTGAACTTGCAATTTGTGTGTTTCATTGACTGTCCATGTGTTTGCAATTGCCTCATTAGCACACAAACCTATGTTATATAAAGCTTGCAGATAGCATTCTTTACTTTGCCCTGAAAAGATCCAAGATTGTGTGTGTGGGGCCGGTAAGAGAATACATTTGGGTGTCCTTATCAAGTTTCTAACACATGTATTTTCTATTTGTATTTTGCTTATTATGTTGTTGCAAAACAGATGTGTTTTAATGCAATTTATTTGTTACTTTGGTTTGTTGTTTTTTTTTGGGTGGTGGTTATTTTACCATGAAATCTTTTTTATGTTGTTTTTACGTTGTTCTTTTTGATTTAACTGTCTGTGCTGCCTTATTTTTAAAATTCTTTCTCAAGATGTTGTGCCTAATGTTGTTTTAATCCGTAACAGATGTCCATTTGTGGGTGCACTCCTTTTAACTCTTGTTAATTTACACTGCAAAAGGGTCAAACATATTCTGTTAGTGTCTCAAATTAACATACATGTGTGTATTTAGCTTTCCTTGCTTCTTTTCTAAGTCCATTTTTTTTTTTTTTGGACCAATAAAATTGTATCAAATTTTTTATGTTTTATGTGTGTTCTTTTCATGCAACAGATTTCCCAGCTGCAGCTTAACTAGGCTGATTGGCATGTCTTAGACAAATCCTTTTTTTTTTTTTTTTAGTTTTAAGTTACTTTCCTGGTGCCTTCATGGTAGCACATGCATGGATTGTGCGTATGCTGCCACGGATGGTGACCAAGAAAGTAACATTTCAGAGTGGTAAGTATTCAATTTTCTTTTTGAGCAGTGGTTTTCAGCCTCAGTCCTCAAGTACACCCCCCCCCCCCCCCCCCCCGACAGGACATGTTTAGGAAATTTTATCTTATTTAAAAAAGCTGTCCAAAATACAAAACCATTGACTTTGATTTAAAGCACCTGTGCAAGATGAAGGAAAACCTGCAAACCTGGCCTGTTGGGGGGGGGGGGGGTACTTGAGGACAGGGTTGAGAAGCACTGATTTAGAGCACTGAACTAAAATCAAGCTGAAGACAATCCTATTCTAATTGTGGACATTTGAGGGAAATCAAGATTTTTATTTTTATTTTTTTTTTTTAAGGTTGGGCTTTGTGTCCCTTTTCTTAAAATTGGCTTTGCTTCCTGTCACATAGCCAAACAGGAAGTGAGAGTAAAACCCTAACAATATTTTTCCTGGGGGACACACAGGTCAATCTAACTAGTGCCCCCACTATGCAAATTGCACTCTAGCACTTTGTTGTGTACATCCCAAATTATTAGGTATTTTGGGGTTTATTAAAGGCAAATCCTTTCTGCAATACAAGTGTAGTTGATGAAAATCTGAAGGTTAGTACTGGTGATTTTATCATTCAATCATGTAGAGGCAAAGATGCTGTTTTTTTTTTTTTCTTTTCCTTGCTTGTCCCCCTCGGATCTCCAGCAACTGCACTTCTAAGTGCACTTGTAGTGCAAAGTGGATTTACATTTTAGTAAATAAACCCCAAGATACATAATAATTTGGGATATACATGGCAAAATGCTAGAGTGCAATTTCCCGAATGGGGAAACTATTTAGATCGTCCTGTGTGTCCCCAAGGACATACATTAGTAGGGTTTTACCCTCACTTCCTGTTTGGCTATGTGACAGGAAGTGGATAATTTTTAATGAGAAATTGGCAAAATTTGAGAGGTGTCTTTACCCTATCAGGGGTGTAGACATGTGACAAAACTTCAAATCCCTCTGCAGTCTATCCCCAAGCAAAAATAAGAAAGTATTTTAATTAGTTTAACTTTG
Source organism: Lithobates septentrionalis (assembly GCA_037952835.1). Taxonomy (NCBI): domain Eukaryota; kingdom Metazoa; phylum Chordata; class Amphibia; order Anura; family Ranidae; genus Lithobates; species Lithobates septentrionalis. Next base: position 289,659 of record JBBDGP010001564.1, on the reverse strand, counting down.
CAAAGACAAATTCCTAAGTTCAATTGTGATGCATGTTAATGTATTCCTGTTGGTATAGCTGAGAAAAACGCGCCACTACTCAAAAATACCACCACTGTGCCTCTGGATAGTCAATTATAACTAAGAGCTGCCACTTAACAAAAAACAAATATAAAAGCTGAATTTTTTTTTTTTTGAAAAATGTTTATTGGGTTTTACAGCATACAATAGTATACAACAGAGTATAAAAATGGTTATCAGACAATTACAATCAAGATCTTCAGACAACAAGAGATTCTTATACCAAAATAAAATAAAGGAAGGGGGGGAGGGTAGAGAGAGGGGAGGTCAAGAAAATTCACATTTACCATCTTGTCAACACTGTTGAGCAAAACATCGCTCGGAATAAGAAAACTTAACACCTAAGTATCTTCAGGAGTGGAGGCAGCGTTTGTACATACCTGGCTGGAAATGAGATATATTGGTCAGGGAATATTAACTAACCTTACTGATCTTACCAAGAAAATAATAAACGTGGAAAAGTGGATGCTAAGGAGCAATGTGGATTTGTGGGCAGCCTACGGTGGCTTAAAGGTAAAGGAGTCCGGGGTGGGAGGTATTTTGAGGTTACCAAGTGAATTGGTGAGATCTCTTGTTAGGTACCAGTTCGTGTACCGGAATGGGTGCATTATATCTATCAGTGCCTGTGGAGCGAATGAAGCTTCTGTGTACTTTCTCCATCTCTTAAAAAAACGTGAAATAGATCAAAAATTAAGGGTGATGGTATCTAGTCTCTCCAGATAGAAGAGTGAGGCCAGGGCTTTTTTAAACACTGATAAAGTAGGTGGTGTCGCTGAGATCCAGTGAGACATAATAGTTCTGCGAGCAACTAGAAGGCACAGGTGAGCCCATTGTGGGATATTTTGTGGAACCATCGTTGGCGAGGAGGGTGATGGAGGTATACTGAACAGGCAAAAGAGACAGTCCTTAGTCAATTGGATTTTGTGGACTTCGTTAATGTAAGTTATCACATCATTCCAGTAAGTATCGATCTTAGTGCAGTCCCAGAGACGATGGAGCAAGGTGGGGCGAGGTAGGGTACACCAGGAACATTGCGCTTGAGTGGGGTCCGCCTTGTTGAAGCGAAATGGAAAATAAGCCCTGTGAATAATTTGGAATTGCGTCTCCCGCCATGTTTCGGATGTGGTAGGATTGCGGATAATTCTGTACCCCTCAAGGATCTTTTCTGGCAGAGTCTCGTCTCCCAATATATGGGACCATTTTTGAAAAGGTTTGAGACCATATTTCGGTGCTTGATGTTATATGAGACAGGAATATATATTAGAGATAGAATAATTATTGCTTTTAAGAAGAGTGTCAATACAGGATGTTTCGAGTGGATTGGATTTAGGACCAGAACAGGACTTGAGATAATGAATGAGTTGGTGATGGAAGAAAACACGAGTTGGTGGTGAGAATTCCCGCATCAGGGTTTGAAAGGGTTTGAATTCGCCAGGCTTTTTATGATAAATGGACGAGACATTGGTAAGACCTTTGAGTTTCCATTGGCCAAAAGCTTTATGGATAATAGATGGGAGGAACATAGGGTTGCCTTGGATTTTGAGGTGGCTGGAGATGCTGGATGGCAGTTTGAGTAGCTTTCTTACTTCTCTCCAGGCAATGACCGTATCCTTAATAAGTACACTTGTTTTGAGGTAGGGGGGTAGAGCATTGGGATTGGAGTGGAGGATGGCTGAGAGGTCATAAGGATACACCATGGCCTCTTCCAGGGCGAAGTTGGAATATTTAGAACCTCCAGTTAACCAATCTAGGCCCTGTCTAAGTAAACATGCCAGGTTGTAAAAACGCATATTGGGTAGTCCCGCCCCACCCTCGCCCTTCGGGAGACATAATTTCTGCAGCGCTATGCGAGGTTTCTTGCAAGGCCATATGAAAGCAGTTAGGGCTTTCTGGAGTTTTTGGATATCTGAGTGTCTTAGTAGGAGAGGTATGGTCTGCATTGGGTAGAGCAAGCGTGCAAAAGACACCATTTTGAAAAGGTGGCATCTCCCAAACAGCGAGAGAGGAAGGGTCCCCCAAGCCTCCAACTCCTTTACAATTTTGGCTATTAGAGGGGGGTAGTTTAGTGAATATAGAGAAGATGGTTCACGACCTATCTTAATACCCAGGTGCGTAATATGTTGGTTGGCCGTGGCTAGCGGTGATAGATGTCTCCATTTAGTGGAGAGATGGGGATGTAATGGTAGGATCTCACTTTTGTCAAAGTTAATTCGGAATCCCGAGCAGAGTCGGAAGTCTGTAAAAAGTATTTTACCACGAGTATCAAGAGTAGAGGGTAGAAAGGTGGTGGTTTGGATATGGAGGATGGGGTGGGGGGGTTGGAGGGGGGAGGGGTAAACCGTGTATTATGATTGTAGCTGCCAAATATGTATGGAAATGTAAATACAATTGCATAAGGCTGTCTTCTCTATCTTGCTGTAAAAGTGGAGGGATATATGGTGTTATACTGTTGATTTGTAATCAAAACATAATGAAATCTCTCCTTAGTTATTTTTGGGCGCGCTGCTGCTGATAAGCTTACGCTTAAACTTCACGTGCTCGGGGACATCCCCCAATAATAAACGTCTCTCCTCCGAGTGGAGGAAAGTCGGAGGCGTTTTTTTTTTTTTTCCAACGGTATTGAGGATTCGTGCCGATTGGATTATTCCCTTTAGTGGTATAAGGGAATCGGGGGGGAGGGTTTTTTTTTTTTCTCTTTTTTGGAGTCCCCCCTCCCCGTAGATCCCAGACAATCGTAAAAATGTGACTAGAATAAAATTCACCTCATATAATGTTAAGGGACTGAACATTCCGGAGAAACGGATTAGGCTGCTTGCCGAAATGGGAAGGTTAAAAACGCAGATCGCTTTTTTCCAGGAGACACACTTCAGAAGGGATAGAATACCAAAACTTGTAAACCATAAATTTCCTGTGGTTTATCATAGTGCATCCTTGAGCGCTAAATCCAATGACGTATCTATTATCGTTTTGAAACAGATTCCATGGAAGGAGTTGAAAGTAATCACAGATGAGGAGGGCCGTCTTCTAATCATAAAGGGACTAATTGGATCGCAAAGGGTTACATTAGTGAACCTGTACCTCCCGAATGAAGATCAGGTTGGGTGTTTAGAATCTTGCCTTCAATTGATACATCAGTATAAGGAAGGCATTCTGGTGATAGGAGGAGATTTAAACTTGACACTGGATCCTCTCATAGACGCGTCCAGGGGAGCTTCACACCTCTCATCGACAAAATTATAAAGAGTTAAAAAATTATTAAGTAATTTGCAGGTGATAGATACTTGGAGGGCGCTTCATGTACAAGATAGAGATTACACATTTTTCTCGGCAAAACACAAGTCATACACCCGTATTGACTATATCTTGATATCACAGATAGTAATAACATCAACGATGAGTGCTTGTGGAAGAAAGATTCATTGTTTTACTTAGGGATTCATGTCACCTCAGATCAAAAAATGTTGTATGATCTTAATTATACTCCCCTAATAGCCGGGTTAAGGGAGGACTTAAAGAAATGGACAGGACAATATTTAACATGGTTTGGAAGAGTGAGTGCCATTAAGATGTGTATACTACCTAGAATTATTTACATGTTACACACAGTTCCGATTAAGTTACCAGGAATCTTTTTTAAACAGATACGGAAGGCTTTTACAGCATTTGTGTGGAATAATAAAAGACCAAGGCTGACATATGACATCCTGTGTAGAAGTAAGGCTGAAGGAGGATTGGGCCTTCCTGATATATCAACATACTATAAGGCAATGTCGCTGGTCCGTATTTTGAATTGGTGTCATGATTCCCCTAGTAAAATGTGGGTCCCATTAGAGAAAGCTATAGCGGGGAGGAACCTGGCAGGAGCTCCCTGGATTCCGAATACGGAAAGAGGACTCTCGAAATGGACATCCCCCCTGACCTGGAACGCACTGATAACATGGGATAATCTAAATAAAACAGGAGAGTACTCCCCCCGGGTGTCCCCCTTAGCTCCACTGGAGGGTTTCCCATGGTTCCCACCGGGGGAGGGAGGAGGATTCCTGGGGGCATGGGGGAGGGATGGAGATGTCACCTGTGGCAAGTTTGCCCCACGGGGGACCTTAGCAACTTATTCAGAGCTGGTTACAGCACTAGGGAATATATCTATAACAGGATGGAGATACAATCAAATGAAAAGTTTTTTCAAAAAAATTAAACCCCTTCTGAGACCATTAAATACAATAACTAGGTTTGAGAGCCGGTGTGTACACCTGGGGGAAGGCAGACATATGTTGTCCCAGATGTACAGCCTGATACTTAGTACCCAAAAGAAAACAATCCCATACTTTGTCAGGGAATGGGAAAGAGAATTAAATAAAGTACTATCAGACGAACAAATTAAAAAAATGATCCAATCAACTTATTCAACATCCATAAGCTCGTATTCTCAGGAAATGGCCTATAAATTTTTGACAAGGTGGTATAGGACACCAGCAAGATTAAATAGGATATATCCAACAGCAGATGCCCGATGCTGGAGAGGGTGCGAGCAAAGGGGTACATTTCTTCATCTGTGGTGGGAATGCCCCAGGATTAAGGAATTCTGGGATGCAGTTGCACCATGGATCAAGAGGCTAGCCCCTAGATCTATAGAGTGTACACCTTTGGACTTCTTATTTTATGGAACAACTGGCACAATCAAGGCCTATAGGAGGAGCATTACACCACATTTATTAAATGCAGCCACAGTATTAATTCCAAGATTCTGGAAGCAGATTACCTGCCCAACATTAGAGGATTGGAAAAGGGAGGTCAACCGGACAATGGAAGCGGAAAGATGGATTCATGTAGTTAAAGACAAAAAAGGGGAATTTGAGGACATATGGGCAGGCTGGATACAGTGTGTACAGGCAATAGATTAAGAGGGAAATGTGAAACGAGAAGGTGCAGGGAGCCAGGGCCATATAAATACCTTGGATTAGTTGCATAGGGGTTTAGCCAGGGAGGAAAAGGAAGGAATTGGGTTTTTTTTTTAATTAACTTTAACTTTTGTTTAGACTGCTGTCTCTCCCCCCCCTCCCTGTCCCTTTTACCCGTATAATGAGATACCTGATTTGGTGAAAAGGGGGAGGGAGGTGGCAAGGTGAATTTTCTTGTTTTCTTTTTTTTTTTTTTCCTATTGTTGTTTAATGTGCTGGTTTGTAAGCGCATGGTGTAGGGAACGTCACTAAGGAAGGGGATATGAAGATTGAAACACACAATCAATGGGAATTATGCTAATCACCTAGGGTCTTTTTTTTTTTTTTTTTTTCTTTCCTTTTTTTTTTTTTTTTTTTATAGATGTTATATTTAATATGGCCGTTAGTGGCCTCTTACACAATAGGGGGTAACACATGAAGGTATTTTAGGATTAATTGGATCACTTTAAATAAATTACTTAATAGAAGTGAGGAACTAGGCCATGACTGGCCAATAAATATAATTATGGGATAATTAACAATAACCACAGAGTATGTACAGGTGTGGTGGGTTTTCTTTTTTCTTAGAAGTGAGGAACAATTACGGAATAACAATAATAAACACGGGGAATGTATGGACGGGGCTGGGGGTTTTCCCCTTTTTTTTTTTTTTGTTGGTATGTTTTAGGCTTGTTTTAATGTGTTGGTTGTAGGGGGTGGGGGTGTCAATGTGGAATTGGATACACAGACCGATACGCACAAATATTGGGAATCTCATCAATCACAGGATATATTTGGTTGTCGAACATATGTCGGGGGAGGGAGGGGGTTGAGACAGGCAGCGGTTTTTTCATTCCCCCTTTTTTTTTTTTTTTTTTTTTGGGGAGGGGATAGGGTCAGTTGTAAGAGAACGATGTTACCAATTGGTCTCTTATTAATGTTTAATATGTTAATTCTGCGTAATTATTGTAAAATATGAAATTAAGGATGTTTAATTGTGAATTGTGAAAAGTATAACAGAAAATAAAAAAATTTTGATTATAAAAAAAAAACATCAACGATGAGTGCTGATATAGGCTCATTTACCTTGTCGGACCATGCTCCGACAAACTGTACACTAGATTTAGGTGAGGCAGAGCGCCATGAGTGGCATTGGAAGATTAATGAGACTTTGTTAAAGGATATAGAGTATGGACAAAAATTAAGTCAGGAATTGGATTCTTTCTTTTTGATAAATGATTTGGGAAACACATAAATGTATGATGAGAGGAGTCTTGATATCCTTAGGGGCGCATAGGAAAAAAAAGCTCAATGAACAGATTGATGTTTTACTTAAAAAAATTCGGGAAGTAGAGCTAAACCATAAAAAATCTCAGACACAGCAATTAGAGGAAAAACGAAGTGGTCTCCGGGAAGATCTGAACTCACTACTCATTGAACAGGCTAAGGCGAAATTGAAACGGGGAAGGCGGACACTATATGAATTTGGGAACAAACCGAGTAGGATGTTGGCTAAGGCCCCTAAGGATGCTACAACACAGAAGCACCTGTCTGGTATTAAGACACAGAGGGATGAGGTGGTCAGTTCCTCGCAGGACATGGCACAGATTTTTAAGGAGTACTATGAGGGTCTTTATCAATTAGATGGTCACCTTTCCTCACAGAGGCGTAAAAATAAATGGGAGAGGGTAAGGGACTACCTACGTAACTCAGAAATGCCAAAGCTGACGGAGGAGATAGCACGAGATCTAGATGTACCAATTTCAGTAGAAGAATTCAAGAGAGCATTAAATCTTTTAAAAGTAGAGAAAGCACCGGGTCCAGATGGATACACCCTGGTGTATTATAAACTTTTTGCTGAGAAATTGGCTCCAAGATTTATAGCGGCTTTCAATTCACTACGGGAGGGACAGATGTTACCCACTGAGACATTGAGGGCACATATAGCAGTAATCCCGAAGGAGGGAAAGGACCCTTCCTAATGTTCCAGTTACCGGCCGATTGCATTGCTGAATGTGGATTTAAACATTTTTTCTAAGATTTTAGCGATCAGACTGGAAGAGCACATCCCCGCATTGATACACCCAGATCAAATGGGATTTACTGCTGGAAGGGAGGGGAGGGAAAATACGCAGAGAGTAATTAATGCGATTTACATTGCACAGAGCCAACAGGAACCTTTAATATTGTTTTCAGCTGATGCAGAAAAAGCATTCGATAGAGTTGATTGGATTTTTCTTGAGGCTACCCTACAGCATATTGGACTGGGTGATGGAATGTTGAGCTGGTTCTCAAACCTTTACTCAATCCCGAGTGCGAGGGTTAAGGTAAATGACAGATTATCGGACCCCTTTAGGATACGAAATGGAACGCGCCAGGGATGCCCCTTATCGCCTATTATTTTCATTCTCACATTGGAGCCTTTTCTAAGGAAGTTATGTGCCAATCCCAACATTAGTGGTATTAAGACAGAAAGAGAGGAGCATAAGTTGGCAGCTTATGCTGATGACTTGATTTTTTTCATAACTTCCCCAATTATATCCTTTCCATCCCTTTTAATGGAGATAAGTAAATATGGGGAGTTAGCAAATTATAAGGTGAACTATACCAAATCTGAAGCCATGGGGATGAAAATGAAGGTACCTGAAATACAACAGATAAAGTCACAATTCAATTTTAGATGGTCAGACTCCCATATAAGCTACTTGGGAACTAAAATTCCAAAGAAGCTTAGTAGAGTGTTCGAGCTAAACTATGCTCCGATGTTAAGGCAAATTAAACTGGACTTCAGGAGATGGGATAGGGAGATCTTTACTTGGTTTGGAAAGACCAATATCATAAAGATGAACGTGATGCCTAGACTCCTTTACCTATTGCAAACCCTGCCAATAAAGATCCCTTCGTGTTTCCTGAAGGACCTCAGATCAAGATTCCTGAGGTTTATCTGGGCTGGGAAGCCAGCAAGAGTAAGAAGAAATATCTTAGTGCTCCCAAAAGAAAAAGGAGGTATTGGCTTTCCAGACCCAGTGAGATACCAGGAAGCCTCACAGCTAGCTAGAGTAGTGGAATGGTGTGCCTCTGTGAGGAAACCATACGTACAGTTAGAACAAGAGATGGTTAAAATCCCTTTGGAGGGCTTGGCATGGATAGCAAAATCGAAACTACCTATAATAGTGGAAAAACATCCATTGACAGGTGCAACCATTCGTACTATTAATATGATTTTCAAAAAGACAAACCTATCACTACATCCGAGCCCTATGGCCCCGGTGCTGGGCACACCAGATTTTCAGCCTGGCCTAGTAGATCGTAGGTTTGAGGTACTAAAACAAAGGGGGAGAAACAGGCTCATACACTTTTCTAGGGGCAACTGCTTGATGACACGAGGTGAGATAGAGGGAGAAGTGGCACCAGATTTAGACTATTTTAGGGCTATGCAGTTAGGAGCATTTATCCGTTCGAAAATTAAAACTTACCCAGTGATACGGGATCTATCCTGCTTCGAACAGAGATGCTTAGATGGAGAGAGCATGAGACACTCCCTATCATATTTCTATGAGGTATTAACGAGTCTGGAAGCCCCCCAAGAGCTTAATTTTATTCAAGCTTGGGAGAGAGAGATGGGGATAACGTTCTCCCAAAGACAGAAGGTCAAAATTTTGAAATCCACTCATAAGACATCGGTTGCTAGCAGGTACCAAGAGGGAGGATATAAAATCCTCACTAGGTGGTATAGAACACCATCTGTTCTACACAAAATATTCCCACAGGCTTCAAATATGTGCTGGCGTTGTATGAGATTAGAGGGCACGATGTTGCATATATTTTGGGACTGCGAGAAGATTAAGGGATTTTGGAAAATGGTTGAGGAAACGATTAAGGATATTACAGGTGTGTCTCTCGGGAATAATTTGGCTGCATTTCTATTAAATGATGTCCCCATGTCGGTGGAAAAATATAAGAATTCTTTGCTTAAACACCTTCTCATGGCGGCGAGGGCCTGTATACCGTCCCTGTGGAAGAGTCCAGTCCCCCCGACCAAAACACAGTGGTGGGCCAGAATTACAGAAATCCAACAAATGTAAAATTTGACCCTGATGCTGAAAGAACAGGACGAGAAATACTGGAGGGTTTGGACTCCCTACCTGGATTATAGAAGTAGAGAGTAGGAGAGGTAGATCATGCGCGATCGAATGGGAAGGGGAGGGGGCACCCCCTTTTTTTTTTTTTGGGCTTTGGAGGGTGGGGTTGGTACAAGGGTTAAGATAAGAGAAATGGGAAATTATATATGTTTATCGGATAGATGAGATTCAGTTCCACTTAAAAGAAAATGTACTATGTTGTTATATTACGATAAAATGGAGATGTAAGAGATGATATGAAGATTAAGTGAAGCGCTTTATGTGGAATGTATTATATGCTATTCAAAAATAAAGAATTTAGAAGAAGAAAAAAAAAAAAAAAAAGTTGTTTGAGTCTGTCAAAGTCTGCTACGGGGTCAGTGGAAAATAGGAGTATGTCATCTGCAAATAGGGCCGAGTGGAGAGTGTGGTTACTTAGAGTGATACCACTAATTCCAACATCTGAGTTTAGTATTCTAGATAGGGGTTCGATCGCCAAGTTGAACAACAGTGGGGACAGGGGGCACCCCTGTCTCGTTCCTTTTGTTAGGGGGATCGTGTCAGAAACAAAGTCAGGGGTGACAAGACGCGCGGTTGGGGATGTATACATTTGCAGCAGAAATCGCATAATTTGACCTGAAAATCCAAATTGTTCCATCACCCTAAAAAGCCAGGAGAAACTGATATTGTCAAAGGCTTTTTCCGCGTCTAGGGACATAATGGCAACATCTTGGTCAGGGTGGGTTTTAGCATATTCTAGAGCCATTAACACCTTGCGAATGTTTAGGGTAGCTGATCTCCCCGAAACAAAGCCAGATTGGGCTGGGTGCAATAGAGATGGGAGTAGGAGAGCTAGACGCGACGCGATTATTTTGGACAGGATTTTGACATCGACGTTAATCAAGGAAATCGGTCGGTAAGATCCCGGTAGCAGGGATCTTTCCCTTTTTTAGAAATTAGTTTGATGTGGGCCTGCGTCCCTGTGGGAAGATGGGGCCCTCCGTCCCACATGGCTGCGTATACATGTTTTAGGGTATTGGGAATAAAGTCACTGGTCATTTAAAAAAATTCTGCAGTATAACCGTCGGGTCCTGGGGCTTTGGCCGAGGCCATGGATTTAATCGTGAGTCGGCTGTCATCTACAGTGATAGGGGCATTAAGTGTCTCTAATTGTGTATGGTGGAGTTTAGGTAGGCGTATTTTGGCCAGCAGAGAGTCAGTAGTAAGTTGGTCAGTCAGGTCAGCTTTATATAGATTAGTGTAATACTCCGCAAGTAAGTTGCTAATCTCGTCGGGGAGGTAACCAGAGAGCCTGTCACATCTCTAAGGGCAGAGATGCGAGTAGGATGTCTAGGTCCTGAGCACAATTTGGCCAGGAGCCTGCCCGCCTTGTTGCCGAATCTATGAAAATGTAGCTTAGAGTATGACGTTTTGGCCGCCTCATGTTGTTCTGCCCAAAGGTCAAATGTACTTTTAGCCTGTCTCCATTCCTGTATGTTCTCTTTGGTACGGTTTAGCGTGAGCCGTTCATGAGCCAAGCGTAAAGCTTCGCTTGACTGACTATATTGTTGTCTGGTTTGTTTTTTAAACTGGGCGGTGTATGAAATTATTTTACCCCGCAGGAAGGCCTTACCGGCTTCCCAAAAGAGGTTCGGGTCAGTGATGTGGGCCCCATTGGTGGAGATGTAATCCTCCCAAGCACCATATAGTGTATGTCAGAAGTCCTCGCTATCCGCCAGATAAGAGGGGAAGCGTCAGGTAGGGGAGGGAGATGTACGAGCCGTTTGGATTAGGTGTACAGCGATAGGGCTGTGGTCTGAGATCACTGTGTCTTGTATGTCTGGGGCACTAATTGAAGAGATTATAGCCGGAGAGGCATAAAAGTAGTCTATGCGGGAAAAAGTATTGTGTGGGGGCGAAAAAAAAGTGTATTCCCGATCCGTCGGGTGCATTAATCGCCAGACGTCGACAAATTGCATGGAAGTGATGGATTGTGCCAGAAGAGTAGATGCAGATAGAGGGGGGATATGTGTACGTGATCTATGCGGTGGGGGGCATGTGTGATCAGACAGTGTGGACATAACTGAATTAAAATCCCCACCCATTAAGTGTAGTGTCTCAGGGGTAGTTAGCACCCATTTCACCAACTCCTGAAAGAAGGAGGCGTCAGGTGAGTTAGGAGCATAGATGTTGGTGAGTGCCACAGGTTTATCATCTAGAGTCAAATGTAGGGTTATTTTCCTGCCTTCCGTGTCCACCGTAACGTCTCTAACAGTGTGTTGTAGATTTTTGTGCAAAAGGATAGCGACACCCGCTTTACGGCCTACTGCCGGTGAACCATAAACAGAACCTACCCACATTTTGCGAAGGCGTTTCAGATCGTCTGCGGACAGGTGTGTCTCCTGAAGTAGAGCCACATCAGTCCGGAGACGCCACAGGTGTGACACACAGTCAAAATAGCGGCGCTGAGTGATAATTCAAAAAGGTGTTGAATAATCTAAAAGTCACATGTGACTAATAAAAAAAAGTTCTAAATAGGAAATATGAGTATACATAATATATACTAAAAATGAAAAATTGAAACAATAAATCAGTGATAACAATTAACACCCTGTGACAAGTGATCTGATAAATCAGCAAAAATGAAGAAATAATGTGAAAAAAAGTCCATAAAGTATTGAGGGGAATCCACAATCGATGTAAAGTTTTCATATTCCATCCACCACACCAGTGTGTCTGTGATTCCACTCCCCAAAAGAAACGCACTCACCGAATTCCAATGCCTACACATTCATGTAAGGCTAAAGCGCATTCAAACCACATGGACAGGGTTTTAAAGCAATTTTCCTAACATCAGCGGTGTGTCTCATATATTCTCCACATGCAAATGAAAGAGGTGTACCAATAGTGTAATACCATAAAAAAAGTTTTAATAAAATCACTAAATAAACCTACAAAATTTACACTCACATGGTAAAAGATAAAAAACAGCAGAAGTGACTAAGGCAAGCTTTTAAAACGTCCAGAGCAGCAGATAATACGGCCACGGCGGACCCAAGGTGTACAGGCAAAAGGTGGAATCTCACCCCTCCCTTGGTCCTGGATCAAACTTGCTCGTCCACTTGCAGGTATGTAATGCACAGTCCTGTGTCAATGATGTTGATTGCCGTACAGCCACGACCCCGACATGTTTCAACTTAGCAATCCCATTTTCACATTATTTCTTCATTTTTGCTGATTTATTAGTTTCACTTGTCACAGGGTGTTAATTGTTATCACTGATTTATTGTTTCAATTTTTCATTTTTTAGTATATATTATGTATACTCATATTTCCTATTTAGAACTTTTTTATTAGTCACATGTCACTTTTAGGTTATTCAACACCTTTTTGAATTATCACTCAGCGGCGCTATTTTGACTGTGTGTCACTATCGCTTACTAATGCATGTTAATGGCCCATTTAGACCTTTAATAGAAAGTCATCAGTTGCCTTTGACTCTAAACATTATTTTTGGCCAGTCCTAGAAATCTGCATCTGTTTTTCTATTAACCACTTGGTGTCTGTGCTATAGTCAAATGACGGCCACAGCGTGGACCTGAATTTCTGGGAGGCTGTCATAGGACAGGCTCCCCATGTGCTCCCTGCAGCGCGCACTGAGTCACTGAGACTCGGGTGATCACAGATCCGTGTAAGGGGCCGATCCCGGCCCCTTACCATGCGATTAGCTGTCAGCCAATGACGGCTGATCACATGATGTAAACTAAAGCTCGGTAATTGTTTATTTTTTCTCCTCAAGCTGACAGCATGAGGATAAAAATAAAAGCTGATCACTGGCTTAGGTGCAAGGGACATTGGTCCTGAAGAAGCAATTCTGCCTCATCTGTGCCCACCAGTACCACCTGCCAGTGCCACCTATCAATGCCCACCAGTGGTCCCAAGTAGTGCTGCCTATCAGTGTAACCAATCAGTGCCCATCAATGCCGCCTCATCAGTGTACATTAATGAAGGAGAAAAATTACCTGTTTTCAAAATGTTGTATCAAAATATCCAAAAATATACAAAATTATTTTCTGTCTTTTCTTTTTTTTTTTGAATAAAAGAAATAAACCACAGAGGTGATCAAATACCACCAAAAGAATGCTCTATTTATGGGAACTTAAAAAAAAAACATTTGGCTAAGTATGACCACGCAGTTGTCATTCAAAGTGCATCAGCGCTGAAAATTGGTCTGCACAGCAGGGGGGTTTAAGTGCCCAGTAAGAAAGTGGTTAATTTCCATGTCAAATATGGATTTCTGTAATAAAGATGTGTGCCCGCTGTGTATTCGGCATGGGCGTAAGCAAGTCGCACACATATGAACGGTACTCATTGTAAATCATGGGGTAGAACTTGTGATGCAACTTTTCAGTCCCTAGTGGCATGACAAGTTGCAATAGTGGAAAACAAGCCGAAAAAGCACATTGTAAATCACGCAACTTTGGGGTTGAAATAGTGGAAAGAGAGCATTAGGCTAAAGCGGTAATAGGAAGATGCACTGTAAGAATTACTTCTAATTGTAGAAAACCAAACCGGCTCTTGCTTTGAATCTAATTTATGGAAGATCTGATTGGCCAGTGTATGATGACCTTTAAAGATATGAAAAGTTGAAATTCTGGTGTTTAAGCCTCATACACACGATGGGACTTTATACAAACTTTCCCGTGGATTTTTGTACAAAGGGCGTTGGCCTTAGGGTCTTTCACACAGACGTGTCCATGTACGGAGCCCGCTCTGCTCAGCGGGGGATCGCTCCGTGGATCCCCGCTGAGCAGGCAGATGACAGGTCTGTCTCAGCACACTGTGCAGGGACGGACCTGTCAGAGTACCGCTCTCCTCTATGGGGGATCGGATGATGACGGACCGTAGAGTCCGTCGTCACCCGATCCGATCCGCAGACGGATGGAAAAATAGGTGTTTCCTCCATTACACTTTTTCGGATTGGATTGGGTCGAATGTCACCACTGACATCCGACCCTCCATAGAGGTCTATGGAGTGTCCGTTCAGGTCCGCAGGTTCGAGGCAGACCTGAAAGGTCCATCCATATGAAAGGGGCCTTAGGCCCCTTTCACACTGGGGTGGTGCGGGGGGTAGCAGTAAAACAGCGCTATTTTTAGCGCCGCTTTACTGGTGGGCCTTCCTCTTATGACAGCATAGTCCCATCATGCCCCGGGACTATGCCGTCATAAGAGGCGGGGTCACCTGGTGACATCACACGGTGACCACGCCCCATGCCTATATAAGTCGCAGCACACCTTGCAGACGGCATTACAGCTGGAGAGAGCGTCATGTCAACATCGGAAAAAGAGAAGAGGGGAGAAGACGACAACGTAAAAGAAGAAGACCGGGCCCCCGCTAGCAAAAGAGTTGGAAGAAGATAGCGGGGGATTCGGCAGAAGATACCGGAGAAGAATCGGACAGCGACAGAAGAATCAGACAGCGACAGAAGATCCAGACAGCGGCAGAAGATCCGGACAGCGGCAGAAGACCGGGCCCCCGCTAGCAAAAAAAGCTGGAAGAAGATAGCGGGGGAGTCTGGCAGAAGATACCGGAGAAGAACCGGACAGCGGAAGAAGATCCAGACAGCAGCAGAAGACCGGGCCCCACTAGCAAAAGAGCTGGAAGAAGATAGCGGGGGAGACTGGCAGAAGATACTGGAGAGGAACCGGGCAGCGGCAGAAGACCGGGCCCCCGCTAGCAAAAGAGCTGGAAGAAGATAGCGGGGGAGGCTGGCAGAAGATACCGGAGAAGAACCGGACAGCGGCAGAAGACCGGGCCCCCACTAGAAAAAGAGCTGGTAGAAGATAGCGGGGGAGGCCGGCAGAAGATACCGGACACCGGGAGAAGAGGCCAGACAGCGCGGAGAAGAACCGGACACTTGGAGAAGATGCGGAGAGTGCGGAAGAAGACCCCCAAAGTCAGAAGAAGACCCCCGGAGCTGCCTAATAAATTACTTTAAAAACCTGTGTAGTGTGTTTTTTTCTTGACACTTTTCTCCCCCAGGTGAATGGGTAGGGGTACCATGTACTGCATGCTCATTCATGTAGGGTAGGGGGCCAGGATCTGGGGGCCCCCTTATTAAAGGGGGCTTCCGGATTCTGATAAGCCCCCCGCCCGCAGACCCCGACAACCAACGGCCAGGGTTGTCAGGAAGAGGCCCTTGTCCTCATCAACATGTGGACAAGGTGCTTTGGGGTGGGGGGGCCAGCAGCGTGCCCTCCTTCCCCAAAGTCCCCATCCCCCATGTTGAGTGCATGTGGCCTGGTACAGTTCAGGAGGGGGAGGTGCTCGCTCATTCCCACCCCCTTTCCTGACCGGCCGGGCTGCGTGTTCAGATAAGGATCTGGTATGGATTTTGGGGGGGACCCCCATGCCGTTTTTTCGGTGTAGGGGGTTCCCCTTAGAATCCATACCAGACCGAAGGGCCTGGCATGCACCCGGAGGGGGAACCCATGCCGGTTTTTCTCACGCTGCTTTAATAGGAAGATGTGTTTTTCCTATTGCAGCGAGATGTACCTCGCCGATAACCAGCGTGATCCCATCATGATGGAAACATTCTCGCGTGTAGGTACTCCTGTGTGTACGCCGGTTCACACGCTGAATTAAGGATCTATCCAGCGCACCAATTAAGGTCTGAACCAGCGCAGTGCATTCATCGTAGTAAATGACCCCCTATATCTTTTAATTGTATATCTCCGATCCAATTTCAAGAAAGTGCCCTTTTTCCTGGTAAAAAATGCTGTCTCTGATAATTCTATTAATGGTTAATTGTATTTCCATCTTTCTTGTCTGTGAATTAAATCCCAAATTGTAAAAATATTTCTTGTTAAATCAGGTTTATCCTCATCTAGTGTTCTATATTTTTGTGGAATCCAAATATTCTTACTTAACAGTGTTTTGCTTATTGTGTTTTCCAATTTTACTCATCTTTTTTCACTTTTTGTTAGTCCATTCTATCATTCGTGCTATTATTACTGCAATGTAATATCTTTTTATATCAGGTGCTGCTAACCCCCCATGTGTCTTATCTCTACTCAATAATGAAAATTGTATCCTTGCTTTTTTCCCCTGCCATATACATCTTAATATCATTGTCTGAAAAAATGTCTGGAGAAGTGCCGGTTGTATTGTCTGGAACTTGTACAATATTTTCGGTAGTAGAGTATTACCATTTTTATCATGTTTATTCTTCCCATCCACGGGACTTGTTTCTATTTTTTTGATCTCTACTTTGATCTCATTAACCACTTGCTTCCCCGCCCATAGTCAAATGATGTCTGCAGGAGGGTTCTCCCATCCTGGGCGGGCGTCATATGACGTCCTCGGCTTCCCGGCCATCTAGGGGGTGTGCGCGCATGCCCGCCGCATCACTCGGGAGCTGATGCAGATTCCCCGCGGCCGCAATGTCCGCCGGGTACCCGCAATTACCAATAACAGAGCAGGGACATGGATCTGTGTGTGTAAACACACAGATCCACATCCTGTCAGGGGAGAGGAGACCGATCGTGTGCTCCCAGTACTAAGGAACACCGATCGGTTTCCTCCCCTTGTGAGTCCCCTCCCCCTACAGCTAGAATCACTCCCTAGGTAACCCATTTAACCCCTTGATTGCCCCCTAGTGTTAACCCCTTCCCTGCCAGTGACATTTATACAGTAATCAGTGCCCTTTTTTAGCACTGATCGCTGTATAAATGTGAATGGTCCCAAAATAGTGTCAAAAGTGTTCTATATGTCTGCTGCAATGTCGCAGTCATGATAAAAATCGCAGATCGCCGCCATTACTAGTAAAAAAAATGCCATAAATCTATCCCCAATTTTGTAGACGCTATAACTTGCACAAACCAATCAATATACGCTTATTGCGATATTTTTACCAAAAATATGTAGAAGAATACATATCGGTCTAAACTGAGAAATTTTTTTTTTTAAATTGGGATATTAATTATAGCAAAAAGTAAAAAATATTGTGTTTTTTTTAAACTCGTCACTCTTCTTTTGTTTATAGCGCAAGAAATAAAAACTGCAGAGGTGATCAAATATCACCAAAAGAAAGCTCTATTTGGGTACAGTGTTGCATGGCCACGCAATTGTCATTCAAAGTGCTATAGCGCTGAAAACTGAAAATTTGCCTGGGCAGGAAGGGGGTAAAAATGCCCTGTATTGAAGTGGAATATAATTTAGCTTGGTACAATTTTCCCGCTGAAGTTGTTAATTTTATTCCAAGATATTTTAATTCCTCCCCCCAGGCGAATGGGAATTCACTCTGTATTGCTAATTTCTCCTTTTTGCTTAAGCTTATATTTAAAATTTCCGATTTTGTTGGATTATTATTATTATACAGGATTTATATAGCGCAGACAGTTTACGCAGCGCTTTACAACAGCGGGAGAGCAGGAGGTCTTGGGAGGAACAGAGAGGGTGATTAGATTGGTATTTTGAGACTAGGCTAGTGATGTAACTGGGCGCAGAGTTGTGGATGGCTTTGTAACTTATTGTTGAAGGGGGGATAGTCTATTTAAAGGTAAGCCAACGAGAGGGGAGTTGCAGTAGTCGAGGCGAGAGATAACCAGGGAGTGAATCAGGAGCTTTGTGGTTGCATTGGTTAGAAAGGGACATAGTTTAGAGATGTTGCGGAGGTTGAGGCAGCAAGCTTTGGAAAGTGATTGGATGTGGGGCCAAAAGGAGAGTTCAGAGTCCAGGATAATACCTAGCACCCTGACATGTGGAGAGGGGTGGATGGTTGTGCCATTGCTCTTGACAGACAAGTCAGGGGAAGAGGGACATGGTGGAGGAAATATTATAAGCTCCGTTTTTGGACAAGTTAAGTTTGAGGAAGTGGTGTGACATCCATACAGATAAGTCGGTTAGTAAGTTAGTGATGCGTGAGGAGACTGATGGGGTGAGTTGAGGGGTGGAGAGATAGATTTGTGTGTCGTCAGCATAGAAATGATATTGAAAGCCGTGAGAGGCTGTCAGCTGACCCAGGGAATAGGTGTAGATAGAAAATAAAAGAGGTCCAAGAACAGAACCTTGGGGGACCCTGACGGAAAAGGGAAGAGGAGTGGAGGAAGTAGAATTGAAAGTGACACTGAAGGTGCATTGGGATAGGAAGGATGAGAGCCACTGAGGAGCACAGTCATAAAGACAGAGGGAGTAATGTTTTTTGAGGAGGAGGGGGTGGTCAACCGTGTCAAAGGTCCAGAAGTAGGAGTACAGAATAGTGTCCGTTGGTTTTTGCAGTTAGTAGGTTGTCTGTGAGTTTTAGAAGAGCAGTTTCTGTGGAGTGTTGAGGGCGAAATCCGGATTGAAGGGGATCAAGAAGGTTGTTCTTAGTGAGGTGGTCACTCAGTTGGTTGTAAACCAGGCATTCAAGGAGTTTAGAGGAAAAGGGGAGCAAGGAGATAGGGCGTAGGTTGTTAAGATTGGTAGGGTCCAAGCACGGCTTTTTAAGTATGGGGGTGACCAGTGCATCTTTTAGAGCATTGGAGAAGGTGCCAGAGGTGAGAGAGAGATTGAAGATGTGGGTTAGAGAGTGTAGGATGGAGTCAGAGGGCGACTGGAGCATTTGAGAGGGAATAGGGTCCAGGGGACAAGTGGAGGTGGGCGATAGAAAGGAGTTTAGCAACTTCGTCTGTAGTAGCAGATTTGAAAAAGGGGAGTGTCGGTTGTACCTGTTGACATGTAGTCTTAGCTGGGGGAGATACCTGTAGAGTGGAGATTTCATCACGGATTGTATCAGTCTTGTTTTTGAAGTGATTAGCGATCTCCTGTGCAGTGAGTGAGTCAGTGGGTGGAGGTGTAGAGGTGAAGAAGAGTTTACGGGGACTGGATGAGAAGGTGTTAATAAGAGTTGTAAAATAGGTTTGCTTGGCAGTGTTGAGGAAAGAATAGTATTTTTGGAGGGCAGATTTGTATTGGTTGAAGTCTTTGAGCGACTTAGTGTTGTGCCACAGACGCTCAAGAGCACGACTACGTTTTTTGAGAATTTTAGTGTAATCTGTTTGCCAGGGTTGTAGGGGTCGGGGTCTGATTCTGCGTGTAGTGAGGGGAGCGAGCTTGTCCAGGGTGGAGGACAGGGATTTATTGTAGAGGAAAGTGGCTTGGTTGGGGCAGGACAGGGGAGCGATTTTGTCATAGAGGTGGTCAGTAGCAGAATAGAGGAGAGAGGAGTTGAAGTTGCGAAAGTTTCTACGGGTGATAGTTAGGCGATTGGAGGGAAAGGTGGTGGAAGACAGGGGGAGAGAGAAACTAATAAGGTGGTGGTCGGAGAGAGGAAAAGGATTGTTTGAGAAGTTGCATGGTGTGCATAGGTAGGAGAATACAAGGTCAAGGGTGTTGCCATCAGAGTGAGTAGAAGTCTGTACCCATTGCTTCCCATCTGGTCAGACATTGCTACCCATTGCAGGAAGTGGGTGAAAATGCCCTGTATTGAAGTGGAATATAATTAGCTTGGTACAATTTGCCCGCTGAAGTTGTTAATTTTATTCCAAGATATTTGAATTCCTCCCCCCAGGCGAATGGGAATTCACTCTGTATTGCTAATTTCTCCTTTTTGCTTAAGCTTATATTTAAAATTTCCAATTTTATTGGATTCATTTTAAGGTTTGAGAGTTCCCCGCATCTCTTCAATTCTTTTATTAAATTTGGGAGTGTTCTGGGTTTGGAGATATAAAACAAAATGTCATCCGCATATGCCGCAACCTTGTGTTCTTCTCCCATTTTCACCCCGCCCACATCTATGTTGTTCCGTATTGTCACCAAGAGGGGTTGTAACGAGAGTACATATAATAGGGGCAACAATGGACATCCTCGTTTTGTTTCATTCAACATTTTGAAGTGTGACGACAAACTCCCGTTTACTTTTACAGATGCAGTTGGGTGATTGTATACGTTTTTTGATCCAGTTGGCCACTTATGGGTCCTATTCCCAGTTTCTCTATAGCAGTGATTGCGAACCTTGGCACCCCAGATGTTTTGGAACTACATTTCCCATGATGCTCTACTACACTGGAAAGTGCATGAGCATCATGGGAAATGTAGTTCCAAAACATCTGGGGTGCCAAGGTTTGCCATCACTGCTCTATAGTATCCATCAAAAATACTCAGTCCACGCTGTCAAAAGCTTTTTCGGCATCTATTGACAGGAGTATGGCTGGGGACTTTCCTCCTTGCTTTTTCCGTAACAGTTGTAATGTTCTTATACAGTTGTCCTTACCTACTCTTCCTGGTATAAACCCTGTCTGGTCCGCATGGATCCGCTCGGTCATAAACTTTTTTAACCTTGTCGCTAAGATATTTGCATATATTTTTGTATCTGAATTTAATAATGCTATTGGTCTATAATTAGAGCATAGTGTTGTGTCTTTTTCCTCTTTGGGTATTACTGTTACATATGGCAATATTGACTCTCTCCTTATCTTTTCCCCCTTCCTTAATTTGTTCCAATATGTACTCATTTTTGATATTAGTAGTTCTTTAAATATCTTATAATATTTGATTGAAGAAACATCGGGTCCAGGGCTCTTTCCAGTGGCTGTACTATTTATTGCTTTTCCTTTTTTTTAATCATACATTTTTATTGAGTTTTACATTTTACACGTAAAGTATAAAGTATTGTATACAGCACAATACAGATACAAAGTGTGTATCAAATATCTTACTTCTGTACGGAACAATGTCATTCTTCTTTGGGCTACTTATATGAATACCAATTACGACCTCAACAGGAGGTAATGCCTGTCACCCCAACTTGGTACACACTGTGAGCATGCTCTTCTAAGAGAGAAGGAGTAGCCTTCCTTGGACCTTGTTGAGGGTCCCCAGAGATGAGATGCATAGCAAGCTCATTACGTGCAGTTTTATTAGCCATTAAACAAACATTGAAATTTTCTTAATACAAAGTAGTACACATATGTTGGACATAGTGTAGTTATTTATTCATAATATCCTTTATGAATCTCCTGGTATGACCACGTCTGGTATTAGATCTTACCACTAGATGGCTGGATGTTTTGTATAAGTATCAGAAAAGACTATACATGAAGCATTAGTCACAGGTGTGAGGAGGCATATTGAGAAGTTCTCCATATTTCCCAGTATTTATGGAAAGCTGGAGCTCTTCTTTCCTTGTACGCAAGCATTTTTTCCATTGCATTTGGTATGCAGCTATTCTCCCTATCCATGTTAGGTGTAGTTTACCGATGTGGCTCAGTTCTTCTTCAATTTTAGTTAGCAATAGAAGATAGTTAAAGGAATACATTTTAGCGGAAGAAGAGGATAGCTGTACACCAAGATAAGTAATTGAGGGAGAATCCCAATTACAGGGGAACAGTTTCTTGAACCTGGTTTTTACCTCTATAGACCCATTTAAGTGTCAAGGCAAAGCATTTATTTGTGTTGACTTTGTAAAAGGAGAATTGACCAAATTTGTGTAGTAGCGTTTTTATTTCTTGGATGGAAAACTCTGGTTTAGATATGGTCAAAATGATATCCTCAGCAAAGAGTCCTATTTTGTGGCTTTCGGAACCTATCTTGATCCCTTGTATTGTTTTGTTGGACCTGATGCATTCTGCTAGTGGTTCTATGATAAGTGAAAATATAATTGGAGATGGGGGGCATTAGATAGCATAAAGGGATCAGAGAGTAGGCTAAAGGTAGAGGCTCGAGCCGTGGGATTTGAATAAAGGGACATGATTGCTGAATGGATCAGGCCAGATATTCCAAATTTGTGTAAGGTCTTTGATAAGTAGCCCCAATGTACCCTATCAAAGGCTTTTTCTGCATCTAAGACTAGGAAAGTGCTGGGTACTTGGTTGATCTCTGCAAAATGCAGAAGATTTAACATCCTTCTGGTTCCGTCTGGTGCTTGCCTGCCCTTTACAAAGCCTACTTGGTCCAGGCCTATAAGGGAGGGGG
This sequence comes from Lithobates septentrionalis, assembly GCA_037952835.1. NCBI lineage: Eukaryota > Metazoa > Chordata > Amphibia > Anura > Ranidae > Lithobates > Lithobates septentrionalis. The sequence continues at coordinate 267,586 of JBBDGP010001564.1, read as the reverse complement.
TAACTTCCATTAGCCTGCTGGCTAAGATCTTGGCATAGATCTTTAAATTTGAATTTAGTAGAGAAATTGGCCTAAAGTTTTGGGGGTGAGTTGTATCTTTGCCCAGTTTTGGTTATGTAACTATTACAGCCTGAAGCATTTCTTTTGGGAAAGAGCCTGAAGAAGCTGCCATATTAAAATCGTCTACTAGTTTTGGAGCAAGGAGGGAGGCGAATGATTTATAGTATTCAGTGGAGAAACCATCCGCCCCTGGTGATTTGTGCGTGGGAAGGGATCTTATAACTGTCTCAATCTCTGTGCTGGTGATGGGGGAGTTTAGTTTTTGAAGTGTGGTTACGTCTATAGAGGGCAGCTGAATTCCTTGAAGGAATTTGTTGATCTCTAGCGCTGTGGGTGGTGGGTGAGTGGATCCTTTTTGAGGTTGTAGAGGGATTCATAGTAATCCCTAACAGCGTTGGCTATGTCTTTAGGATTGTGAAGTGTGGCATTGGAGTGGTGGTGTGTAATGTGTGTGAGGTTGGATCTAGCTTGCTTTTTTTGATTTGGGAGGCTAGGAGTTTGCTTGCCCTATTGTTTCTGATGCCATCGTCTGCCTTAAGTTCCTGTTGTAATTCTTTGTGGCAGTAGATAAGGCGTTTCAGAATGCTGGAGGAGGTGGTGCTGGGATTCTTGTGTTGGGCCTCTAGTTCTGCAATGGACTTATGAAGCTGTGCTATGCGCTGTGATTTTTTTATATTTTCCCTGGAAGCTATCTGGATAAGGGTTCCCCTAGCGAATGCTTTATGTGCACACCATGTCATCATTGGAGAACATTCTCCATTGGCATTGAGATGGAAGTATTCTTTGAGTTTCGCTTCTACCTCATCCCTGATTCGGGGGTGCGATAGGAGAAAAGTGTTGTTGCGCCACAGTGGTATATGGCAAGTTTTGCTAGTATCCACAACCTCAATAGTCATAGGCGCGTGGTCCGACCATGTGATGTTGTGGATATCAGCTTTGCTCACATTCTGCAAAGTATACATGTCAGTAAGAAAAACTTCTATTCCAGAGTAGCTATTGTGCACCATAGAATAATACGTGTAGTCCCTCTTGGTGGCTCTACGGCAGCACCAGGGGTCAAAGAGTCTTTCTTCATGGCACAAATGACCCAGAGGGGGCCTCTGCTTAAGAGCCACTGGGGAGGAGTCAAGTTCTTCACTCAAAACCATTTTGAAATCCCCACATATGATTAAGTTACCTTTTTGCAAGGATTTAGCAAGTTTAACAACTTTACGGATAAATTTAATCGATTTAACATTAGGTGCGTATAGGTTCACCAGTGTAAAGATAACATGATCCATTTCAGCGACCAAGATGATGAAACGTCCTCGGGGTCAACATGGTCCTGCAATAAAGAAAAGGTTACAGTGTCCCTAATGGCAATCAATACACCATTTTACTTGGAATTGTCAGCTGTAAATATGTGTGGGAATTTGTTGTGCGTGCACTTTGGGGGTTTGCTGCTAGAGAAATGTGTCTCTTGTGCACACAGAATGTCACAATTTAGTTCCATAGCTGATTTCCATAGGGCTCTACGTTTGTAGGGACATTTCAAGCCTCACACATTGTGTGACATTATCTTAAAGTGGATGTAAACTCTATTTTTTTTTTTTTGATATCATGCTGTAGAGTATAAGATTTCCTATCATTTGAGCCTAGTCTTGCCACACAGAGTTAATCCATCTCTGAGCAATTTTATTGTTCAGTGAGAAAAATCTTGACAAACTGAAAAAAACTTTGTCAAATACTCCCCCTTGCTGTGAGTGACAGGTGATTTACATCTCGTGCACTAGCCTAAGACACAGGCAGTATTTTTTAATTCCCTCCCACTCCTTTCTTCAGCAGCTCTGCAAGGATTGGCTGTTCCACACCTCAGCATGATTTGGCATGCTGAAGTCATGTGGTTACTTTCCTGTCTTTTCAGTGGATGTTAGAGATCATAGCAGAAGTTCAGTGTTAGAAATACACAGGAGAACATGCATATTGACAAGGGGAGTGTAGAGGTGGGCGGGGGGGTCTACTGACATCACAACTCCACCCACCAAGCTCCAGACAACAGACCCACCCAAAGAATAAGCAGTTTTTCGGGTCTAATAACAGACAGAGGGGAGACATTTGACAGGTAAAGATACATGCAGGAGGCATGTATATCCTTATAGATAACCCCTATGGCAGTAGTTTAGAAAAGATGACATTGGGTTTGCATCCACTTTAAGGTTCATTCCAATAACAGAAAGCAAACTGCTGCCATCTAGTGGTAGAACTTAGTAGGAAAAGTGCTACAAATCTTTGCTGGCTATGTCTAGATCCTGAGGTAGTATTTTTGTTACAGTCATCAGAAAACATAAAAGAAAAAGAAGAATAAACCAAAATGGAATATTCAACAACTGGAAACAGTCAAGCAGTATTTGCTGCATAAAACAGGTTATGGGAATCATCCTGTAAATGAAGTAGGGGGAAAACTAGGTCACGATTTAGCCGAACAACGGGTGATTTTTGAGCCAACACATAGGCTTGCGGGTAGGTTGGAAGGCACCAGGGGTCAGTAATCCTGAGAAAGGAGGTATTCAGGTAGTTGTACCATAAAAAGAACAAGCGTGAGTAGGTTATTTGCCTACCTACCCCTCCTATTTTGGCAATTATTATTGCGTCTGTCCTGGAGGATTCTCCATTCACAGGCAGAAGTCACCATTTTCTGAGGAGTTCCATTCCTTTTTCTAGTGAGGTGATTGCATGCTTTTTGTTATGCATTTCCAACAATAATTTGGCTGGGAAACCCCATTTGTAGAGGATTTTGTGGTTACACAGAACTTTTGTAATAGGAACTAGGTTATGCCTTGCCATCAGTGTAGCTTGCGACAAATCAGCATATAGTGCAATTCCAGTGAACCGATCAGGGAGTGCAGGGTGCTGGCTGGAGTATCGCATCAGCTGTTTTTTTACATGGTAAAAGTGGATTCTTGCTATGACATCCCTGGGGATCTGGTCAGACAGGAATGATGGTTTTGGTAGTCTATGGGCTCTGTCTATTATTATATCTGCAGGCCCCAGGGAAGGGAGAGCTGTGGTCATAAGCTTTTGGAGGTATGTAGTAAGCTCCACTAGTTTGATTGATTCAGGGACCCTTCTAAATTTGATGTTATTCCTGCTGGCCCCATCCTCAATATCCGCCATTTTAAGACGCATGGCTTTGAGCTCATCTTCAACATCAAAATGGGCAACTACTAGCTCTTTGTGTGCCAAAGTAAATCCCCCCATCTTTTGTTCCACATATGCTACTCTGTTGCTGACCGCTGACATTTCTGTTTTTGTGGAGTGCATGAATGCCACCATGTTATTGTGGAATAAATTATAACAAAACAGTTTCCATAAAGGTGATAGTGTAATATCTATCACACCTCACCTACCCCAGTAGGTGAGTACTAAAAGTTATCACCAAAAATGTAATGGCTTACAAATTAGTGTATAAAACATCCAGACATGAATATCATGATAGTATAGTGATCCTCTGCTTGTAACAGTGCGTATAGTGTCCAAGCCCAAAATACAGGATGTGAGTGAACCAAATCCAAATAAAAATGCAAAGAATCGCACCATAATTAAAAAAAAATTGCACCAAAAAACAGTAAAGATGCAAAAATCGCACCAAAATTAAACATTACACCAAGATGCAGTTTATTGCACCATGTACAAAAGACACATAGGTGCATTCATCTCAATAAAGGTGACTGTTCGTGTTTAGAGGAATTGTAGCAGGTGACTTTAGTGATCACAGAATCTTGACAGGTGACTTGCGTGCTCCCCCTCAAGGGTCCCCACTCACCAGATCCTACTACCCCTACAGGGGTAATGTGCATGTAGCTCATTAGGTTGGCAGATAACCACTGGTGTCAACCTTTGCAGTTCCTTGAGCAGCCTTGGGATATCCGGGTTGTGATAGATGTAGTTTTCATAATCCTCATAAAAAAGAGAAATTGGCTCCCATAGTGCAGTATAACCAAAACTTCAGTTTATTAAAAGGTTATTTAAAAAATGTATAAAAACAAACAGACAAAAAAATGCAGTTCATGCAGCGTAAGACCTAGTCCCATAGGGGCTGCACTTGCCGGTATAAAGCATAGGCAACCAAGCTGTAGGTGGATAGCATGCACTCTGGTTGCGTTCCATCCACTCGCTCAGCTTCCTGGAAGTCACGTGCTGTGTGTAGTGACTCACGTGCTGTGCGTAGTGACGCCGTATGCATTTCGTCATAGACGTCCTTAAGATTTTATCCTTAGCCACTAGGGGGATTCTGGAGCAATTAGATTATATACTAATGGTACAAATTTATCTTATATTGCTCACCCCTGTCTTTGCATTAACTGATTTGTGTTTATGAAGTTTATGGTGCTATTAAGGGAGAGTGGGTGTATTATTATCTACCTTCACCTGAAACCATATTTGGTCCGCCCCGGGATGGGCACCTATTTAACATCGTTATGCGATGCATGGAATTTCTGGTTCCCAGTATTAGCTGGGTGGGTCGGTTTTAAGTGGGCAGGGTTACAAGCCAATCTCCCTTATAAAATACGTGATGTGCAGTGTTGAGACATCGCCGCTGAAGATGTCTATGAAGAAACGCGTACGGCGTCACTACGTACAGCACATGACTTCCAGGAAGCTGAGTGAGTGGGTGGAAAGCAACCAGAGTGCATGCTGTCCACCTACAGCTCGGTTGCCTATGCTTTATACCGGCAAGTGCAGCCCCTATGGGACTAGGCATTTTGCTGCATGAACTGCATTTTTTTGTCTGTTTGTTTTTATACATTTTTTAAATAACCTTTTAATAAACTGAAGTTTTGGTTATACTGCACTATGGGAGCCAATTTCTCATTTTTATGAGGATTATGAAAACTACATCTATCACAACCCGGATATCCCAAGGCTGCTCAAGGAACTGCAAAGGCTGACACCAGTGGTTACCTGCCAACCTAAGGAGCTACATGCGCATTACCCCTGTAGGGGTAGTATGATCTGGTGAGTGGGGACCCTTGAGGGGGAGCACGCAAGTCACCTGTCAAGATTCTGTGATCACTAAAGTCACCTGCTACAATTCCTCTAAACACGAACAGTCACCTTTATTGGGATGAATGCACCTATGTGTCTTTAAACTTTAAAGATAAACTGCATCTTGGTGTAATTTTTAATTTTGGTGAGATTTTTGCATTTTTTCAGTTTTTTGGTGCGATTTTTTTTTTTTTATTATAACTTTTTTGTTTTTTTGGTGCGATTCTTTGCATTTTTATTTGGATTTGGTTCACTCACATCCTGTATTTTGGGCTTGGACACTATACGCACTGTAATGCCCTGTACACGTGGTCGGACATTCCGACGGAATATGTGCCATCGGAGCTTGTTGTCGGAAATTCTGACCGTGTGTGTGCTCCATCGGACTTTTTCCATCGGAATTTCCGACACACAAAGTTTGAGAGCATGCTATAAAATTTTCCGGCAACAAAATCCGATCCTTTAAATTCCGATCGTGTGTAGACAAATCCGACGGACAAAGTGCCACGCATGCTCAGAATAAATTAAGAGACGAAAGCTATTGGCTATTGCCCTGTTTATAGTCCCGACGTACGCGTTTCACATCACCGCGTTCAGAACGATCGGATTTTACGACAACTTTGTGTGACCGTGTGTATGCAAGACAAGTTTGAGCCAACATCCGTCAGAAAAAATCCATGGATTTTGTTGTCGGAATGTCCGATCAATGTCCGACTGTGTGTACGGGGCATTACAAGCAGAGGATCACTATACTATCATGATATTCATGTCTGGATGTTTTATACACTGATTTGTAAGATATTACATTTTTGGTGATAACTTTTAGTACTCACCTACTGGGGTAGGTGAGGTGTGATAGATATTACACTATCACCTTTATGGAAACTGTTTTGTCATAATTTATTCCACAATAACACTGTGTCTTTTAATACTTAGCCACTATAGAGTGATTTGGTAGAGCACTATTTGACATATAGGTAGCACCACTTGCCCTTTCACATCTTCTTTCTTTATATATTTTAGAGCCCTCTTACGGGGGTTGTTTTGGGGAGGCTGCAACCTTCACACACGTCCTAAGCGCAGACCTTCCTAATTAATTTATTTACATGAATGCCACCTGCTGGAGGGCCCCCCACAAAGTTTGTAGCATCTCCTTCATAGTAGTATTTATGATGGGCTGCCCTGATGTGGGAAATGCATCTAATTGCTGTCCATTTGAGGAGGATTCCTCCATACCTTTCCACCGCCGTCCCTGCATCTTCCTGGGTCTCTCCCTCCTCCCCAATCCTCCTTTTTTGTTTTACAGGGCTGTTAAAAGGGGAGGATGGTAGTGGATGGCCTGAAGGGCCTGACTCACCTGTTGATGTCGATGGATGGCTGAGTGAGCTTGCAAGGGATGTTGAGGCATGGCTCCCGGCGAGGGCGCCATCTTGGATTTCTCAGCAGGCCGCGGAGGGGGAAGAAATCCATCAATTTCCTCAGTCCTTCTCTCTCTTTTCTCTTGCTCATTGTGGCCGCTCTGTGCCCCTCTGTCTCCCCTTGCTGAGGGTATGATTTTCAGCTGTGTAGGCTTGCTGTGAGCCGTGATATGCTACCTGATGTGGCAGAGCTCTCCTCTCACACCACCATCTGCTCTGGCTGCCGGCTCCACCCCTCTATTTATTGCTTTTCTAATCTCTTCTTGTGTTATTGGATCTTCCAACTCCTGTAGTTTATCTACCGAGATTCTGGGCAGTCTTGCTTCTTTTGGGTATTCCTATATTTATGGTTTCCTTTTTCTTCTTCTACTCTTGTCTCCTTCCCCCTTACAGAATATAGGGAGCTATAGTAACTCTGGAAAACCTTTGCTATTTCTGATGTTACATATACCATCTCTCCTTTCATATTTTTAATTTTTTCTATGTAATTTTTTGACTTTTTATTTTTTTAAGTTTTTGAAAGATATTTTCCTGGTTTACTTTTCTTGTTTCTTGTTCCATTAGATCTTTAAGATGGTCTCTTTTCATTATTAATGTCTGCTGTACTTCGGCATCGGCTTTCTTTTTATGTGTCTGTTCCAACTCATATATTTCTTTTGTTACCATTTACATTTCTTTTGCCTTTTCCCTCTTCTTTATTTCATCTATAGAGATTAACACGCCTCTAATGAAGACTTTATGTGCTTCCCAGGTTATGGCATTTGTTATCTCAGGGGACTCATTTAGCAGGAAATATTGTTCTATCTCATTTTTTATCATGTCTCCTTATTCTTTCTCTTGTTTTAACTCTTCATTTAGTCTCAATTGTTTGTGCTATATTCAGTTCCCATGGATCTCAATTTCACTTTTACTGGGGCAATGGTCTGAAATGGATATTATTTCAATAGATGATTTTTCAACTGTTTCCAGAAGTCTATGTTCCACCAATATGTAATCTAAACTTGAATAGGTATCATGCACTCGGAAGTGGAAAGGGTAAACTTGCCTTCTCGGATGTTGAGCCCTCCAAATAGCCACCAGTTGGCATTGATTTAATTTTTTTCTTAATCTCTCTTAACCACTTGACGACCGCCGCACGACTATATACGTCCTCAGAGCGGCACGGGCAGGCTAAAGGACATACATATACGTCCTTGCCTTCCCGCGGATGGGGGGTCCGATCGGACCCCCCCGGTGGCAGCGGCGGTCGCCTTTGCTCTGGGAGCATTCAGTGATGAGGGGGAGGCCATCCGATCATGGCCCCCCCTTGCGATTGCTCCCAGCCAATGAGAATCCTCCCCTGCCGGTGTGTAGTACACACAGGCAGGGAATGTGATGTCATCTCTCCTCGGCTCGGCAGTTTCCGTTCCGGCGCCGAGGAGAGAAGACTTCACTGTGAGTGCACCAAACACACACAAACAGTAGAACATGCCAGGCACACTTTACACCCCCAATCCCCCCCGATCGCCCCCCGATCACCCCCCAATCACCCCCCCCCCCCGTCATACTGACACCAAGCAGTTTTTTTTTCTTTTTATTACTGCATGGTGTCAGTTTGTGACAGTTACTGTGGTAGGACAGTTACTGTTATCCCCCTTTAGGTCTAGGGTACCCCCCTAACCCCCCTAATAAAGTTTTAACCCCTTGATCACCCCCTGTCGCCAGTGTCACTAAGCAATCATTTTTCTGATCGCTGTATTAGTGTCGCTGGTGACACTAGTTAGGGACGTAAATATTTAGGTTCGCCGTCAGCCTTTTATAGCGACAGGGACCCCCATATACTATCTAATAAATGTTTTAACCCCTTGATTGCCCCCTAGTTAACCCTTTCACCACTGATCACCGTATAACCGTTACGGGTGACGCTGGTTAGTTCGTTTATTTTTATAGTGTCAGGGCACCCGCCGTTTATGTCACGAAGGACAAGTCGCCTCCGTTCGCCGGGCTGCGGGGCGCATGCGCAGGGGGTTGTTATTGAGACGTGCACCCATTCGCGGCCTGATGGTGCGGCGCGCGCGGGTGCACGGCGGCCCACGTGTGCGCGCCGTCGCCCGTGCGGGTGCCCGGTAGCGCGTCATGCTGACGCGCTCACCGGGAGGCTACTTTAGACGACACCAGCACCCAGTCAGGTTGCTGGTTTGTCGTCAGCTGTACCCTGCCTTGTGTTGAACTCCTGCTTCCTGTCTCTCAGTTAAACCGATCCCTGCTTGTTATAACGACCACTCTCTGCCTGCTGGATACCCTGACCTTCTGCTTGTATAACGACCACTCTCTGCCTGCTGGATACCCTGACCTTCTGCTTGTTAAACGACCACTCTCTGTCTGCCGGATACCCTGATCTTCTGCTTGTTTAAACGACTACCCTTTGTCTGCTGGATACCCTGACCCTCTGCCTGTTTAAAGGATCACTCCTGACCTGCTGGATACCCTGACCTCTGCCTGTGTTTACAACCATACTCTCCACGGGGCTGACACCCCCTGATCCCCTCAGTCATAAGGACTTCCTAACTGTCAGTTTAATACCTCTTTACCTTTGCTCCTTGCACTATTAGGCACTCCGATCCTGCACGGCTCTGCCAGGAGACTTCCCACCATCCCAGCAATCCTGAGCCTTCCCACAGCTTTTACCGGAGACCCGTGCCTCCGCGTGCTTCCGATCCCCTGTCTCACTCTCGGGGGTTCGGGTGCGCGTGGTCGTAAGGGCAAGCCGCTCTTGGCATCTCGGCCTCGGTGAGTATTGACGTGACAGTACAAACCAGCCAGATGTCCGAAGCCGACAGAGCGCGCTCTCCCTTGGAGATCCTATGCCAACAGGTCTCCGCCTTGGCAGATTCAGTGCAGAGGCTACAGGAGGGATGCACGCAAGTTGATAGCCGTCTCCAACAACTGACGGGGGCACTCCCCTCTGCCGCCGCAGCTCCCGCACCTAGCAATGAAGGCCCGCTCCCTCAGGCCGCTGCCAGTCCTACAGTCGTAATGGCACTTCCGGAACCTAGGGTCCCCACGCCGGAACGGTTCTCAGGGGGCGGTAAAAAGTTCAGGGCATTTAAAAATGCATGCACCCTCTACTTCGCGCTGCAACCCCGAACCTTCGCATCAGAAGTGGTCAAGGTGGGATTAGCGATTTCTTTGCTGTCAGAGGAACCTCAGGCTTGGGCACACGGTCTGATGGAATCAGGGAGTCCGGTGCTTAATACTATTGATACGTTCTTCGAAAGCATGTCCCAGCTGTATGATGACCCACAGCGTATGGCTACCGCCGAAGCTATCTTGCACCACCTAGTCCAGGGAAGGAGACCAATTGAGGATTACATGGTGGAATTCCGTAAATGGGCGGCTGACACTAACTGGAATGAGCCAGCCCTACGCTATCAGTACCGCCAAGGTCTGTCGGAGCTCCTAAAGGATGAGTTAGCCAGGATGGAAACCCCCGCATCTTTGGAGGAGTTAATTCAGGCAGCTACCAAATTAGATAGGCGCTTGAGGGAACGTCGGTCAGAACGATTCCAAAATCCCCGCCCTGCATGGACAACTTCAAGACTCCAACCCATTCCAATATCATCACCCATTACAGCTGGGCCTACTACACTTCCCGATTCCGAACCTATGCAGCTTGGTTTGGTACAACCACCACTAACCTCAGAAGAGAGACAACATAGACAGCAGTCCAACTTGTGTCTCTATTGCGGGGGAGCCGGTCACTTCCTGCGCAACTGCCCGATAAGGCCTAGTAAGTTTTTTCAGCCCAAAACAATGACTTACCAAGATAACAATACCTCTAAGTCTTACGTGATGTTGTTTATCTCGTTACAGCTACCGGAAGGGGAATCCCGCCTGCCGGCGATCATTGACTCAGGTGCATGTAGCTGCTTTATGGACGCTGCCCTGGCCCGAACCCTGCATGTGCCTTTACAAACCAAAACGCAACACCTACAAGTCCACTTGGCTGATGGGTCCCTTCCCAGCTCAGGCCCAATCACCCAAGAGACTCGACCTATTCTAGCAACCACTGATTCTGGACATCAAGAGCTCCTACACCTGGACCTTATTCACTCTCCCATGTTCCCAGTCATTTTAGGCTTACCCTGGCTACAGGCCCATGATCCTCTTATCCAATGGAGTTCTAAGGTGGTCTCATTTCCCTCTTCTTACTGTTCTCAACACTGCCGCCCTTCGAAACCCAAGATCTGTGCTACGATCTCAGCTCCTTCAGTTAACCTCCAACATGTCCCTCAGGAGTATCATGAATTCCAGGAGGTCTTCAGCAAACAAATGGCCGATTGTCTCCCACCACATCGACTGCCCAATCGACCTATTGCCAGGATCAGAGATTCCTTTTGGTCGCATATTTCCTCTTTCCGAAACGGAGCTGGAGGCTCTCAAACAATATATTGACGAGAATCTGGAAAAGGGGTTCATCCGTCCCTCATCTTCACCTGCCGGAGCAGGTATCTTCTTTGTCGGGAAGAAGGACGGTTCCCTTAGGCCCTGTGTGGATTACCGGCAGTTAAATAACATTACTATCAAGAATCGGTATCCTTTGCCGCTCATTCCAGAGTTGTTCCAACGTTTTCGGTCAGCTAGAATCTTCTCCAAATTAGATCTCCGGGGGGCATACAACCTTATCAGAATCAGAGCTGGAGACGAATGGAAGACGGCCTTCAGATCTAGGTTCGGGCACTTCGAATACTTGGTGATGCCCTTTGGGCTCTGTAACGCTCCGGCTACTTTTCAACACCTGGTGAATGACATTTTCCGCAAATACCTAGATGACTTTCTTGTAGTCTACCTGGATGATATTTTAATTTTCTCTTCTACACTTGAACTTCACAGGGATCACGTCAGAACAGTTCTGACCATTCTGAGACAGCACAAGCTTTACCTAAAAATGGAGAAGTGTGAATTTGAAAAATCAGTCGTGCAATTCTTAGGGTTCATCATTTCGGCAAATGGAGTAGAGATGGATCCTCAAAAGATACAGGCTATTCAGGAGTGGCCAGCTCCTTCTGACAAAAAAGGGGTCCAACGCTTTATAGGATTCGCTAACTTCTACCGGAAGTTCATCGTTGGATTTTCTACCATAGTGGCACCCATCACTCAATTAACCCGCCGGCATGGTTCATTCCAGTAAGCAAAAGATTGCCGCTCCAATCTCTCAAATCCGTATCAAGACACCCGCCCTAATGGAACTCACAGGTGCTGGCTCTGCACAAGTTTGAGGAAAGAGAAAAATATCCTGGACGGCCGCACACCATAGAAGACATCTTTATTGATATGAAGAAATAAAATCCAAATGCATGAAAACAAAAGAGAAACTCCTGCGCTGCTGGCGGATTCCTAAACTAACAGGGAAACACTGCTGCAACACCTATAGTACTGCTCCAAACAGACAAAACAAACTAGGTTATAAGGGGGGTGGTGGTTGCGCTGCGATGGGGGAAGGGGTGGGGGGGACTATACTAAACTGGAGTGTATGTGACACACATGCCAAGTGACCCAAAAAAAAGGGGTCTATAACAAAACAAATGACAAAAGCCCACTGACTAGTGCCTGTGATGAACGATAAAAAATAACCACTAAATAAGTGTATAGCATGAAGGGAATAGAATGACATCCATATAAATAATGCACATGATAAAATGCAAACAAGCCAATGGGATAACAACGAAAGGTGAACAATAGGTGAATACAATATTAAGTGCATGGGTGAATAAAGTAATATAAATACATCCTGTAGATAAACATGGTAAAAAGCTTAAAACATGTGAAAAAGTACAAAATGAAAATATAAAAATATCAAAAACAGTCCCGCCACCAATGTGACACTTCTGAGTTAAAATCCAAAACCACAACAATGGATGTGTCAGGGGTAAAGGGGTGATCTGCGATGGGGGCACCTCAGTGTGCACAGGCCCCTTACCTTACAGCTGTAAGGTATACAGCATAAGTATTAAGCGCCCAGAGGGTGATGGAATCCAGGAAGTTGCAGCAGATGGTATAGTTGTGACAGATGAGCGCAAGCCTCAAACCACGAGTGCCGAACTCGTATAATCCAAAACGCTGGCCAAAGGACCCTCTAACATCTCACTCCTCCTGTGGCTCACCGCCCGTCATACGTCATATAGGCAATGTGGTATCAAGACAAGAAAACCGCATATAGCGTAATCCCGTTTAAAACACTTTTATTAACATAAATAAGATCGCTAAACACTTACAAAAGGTGACAGCTGGGGGGTAAAAACTCCGCGAGCGCCGTGCTCGTAACATCAGCTGTTGTGTAGGCAACGTCCCGTGCTCCTAACGCGTATCGTCACGTCACGTGACTTCTTCAGAGGAACATGATCCTCTGAAGAAGTCATGTGACGTGACGATACGCGTTAGGAGCACGGGACGTTGCCTACACAACAGCTGATGTTACGAGCACGGCGCTCGCGGAGTTTTTACCCCCCAGCTGTCACCTTTTGTAAGTGTTTAGCGATCTTATTTATGTTAATAAAAGTGTTTTAAACGGGATTACGCTATATGCGGTTTTCTTGTCTTGATACCACATTGCCTATATGACGTATGACGGGCGGTGAGCCACAGGAGGAGTGAGATGTTAGAGGGTCCTTTGGCCAGCGTTTTGGATTATACGAGTTCGGCACTCGTGGTTTGAGGCTTGCGCTCATCTGTCACAACTATACCATCTGCTGCAACTTCCTGGATTCCATCACCCTCTGGGCGCTTAATACTTATGCTGTATACCTTACAGCTGTAAGGTAAGGGGCCTGTGCACACTGAGGTGCCCCCATCGCAGATCACCCCTTTACCCCTGACACATCCATTGTTGTGGTTTTGGATTTTAACTCAGAAGTGTCACATTGGTGGCGGGACTGTTTTTTATATTTTTATATTTTCATTTTGTACTTTTTCACATGTTTTAAGCTTTTTACCATGTTTATCTACAGGATGTATTTATATTACTTTATTCACCTATGCACTTAATATTGTATTCACCTATTGTTCACCTTTCGTTGTTATCCCATTGGCTTGTTTGCATTTTATCATGTGCATTATTTATATGGATGTCATTCTATTCCCTTCATGCTATACACTTATTTAGTGGTTATTTTTTATCGTTCATCACAGGCACTAGTCAGTGGGCTTTTGTCATTTGTTTTGTTATAGACCCCTTTTTTTTGGGTCACTTGGCATGTGTGTCACATACACTCCAGTTTAGTATAGTCCCCCCCACCCCTTCCCCCATCGCAGCGCAACCACCACCCCCCTTAAAATCCAAATGCAGTCACCTCATGTACAGGGAGGAACAGGAAAGATAGCTAACATGTTTCACGCCCCATCATGGCGCTTATTCATAGCTCATGGTTCATTCCAGTGGTCTCAAGCAGCACAAGAAGCTTTCGTGAAGCTAAAGGATCTGTTCAGTTCCGCTCCCATTCTCCGGCATCCTGATCCTTCTTAACCGTTCGTACTGGAAGTGGATGCATCAGAAATAGCCACAGGAGCAATACTTTCTCAGAGACAAGGACCTAAGGCCATCTTACATCCAGTTGCATTTGCTTCCCGGAAACTTAGTGCGGCAGAATTAAATTACGACGTAGGTGACAGGGAGCTGCTGGCCATAAAATTTGCCCTGGAAGAATGGAGGTACTTACTTGAGGGGGCACTTCATCCAGTGATGATTTTCACAGATCACAAGAATCTTGAGTACCTCCGAACAGCAAAACGCCTCAAACCCAGACAAGCTCGTTGGGCCTTGTTCTTTTCGCGCTTCAACTTCCACATCTCCTACAGACCTGGCATAAAGAATGGGAAAGCAGACGCCCTTTCCCGGATGTTCTCAGCAGACCTCCAGACTTCAGAACCAAGCACAATTCTTGCACCTCAAAATTTTCTTGGATTGACACAGACAGATTTAATGTCTTCTATCAAGAAGTCGTCCAATACATGTACGGATCCGGAGGTACAATCCCTGAGGAAAGACGAAGGTCTCTTTTGGGTCCGGGGCAAAATTTTTGTACCTCAACAGACTCGGTTAACCGCTCTCAAGATGTGCCACGACCATAAACTGGCCGGCCACTTCGGAGTTAGGAAGACAGCTGACCTGATCTCTCGCTCCTTCTGGTGGCCGGGTTGGAGACGGGATTGCAGGGAATATGTGGCCTCTTGTCTCCTGTGTCAACGCAACAAGGGCCAAAACACCAGATCCTGGGGTTTACTTAAACCACTACCTATTCCAGAGCGACCATGGTCCGACGTATCTGTGGATTTCATTGTGGATCTACCAGCCTCAGAAGGCTACACTACCATTTTTGTTGTGGTCGACCGTCTGTCCAAGATGGCCCACTTTCTGCCTATGATAGGTACTCCTTCCGCAGTAGAAACAGCCAATGTTTTCCTGAAAGAGGTCATAAGACTTCACGGGGTACCAAGGAGTGTAGTGTCTGACAGAGGCGTGCAATTCACGTCCAAATTTTGGAAAGAACTCTGTAAAGCCCTGGATATTAAAGTGTACCTCTCATCAGCCTACCACCCTCAGAGCAATGGCCAAACGGAGAGAACAAATCAAACTTTAGAGCAGTATCTCGGTTGCTTCTGTTCAGGATCTCAGGATGATTGGGCAAAACTTCTTCCATACGCAGAGTTTGCGTATAACAACTCAGTTCACGCGGCTACCAACCAAATGCCCTTTTGGGCCAACTGCGGGTTCCATCCCACGTTCTTGACTAAGGACACTCCTGAGATAACAGTCCCTGCAGTACAGGACAGAATAACATCCTTGCAAACTAACTTCCAAGAAATCCAAAGCATGCTACAGAGAGCTCAAAGGGCCTACAAGGAGCAGTATGACCGAGGTAGGAAGGAAAACCCAACATTTAACATAGGGGAAGAAGTTTGGTTGTCCACCTCTAATCTCAAGCTACAGTTGCCATCCCGAAAACTGGGACCTAAATTTATTGGCCCTTTTCCTATCAAAAGGATCATCAATCCTGTGGCCATGGAGTTAGCTCTGCCTAAAATGTACAAGATCCATCCTGTCTTCCACGTATCTCTATTGAAGCCTGTTGTATCCAGTCCGTTTCCAGAAAGAAGAGAGGTTCCTCCCCCACCAATCAGGGTGGACGGGGAGAATGAGTTTGAGGTGGAGGCTATCCTGGGTTGTAGAAAGAAGGGCAGACAGCTACAGTACCTGATCCAATGGAAAGGATACCCACCTGAAGACAATTCTTGGGAGCCTGCGAAGAATCTACAT
The DNA here is from genome assembly GCA_037952835.1 of Lithobates septentrionalis. Lineage (NCBI taxonomy): Eukaryota > Metazoa > Chordata > Amphibia > Anura > Ranidae > Lithobates > Lithobates septentrionalis. The sequence goes on along the minus strand of JBBDGP010001564.1, from coordinate 251,791 downwards.
GCCCCTCGCTTGATTCAAACCTTTCATCGAAACCATCCGGAGTTGATGTCTAGCCTGGGCGTCTAGTGTCCGCCCTTAGGAGGGGGGCACTGTCACGAAGGACAAGTCGCCTCCGTTCGCCGGGCTGCGGGGCGCATGCGCAGGGGGCTGTTATTGAGACGTGCACCCGTTCGTGGCCTGATGGTGTGGCGCGCGCGGGTGCACGGTGGCTCACGTGTGCGCGCCGTCGCCCATGCGGGTGCCCGGTAGCGTGTCATGCTGACGCGCTCACCGGGAGGCTACTTTAGACGACACCAGCACCCAGTCGGGTTGCTGGTTTGTCGTCAGCTGTACCCTGCCTTGTGTTGAACTCCTGCTTCCTGTCTCTCAGTTAAACCGATCCCTGCTTGTTATAATGACCACTCTCTGCCTGCTGGATACCCTGACCTTCTGCTTGTATAACGACCACTCTCTGCCTGCTGGATACCCTGACCTTCTGCTTGTTAAACGACCACTCTCTGTCTGTCGGATACCCTGATCTTCTGCTTTAGGGATGAGCTTCGAGTTCGAGTCGAACTCATGTTCTACTCGAACATTGGCTGTTCGCAAGTTCGCCGAACAGCGAACAATTTGGGGTGTTCGCGGCAAATTCGAATGCCGCGGAACACCCTTTAAAAGTCTATGGGAGAAATCAAAAGTGCAAATTTTAAAGGCTTATATGCAAGTTATTGTCATAAAAAGTGTTTGGGGACCCGGGTCCTGCCCCAGGGGACATGCATCAATGCAAAAAAAAGTTTTAAAAACGGCCGTTTTTCAGGAGCAGTGATTTTAATAATGCTTAAAGTCAAACAATAAAAGTGTAATATCCCTTTAAATTTCGTACCTGGGGGGTGTCTATAGTATGCCTGTAAAGGGGCGCATGTTTCCTGTGTTTAGAACAGTCTGACAGCAAAATGACATTTTGAAGAAAAAAACACATTTAAAACTACCCGCGGCTATTGCATTGCCGACAATACACATAGAAGTTCATTGATAAAAACGGCATGGGAATTCCCCACAGGGCAAACCCGAACCAAAATAAAAAAAAAAAATGACGTGGGGTTCCCCCTAAATTCCATACCAGACCCTTCAGGTCTGGTATGGATTTTAAGGGGAACCCCGCGCCAAAAAAAAAAAAAAAAAACGGCGTGGGGTCCCCCCAAAAATCCATACCAGACCCTTATCCGAGCACGCAACCTGGCAGGCCGCAGGAAAAGAGGGGGGGACGAGAGTGCGCCCCCCCCCTCCTGAACCGTACCAGGCCACATGCCCTCAACATTGGGAGGGTGCATTGGGGTAGCCCCCCAAAACACCTTGTCCCCATGTTGATGAAGACAAGGGCCTCATCCCCACAACCCTGGCCGGTGGTTGTGGGGGTCTGCGGGCAGGGGGCTTATCGGAATCTGGGACCCCCAGATCCCGGCCCCCCCCCTGTGTGAAATGGTAAGGGGGTACTTACCCCTACCATTTCACTAAAAAACTGTCAAAAATGTTAAAAATGACAAGAGACAGTTTTTGACAATTCCTTTATTTAAATGCTTCTTCTTTCTTCCTTCATCTTCTTCTGGTTCTTCTGGCTCTTCTGGTTCTTCCTCCGGCGTTCTCGTCCAGCATCTCCTCCGCGGCGTCTTCTATCTTCTTCTCCTCGGGCCGCTCCGCACCCATGGCATGGGGGGGAGGCTCCTGCTCTTCTCTTCATCTTCTTCTTCATCTCTTCTTCATTCTTCCATTCTTCTCTTCTTCATTTCTTCTCCGGGCCGCTCCGCAGCCATGCTGGCATGGAGGGAGGCTCCCGCTGTGTGACGGCGTCTCTTCGTCTGACGGTTCTTAAATAACGGGGCGGGGCCACCCGGTGACCCCGCCCCCTTCTGACGCATGGTGACTTGACGGGACTTCCCTGTGACGTCACGGGGAATGCCACAGGGAAGTCCCGTCATGTCCCGTGCGTCAGAGGGGGGCGGGGTCACCGGGTGGCCCCGCCCCCCATTATTTAAGAACCGTCAGACGAAGAGACGCCATCACACAGCGGGAGCCTCCCACCATGCCAGCATGGCTGCGTAGCGGCCCGGAGAAGAAATGAAGAAGAAAAGAAGGAAGAAGAGATGAAGAAGAAGATGAAGAAGATGAAGAGAAGAGCGGGAGCCTCCCCCCATGCCATGGGTGCGGAGCGGCCCGAGGAGAAGAAGATAGAAGACGCCGCGGAGGAGATGCTGGACGAGAACGCCGGAGGAAGAACCAAAAGAGCCAGAAGAACCAGAAGAAGATGAAGGAAGAAAGAAGAAGCATTTAAATAAAGGAATTGTCAAAAACTGTCTCTTGTCATTTTTGACAGTTTTTTAGTGAAATGGTAGGGGTAAGTACCCCCTTACCATTTCACACGGGGGGGGGGCGGGATCTGGGGGTCCCCTTGTTAAAGGGGGCTTCCAGATTCCGATAAGCCCCCCGCCCGCAGACCCCCACAACCACCGGCCAGGGTTGTGGGGATGAGGCCCTTGTCTTCATCAACATGGGGACAAGGTGTTTTGGGGGGCTACCCCAAAGCACCCTCCCAATGTTGAGGGCATGTGGCCTGGTACGGTTCAGGAGGGGGGGGGCGCACTCTCGTCCCCCCCTCTTTTCCTGCGGCCTGCCAGGTTGCGTGCTCGGATAAGGGTCTGGTATGGATTTTTGGGGGGACCCCACGCCGTTTTTTTTTTTTTTTTTTGGCGCGGGGTTCCCCTTAAAATCCATACCAGACCTGAAGGGTCTGGTATGGAATTTAGGGGGAACCCCACGTCATTTTTTTTTAAATTTTGGCTGGGGTTCCCCTTAATATCCATACCAGACCTGAAGGGCCTTGTATGGAATTTAGGGGGACTCCCACATCATTTTTTTTTTTTAATTTTGGTTCGGGGTTGCCCTGTGGGGAATTCCCATGCCGTTTTTATCAATGAACTTCTATGTGTATTGTCGGCAATGCAATAGCCGCGGGTAGTTTTAAATGTGTTTTTTCCTTCAAAATGTCATTTTGCTGTCAGACTGTTCTAAACACGGGAAACATGCGCCCCTTTACAGGCATACTATAGACACCCCCCCAGGTACAAAATTTAAAGGGATATTACACTTTTATTGTTTGACTTTAAGCATTATTAAAATCACTGCTCCTGAAAAAACGGCCGTTTTTAAAACTTTTTTTTGCATTGATTCATGTCCCCTAGGGCAGGACCCAGGTCCCCAAACACTTTTAATGACAATAACTTGCATATAAGCCTTTAAAATTAGCACTTTTGATTATACATGTTCGTGTCCCATAGACTTTAACGGTGTAAGCGTTTTCGAACGAATTTTTTTCCTGTTCGCATGTTCTGGTGCGAACCGAACAGGGGGGTGTTCGGATCATCCCTATTCTGCTTGCTTAAACGACTACCCTTTGTCTGCTGGATACCCTGACCCTCTGCCTGTTTAAAGGATCACTACTGACCTGCTGGATACCCTGACCTCTGCCTGTGTTTACAACCATACTCTCCACGGGGCTGACACCCCCTGATCCCCTCAGTCATAAGGACTTCCTAACTGTCAGTTTAATACCTCTTTACCTTTGCTCCTTGCACTATTAGGCACTCCGATCCTGCACGGCTCCGCCAGGAGACTTCCCACCATCCAAGCAATCCTGAGCCTTCCCAAAGCTTTTACCGGAGACCCGTGCCTCCGCGTGCTTCCGATCCCCTGTCTCACTCTCGGGGGTTCGGGTGCGCGTGGTCGTAAGGGCAAGCCGCTCTCGGCATCTCGGCCTCGGTGAGTATTGACGTGATAGTTTATTACCGAATAAAGGTTTAGCCCCCTGATCGCCCGGCGGTGATATGCGTCGCCCCATGCAGCGTCAGATTAGCGCCAGTACCGCTAACACCCACCACGCAGCATACGCCTCCCTTAGTGGTATAGTATCTGAACGCATCAATATCTGATCAGATCTATACTAGCGTCCCCAGCAGTTTAGGGTTCCCAAAAACGCAGTGTTAGCGGGATCAGCCCAGATACCTGCTAGCACCTGCGTTTTGCCCCTCCGCCCAGCCCAGCCCAGCCCACCCAAGTGCAGTATCGATCGATCACTGTCACTTACAAAACACTAAACGCATAACTGCAGCGTTCGCAGAGTCAGGCCTGATCCCTGCGATCGATAACAGTTTTTTTGGTAGCATTTTGGTGAACTGGCAAGCACCAGCCCCAGGCAGTGTCAGGTTAGCACCAGTACCGCTAACACCCACGCACGCACCGTACACCTCCCTTAGTGATATAGTATCTGATCGGATCAATATCTGATCCGATCAGATCTATACTAGCATACCCAGCAGTTTAGGGTTCCCAAAAACGCAGTGTTAGCGGGATCAGCCCAGATACCTGCTAGCACCTGCGTTTTGCCCCTCAGGCCTGATCCCTGCGAACGCTAACAGTTTTTTTGGTAGCGTTTTGGTGAACTGGCAACCACCAGCGGCCTAGTACACCCCGGTCATAGTCAAACCAGCACTGCAGTAACACTTGGTGACGTGGCGAGTCCCATAAGTGCAGTTAAAGCTGGTGAGATGGCAAGCACAAGTAGTGTCCCGCTGCCACCAAGAAGAAGACAAACACAGGCCCGTCGTGCCCTTAATGCCCTTCCTGCTGCATTCGCCAATCCTAATAATTGGGAACCCACCACTTCTGCAGCGCCCGTACTTCCCCCATTCACATCCCCAACCAAATGCATGAGAGGCATGTTCTCCCGAGTACCCCTACCCAACGAACCCCCCCAAAAAAGATGTCGTGTCTGCAGCAAGCGCGGATATAGGCGTGACACCCACTATTATTGTCCCTCCTGTCCTGACAATCCTGGTCTTTGCATTGGTGAATGTTTTGAACGCTACCATTCACTAGTTGAGTATTAGCGTAGGGTACAGCATTGCACAGACTAGGCGCAATTTCACAGGGTCTCCCAAGATGCCATCGCATTTTGAGAGACCCGAACCTGGAACCGGTTACAGTTATAAAAGTTAGTTACAAAAAAAAGTGTAAAAAAATAATAATAATAATAATAATAATAATAATATATATAAAATAAAAAAAAAATAGTTGTCGTTTTATTGTTCTCTCTCTCTCTATTCTCTCTCTATTGTTCTGCTCTTTTTTACTGTATTCTATTCTGCAATGTTTTATTATTATTATGTTTTATCATGTTTGCTTTTCAGGTATGCAATTTTTTATACTTTACCGTTTACTGTGCTTTATTGTTAACCATTTTTTTGTCTTCAGGTACGCCATTCACGACTTTGAGTGGTTATACCAGAATGTTGCCTGCAGGTTTAGGTATCATCTTGGTATCATTCTTTTCAGCCAGCGGTCGGCTTTCATGTAAAAGCAATCCTAGTGGCTAATTAGCCTCTAGACTGCTTTTACAAGCAGTGGGAGGGAATGCCCCCCCCCACCGTCTTCCATGTTTTTCTCTGGCTCTCCTGTCTCAACAGGGAACCTGAAAATGCAGCCGGTGATTCAGGCAGCTGACCATAGAGCTGATCAGAGACCAGAGTGGCTCCAAACATCTCTATGGCCTAAGAAACCGGAAGCTACGAGCATTTCATGACTTAGATTTCGCTGGATGTAAACAGTGCCATTGGCAAATTGGGAAAGCATTTTATCACACCGATCTTGGTGTGGTCAGATGCTTTGAGGGCAGAGGAGAGATCTAGGGTCTAATAGACCCCAATTTTTTCAAAAAAGAGTACCTGTCACTACCTATTGCTATCATAGGGGATATTTACACAAACAATAAAAATGATTAAAAAAAAAAATGAAAGGAACAGTTTAAAAATAAGATAAAAAAGCAAAAAAATAATAAAGCAAAAAAAAAAAAAAAAGCACCCCTGTCCCCCCCTGCTCTCGCGCAAAGGCGAACGCAAGCGTCGGTCTGGCGTCAAATGTAAACCGCAATTGCACCATGCATGTGAGGTGTCACCACGAATATGAGATCGAGGGCAGTAATTTTAGCAGTAGACCTCCTCTGTAAATCTAAAGTGGTAACCTGTAAAGGCTTTTAAAGGCTTTTAAAAATGTATTTAGTTTGTCGCCACTGCACGTTTGTGCGCAATTTTAAAGCATGTCATGTTTGGTATCCATGTACTCGGCCTAAGATCATCTTTTTTATTTCATCAAACATTTGGGGAATATAGTGTGTTTTAGTGCATTAAAATTTAAAAAAGCTTGTTTTTTCCCCAAAAAATGCGTTTGAAAAATCGCTGCGCAAATACTGTGTGAAAAAAAAAAAATGAAACACCCACCATTTTAATCTGTAGGGCATTTGCTTTAAAAAAATATATAATGTTTGGGGGTTCAAAGTAATTTTCTTGCAAAAAAAAAAAAAATTTTTCATGTAAACAAAAAGTGTCAGAAAGGGCTTTGTCTTCAAGTGGTTAGAAGAGTGGGTGATGTGTGACATAAGCTTCTAAATGTCGTGCATAAAATGCCAGGACAGTTCAAAACCCCCCCAAATGACCCCATTTTGGAAAGTAGGCACCCCAAGCTATTTGCTGAGAGTCATGTCGAGTCCATGGAATATTTTATATTGTGGCACAAGTTGCGGGAAAGAGACAATGTTTTTTCTTTTTTTGCACAAAGTTGTCACTAAATGATATATTGCTCAAACATGCCATGGGAATATGTGAAATTACACCCCAAAATACATTCTGTTGCTTCTCCTGAGTACGGGGATACCACATGTGTGAGACTTTTTGGGAGCCTAGCCGCGTACGGGACCCCGTAATCCAAGCACAGCCTTTAGGCTTTCTAAGGGCGTAAATTTTTTATTTCACTCTTCACTGCCTATCACAGTTTCGGAGGCCATGGAATGCCCAGGTGGCACAACCCCCCCCCCCAAATGACCCCATTTTGGAAAGTAGACACCCCAAGCTATTTGCTGAGAGGTATAGTGAGTATTTTGCAGACCTCACTTTTTGTCACAAAGTTTTGAAAATTGAAAAAAGAAAAAAAAATGTTTTTTCTTGTCTTTCTTCATTTTCAAAAACAAATGAGAGCTGCAAAATACTCACCATGCCTCTCAGCAAATAGCTTGGGGTGTCTACTTTCCAAAATGGGGTCATTTGGGGGGGGGTTTGTGCCACCTGGGCATTCCATGGCCTCCGAAACTGTGATAGGCAGTGAAGAGTGAAATAAAAAATTTTCACCCTTAGAAATCCTGAAGGCGGTGATTGGTTTTCGGGGCCCCGTATGCGGCTAGGCTCCCAAAAAGTCCCACACATGTGGTATCTCCATACTCAGGAGAAGCAGCTAAATGTATTTTGGGGTGCAATTCCACATATTCCCATGGCCTGTGTGAGCAATATATCATTTAGTGACAACTTTGTGCAAAAAAAAAAAAAAAATTGTCACTTTCCCGCAACTTGTGTCAAAATATAAAATATTCCATGGACTCAACATGCCTCTCAGCAAATAGCTTGGGGTGTCTACTTTCCAAAATGGGGTCATTTGGGGGGGTTTTGTGCCATCTGGGCATTTTATGGCCTTCAAAACTGTGATAGGTAGTGAGGAGTGAAATCAAAAATTTACGCCCTTAGAAATCCTGAAGGCGGTGATTGGTTTTCGGGCCCCGTACGCGGCTAGGCTCCCAAAAAGTCCCACACATGTGGTATCTCCGTACTCAGGAGAAGCAGCTGAATGTTTTTTGGGGTGAAATTCCACATAGGCCCATGGCCTGTGTGAGCAATATATCATTTAGTGACAACTTTTTGTAAATATTTTTTTATTTTTATTTTTTTTGTCATTATTCAATCACTTGGAACAAAAAAAAAAAATATTCAATAGGTTCAATATGCTTCTCAGCAATTTCCTTGGGGTGTCTACTTTCCAAAATGGGGTCATTTGGGGGGGTTTGTACTGCCCTGCCATTTTAGCACCTCAAGAAATGACATAGGCAGTCATAAACTAAAAGCTGTGTAAATCACATATGGGATTACAGAGATAGGGGGCGGGGATTTACTGAAACGGAGTCGGAAAAAAAAAAAAAAAAAAAAGCTGTGTAAATTCCACAAAATGTACCCTAATTTGTAGATGCTATAACTTTTGCGCAAACCAATAAATATACGCTTATTGACTTTTTTTTTACCAAAGACATGTGGCTGAATACATTTTGGCCTAAATGTATGACTAAAATTGAGTTTATTGGATTTTTTTATAACAAACAGTAGAAAATATAATTTTTTTCAAAATTTTCGGTCTTTTTCCGTTTATAGCGCAAAAAATGAAAACGGCAGAGGTAATCAAACACCATCAAAAGAAAGCTCTATTTGTGGGAAGAAAAGGACGCACATTTTGTTTGGGTACAGCATTGCATGACAGCGCAATTAGCAGTTAAAGCGAAGCAGTGCCAAATTGGAAAAAGTCCTCTGGTCCTTAGGCAGCATAATGGTCCGGGGCTGAAGTGGTTAATTGATATTTACCCATCCCCAGTGCATGTGGCCTAATATCCAGTTTTGGGTCCTCACAGAAATTAAAATCACCTGCCAATATTAAGTTACCTTTCTTAAAATCCATTAATTTGCCCAGCGCCTCTTTTAGGTAACCTTTTGGGTTTTTGCTGGGGCAATATACATTAGCCAATATACATTCCATTCATTGTAGATTTCCATTCAAAAACAAATACCGCCCATCCTGTATTCCACCTTAAATCTGAGATCTCTAGCCAGGCCTATTGCTACCCCTTTTGCCCTTTTAATTGGGGAGTCTCCATAGTACCAAGTTGGGTATGATTTTGAATATAATTTGACATTTGTATCTAGCGCTATATGAATCTCTTGAAAGAATATTATACCAGCTGAGTGTCTTTTCATCTCACTTAGTACCTTGTGCCTTTTTTGTGGAGTATTTAACCCTCTTACATTATATGTCAGACAATTTATAGTTATTATTTAACAATCTCTATCTCACCCCCCTCCTCCCTCCCTCCTCTCTCCTCCCCCCCTTTGTGGCTCCGTCCCCCTGATAGGAGAGTGGGCTTGAAGGGTTCTTAGAGCCGATAGGGGGGATTTGTCCCTTTGGGCCATTAGGATGATCAGAGAAAAGAAAGAACAAAGAGAATAAAAAACAGAAAAATCCCTACACCTTGTCCCCCCCCCTCTCCCTCAGCTCCTCTGTAAGTGCAATTTGTTACCAAAAAATTGACATTGCAGTCTTCATCGGCAGCAGAATGCATGCCCTTTATTCTGGGCCCTGCAATAGCCACAACATTTGATTATGACATACTTACTGTATGTGGTATTCTCATGGTTATGAGAAGTAGTATAAAGTATTTTATGGCATCATTACCTACTTATATACATAAAAAGCTGAAATATATATATATATATATATATATATATATATATATATATATATATATATATATATATATATATATAATATATTAGAAGATAGGACTGATGGGTACCAGTGAAGGACAGTCAAAGCAAAATAATACTAAATATCTTTATTACAAAATTGTTAAAAAATATTTACAGATTCTAAATAAAATCAATTCAAAATTATATGGCTCTGATCAATTTGATTGATCAATTATTATGTAATAGAACTCTGTTAGCACAGTGTCAAGAGGTTAATGCGTTTCACAACTGTGCTTCTTCAGGATCTTACATTCTTGACTAAAAACAGAGATCCTGTTCAAGAAAAGAAAAGAACACAAACATTATTTACATTTTGATTAGGTGGGATATATTCATTTTAACATGCCATCCAATTGGGTAAAAATAGATGTGCATCGAGGGCCACTTACATGTAAAAAAGGAGCCCTCAAGAAATGACGTGCCAAGTATCATGGGGAAGCAATCCGATAGCTATTGTCTTCAAACAATAGTTAAATAAATATAGAAAAGAGAAATGACTGAGTGGTTCTATTCTGAAAAATATGAATAAGCATGGAATTAGTAAATTACATTGGGAGATAGGGTATATGCAGAGTTAAATATCAGCCAAGATAATATAGTACTTACCGGTGATAGAATCCCAAAAGGTAAAAGGGGAGGGAGGCTGCCCTCAACTATAGATGGAGATTTACAATCCATACAAAATACATATTTAATATTATATGTGATGAATCCAATTTACTAGAATCCTCACAGAAAAAAGCTGAAAAATATGCCTCAATGGTACGCTCCCATCCCCCCCCCCCCAGGTACAGGTTGGCATAAGATGGGGCACAACATGTCCCCATCGCAACCCCCTGCACCTGAAGATAGTGGGAGCCATCAAAAGTAAATACATTTTTTATCAGGATATGGTGTAGCAGCTGTACCACAAAGACATTGTGGGGTCTTGCTGCCACATCCATCTCATTCAGAAAGGTTTCCACCATGGAGATCCCAAGTAGGTGTGGGATATTACAGTATAGCGCCTCCACATCAATGGAGACTAGTATACTGTCTGATGGTATCAAAGTATGATATAATTTTCTCAGTAAATCCATAGCGTCCTGAATGTATGAATGGAGTTCCACAACATGGGGTTGCAAAAAGGCATCTACCATGCGAGTTCCCGTCTCAGTTTTGGCGCCAGTTCCTGAGATAATTGGACGCCTTTTTGGCTTTATCATATTCTTATGAGTTTTTAGTAGAGAATAAAATGATGGAATTCTTGGGTAAGGTACTTTCAAAGCCTCAAAAATCTCCTTATCAATAATTCCATTTGTGTAAGCGCTATTGACAATCCTGTCATAGTCATTATTGAATTCATGGGTACTTTCCCCCTAGAATGAGGACATACCAGTCTCTATTTGAGAGGATATCGAGACACATTTACCGATAACCACTTGTGTCCATCACCACTACATTTCCACCTTTATCGGCCATTTTAATAGTAATGTCCCTGTTTTTTTGTAGTTGGTTTATTGCCTGCTGCTTCTCAAAAGTGATAGTATTGTCACCAGGAACTCTAAAATTAAATTTTTTGATATCAGATGTGACCTGGGACAAAAACGTCCAAATATTGGGATTAGTTTTCAAGGGGGGGGGAATTAGGAAAATAGATTTTTTCTGAAATTTCAGAGTCTCAACAGGGGACTGTGCTTGAGGGGAGATTCCCAGTTGATTCTCCAGGAGACCCCCTTCTGCAGACCCCCCTACAGCAGTATCATTTTCATCTAGTAGATCCTTAAGATCTTTAAGGGCCAGGATAGATTGATAACTTGTTGCTGGTTGTTCAATTGCTTTTGTATGTATACCGATCCAGATTGTGGGGGACAAAATTACTTATATATAACCAGCCTTAGGCTGTTCCATTGTTCTAAAAAACATATACAATGATCCTATGAATTATTTTGTTCACAGATAGGACCAACAAAGAGTTTTGAGATGTGGGTGGCATCAGCATCTGAAAGTAAAGCACACCATAAGCTGAAACTGTCAACAAACTGACACTTATCAAAATAAGGACTAGTCAGTATATAACTATGACTTATGTCCATCCCTGATTTTAGTTCCATTTCCCAAGAGTGTAATTTAGCATTCTTTTCTAGGTACGTTTCTATATACATGAAGTTTGCAGAAGGCTGGGTAAGGGAGCTTCAAAGAATTTCAGATTTTATAATCTGCATGTCAAATGTTTGTAACAAGATTTGGCTCTGATTTGTTTGACTTTTTAAACAGTTTGAGATTGTGTTGTATTAACACTGTATATCCATCCTTTCACAATATTAAAATGTCACTTTTATTTAATACATTTAAAAAAAACTTTTCATCATTTTCAGCAAAATGAATGATTATGTTGCATTCCCACTTAATCAAAATGTAAATAATGTTTGTGTTCTTTTCTTTTCTTGAACAGGATCTCTATTTTTAGTCAAGAATGTAAGGTCACCTCTTGACACTGTACTAACAGAGATCTATTACATAATAATTTAATAAGGACAAATTTTCTGCGCTTAGGAAATGAAGGGACTGCAGCCCCCCTATGAAGAACACCACCAGGTGGAGTCCAGGATAATAAAATAGTACAAAAAAAGGGGAATTGGCGCTGTTCGTGAAATTAAAATATATTGTGAGAGAAAACCTCTAAATAAATAATGTATAAAACTTAATATATACGGCCCAAAATATAACAATAAAAGCTAAACCAAGTGAGTGTATCATAAACCACATTAGAAAATGAAAATGTGAGCAGTGAAAAATGGATTGCTGAATATATAAATGAGTGAGTGGGGATATGTGAATGTGTCTTCAATCACGTGTGACTCTGTAAATATGCAAAAAATAAAGTGCAAGAAAAAACTAAAATGGCATAAAGAGACAGGTGCATATCATTTGTGGTGTTACCTCCAATATATACCCTCAATAAAACTATGAATGGAGGCACGTGAACAACAGTAAAAAATGTGTAATATAATGACCAGGCAACAGAATAATGGATAAAAAGTGAAAAATAAAAAATGAAAAAAATCATAAAATTATATATACGTGACTGTATATATAAAGAGGATCCCAAAAACAGTCAATCAGATGTCCATTGGTAGGTGACTAAGTGTATATACCGACAAAGTCCCAAAACAATGATTCAAATAACGATCTCTGAATGGTGGACTGTGCACACAAAAATAAAGTGTGACTCTTCAGTGCTCCCTTCTTCCAACCGCATGCCCCTCTTGTTATTGCAGTCACCAGAGCGCCTCACCCCTGCAGGGGTAACAGGCGTAAAAGCTGAATCCAGATGGAGATCACCCCCTGGGTAAGAAATCCCTCTAGTGTCACACAGCTCCCAACAGCCTCTCTATGCGGTTACGGGTTCCTCAGCACTTCAAGATGGGACTTTCCCCACATGAATTCCTTTTAATCACCAAGGTTGAATTGAGGTTCAATGATAGCCAGTAAATCTGTTCAATTCATTAATTCAGCTCACAATAACCCAGGCTGCCATAGACCTGCGTTACAACAGAGAAAAGATATACCTGTCACATGTGATTGAAGACACATTCACATATCCCCACTCACTCATTTATATATTCAGCAATCCATTTTTTACTGCTCACATTTTCATTTTCTTATGTGGTTTATGATACACTCACGTGGTTTAGCTTTTATTGTTATATTTTGGGCCGTATATTTATACATTACTTATTTAGAGGTTTTCTCTCACAATATATTTTAATTTCAGCGCCAATTCCCCTTTTGTTGTATTAATCTATTACATAATAATTGTTTGATCGCTCAAATTGATCAGAGCCATATTATTTTGATTTGATTTTATTTAGAATCTGTAAAAAAATTGTAACAATTTTGTAATAAAGATATTTAGTATTATTTTGCTTTGACTGTCCTTGGTACTGGTACTGATAAAGTCTGTTACATCAGTCCTATCTTCTAAAATATTATAAAGGATGAAGTACCCCCATAGCCCATACAATTACATATTATATATATAAAACTAGGCAGAAGACGCCAAACTTTTTTGGTAAGGTAAGCTCCCACCATCAGCTGGGGTGGTGAGCAAAGGACTAAATTGTAATAATTAGGTTTGATTATTTATGCAAATGATTCATCTGCTTGGATAATTTGACATACTGGATGATATGAGGGACTATACAGGATCAGAACGGGATGGACTAATGTCCAAAATTCATAAAGAATGTGGGGATGATTATGGCATTGAACTAGAAATTGAGGTTCTGATACATAAACTTAAGTATATATAAAAAAAGATCCTCTGAGCCTCCTCTGATTATAAGTTGCCTAAATGGCACCGTGAAACAGCAGCAAGCATTAAACACATTTCATAAAAACATGCAGATAAAAGCAGAAATAAATATATACGCTGTGCTTTCAAATATAACACCGTGCTACATCCAGTAACTAGTGACTGCAAAAAGTGACAATAGCGCAACAAATAGTTATGAATACTTAAAAATGAACATATAAATGAAAATAAATAATCACACTAGTAAAAAGTGCGATAACATGCATCCATATGGTGATTGGTTGTATCAAAATTATTGTTCATAAAATCATATAGTGTTCATAAAAATATACAGTGGGCTCAATCCACTAAAACACATAGATGAATAAAATGTGCTTCTATGTGCATATGAGACATCCAATTATTTCATTTCAAAAGTTCTTCTAAAGTCCATGCAATTAGGAAACTGCTGTGTAGATAATCCAAAACAAGCCGCAGTGATCCATGCGATTTGGAAACTGCTGTATAGCAAGCCACAGTGATCACACTCAGGTGCTTCCCCCTAGGCATTAAATGCTCACCTCTGAGCGTGTGACTTTGCACTTAAGCTTAGTCAATACACGCCTGTGAACCACCTCTGGGGCTCTGCAGTTTTAACCAGACTCCTGGACCCATCAGCACTATACCTCAGTTGAGTAAAAAAGGACTGGATGGTGTAATAACGTTTTAACAGTTTATTAATCACATAAAACACCCCTATGGGGTACTCACATAGTACAGGTGCGTCAGTGCGCCACTCTGCTTCAGGCAAACAGCATGTAAAGATACCAGATTGATATTGGGAAGGTATGGTGTTCTTTCCTGACAGGTCACCTGCTGAATGTCCGTCCTGTCCCCTCCCCTCCCCTGGGAGGGGACAGAATGGAAAATTAGGAAATTATATCATACTATGATACCATCAGACAGTATACTAGTCTCCATTGATGTGGAGGCACTATACTGTAGTATCCTGCACCTACTTGGGATCTCCGTGGTGGAAACCTTTGTGAATGAGATGAATGTGGCAGCAAGACCCCACAATGTGTTTGTGGTACAGCTGCTACACCATATCCTGACAAAAAAATGTATTTACCTTTGATTTATCCCACTACCTATAGGTGCAGGGGATTGTGATGGGGACATGTTGTGCCCCATCGTATGCCAACCTGTACCTGGGGGGGTGGGAGCATACTATGTTCGCAGATGAGTCCCTGTCTATGTACCTGTCCAACATTTTATCTGGTACAGGTACATAAATGATATATTTATGGTATGGAACTCTAGCAAGATGGACCTGCTGAGATTTATGGAGAGGCTAGACTGTTGATCGGGAGCAAAACCAATAAATAGTCAGATACTGTGAGGATTGTTACTACATACTCAAGTAACCATCACATGGTGAAAAAGACAGTGAGTAGACACTGGCACCTCCTCCTTGCATACAAAAAATGTAGATCTCTAAAGGACCGATTGGTTCATAGCCATTTTCAGAAACCCTCAGTGGCCATTGAATCAAGTAGGATATTCATAAATGTGGTATGTGTGAATACTGCAATTGGATTTTAGAAGGGGCATCCTTTATTCTGCCTAATGGAAATGTACATAACATTGTACATAACGTGTTGATTGTCAAACGAGAGGTGTGATAAATGTTGTTTTTTGTAAATGTGGATCATTCTATATTGGAAAGACATTCAGGAACTTTGGTAAAAGAATTAAATTCATGACCATATTTACTATATTAGAAAAAATGTACTTTACACTCCCATTGGCAGACATGTAGCTCTTCAACATAAACATGATACTTCAATGGTACAATTTACGGTCCTTGCAAGGGTTCTTGAGGATCCAAGAGGAGGAAACTTGCTTTGACTGTCCTTCACTGGTACCGATAAAGTCTGTTACATTCGTCCTATCTTCTAAAATATTATAAAGGATGAGGTACCCCCATAGCCCATACAATTCCATATATATATATATATATATATATATATATATATATATATATATATATATATATATATATATGTATATATATATATATATACACGCTGTAGGAGTTGATTTACTAAAGGCAAATAGGCTGTGCAGTTTCTCCATAGCTTAGTAAATGAGCAAAAGCTCTGCTGACTTCCATCATCCAATCATGTGCAAGCAAAAATGCTGTTTTTAATATTTTCACTTGCATGTGATTGGGTATTCTTTGTAAAGTGAAGCTTTACCTCATTCACTAAGCAGTGGAGTAACTAACCCTACATAATTGATAGGGATGCCAATAAGCATGACTTCAGTCTTGTTGCAGTATTGCAAATACTGTTAGACAGGAGAGAAGCAGCCAAAATAGAATCTGGTTTAGTGTGGATGGATATCTGAGGGTCATCAGCATAGAAGTGAAATTTGAGCTCATGTGAGCTAAGCAGTTGGCCAAGTGGAAACATGTAAATGCTAAAAAATAAGGACCCAAGATAAAGTCCTGAGGAACATCGTACTTGACTGGACCAATAGGGTTTCAAGGTGACTCAATTAAAATGAAATTTGACATATAAAATATAGAACAAACACATGAACATATATAAGTTGTGAGGGGGTTAGCTCAGCAGCAGGTGTGTGTTATGCCCTGGATGAGTTCACTACACAAACATAGGCACAGAAAACAGCATTGCAGGTGAAAAAACAAAGGTGCAGTTTAATTACACTATACAATGGAAAAATAACCACAAAACAAAAAGAAATATGAAAATAAATCCTTACAAACTTGGCCACTTACTACACACGCAGGTTCCCTATTTATCAACTAGGTGCAGCCTTGTTCTGCCCCCAGCACCTATCTATGTTTTAGAGGTTTGCCAAACAGGCTTTGTCTCGCCACACAGGACAGGTATCACGCTCCCCAGTCTACACAGAAATGTGTATTCTTTTTTTTTTATAAATCTTTATTTATGAAAGACAGGGTATCACATTGCAAAAATATAAAACTGTGAATATAGATTTACATCTATCTAGATAGACGGTTTTTAGGTGATATACCAGTCAGTTTTTCTTATTATTCAACAAAAAAAAAAGGGAATGATAAAGAAAGAAAAACAAAAACATCAATATTATCAGTAATATATATGAAATACTAGACAGTCACATTTTAACTGGTGTAGCTAGTGTTGATAAAAATAAAAAGGAGAAAAAAAAAAAAAACAACAATCAACAATAATCCGCCAGGTGACAAAATATAGAAGCACGCTTGTCTTAGTCCCTGGACTATAATAATTTGACAAGTCTTTTTTTTTTAAATTTTGAGCTAAGTTCAGTTGTGCAGACAGGTTACAAAGAGGGCCGAGTGGGGGCGTGCGGAGAGAGGGGGGCAACATATGCCTCCAACTAACCTCTCTCCACACCTCCATCCCCCCAGCCCCCTCCAAAATCACATGTAAAAGCCATATCAGCACCATATTGCTAGTACACCCCCAGACCAGGGTGTCTCATGGCCATAAATCTCCAAAGACCGTCCGGTTTCCTTGCTTAGTCATTGCTTATTCGTCACCTGGCACCAAACATATTATCTTGTCTTTAAACAGACATCCATAACTAGTTAAGGCTCAATACAGTATTGAGGAAGAAGAAAAGGAGAAAAGAAAAGAAAAGATAATCAGGAACATACCTGGAAACCTGCGTCCAGCTCCGCTCCCCGTCGAGGCCCTCCCAACAGCACCACTCCTACTAAAAAATAGAACAGGGGAAGGGGATGTGTCTCCCCAAAGTGTTTTTTCACCTTATTTTACCTCGGGTCTTGGTTCGCTGCTCCCCTTTGTGGGTCAGTAAGGCGTCCTTTCAAGGATGGATCAGCTAGCTCGAGAAGGGCTATGTCTAGGCTAGAAGGAATGTGACTTAAGTCTGAGGTATATATTGTCCAGGGTTGCCACATCGCTGTGAAGCGGTCACGAACACCTTTACATGTGGCAATCCAATCCTCTGCCTCACGGATATCTCCCACCCTGCGATACCATTCCTCTCTGGATGGGACTTGCGGTCGTTTTCAGTATATAGGGAGAAGCCGCTTTGCTGCGTTAAGCAGGTGAGGCAGTATACTTTTCTTATACTGGCATATTGGCATGGGAGGAATGTGCAGCAGGAAGTGCTCCGGAGAGAGAGGAATGTCAATGGCCATGATTTCTTTAATTTGTGATTTGATATCCTCCCAGTAAAATTTAATCGCAGGACAATCCCACCAAATGTGGAGAAGAGTGCCTTTGTGACCACAACCTCTCCAGCATAGTTCCTATGTAGCTGGATATATTTTCGCTAGTTCTGCCGGTACTCGGTACCAGCGCATCATTATTTTGTAATTCATTTCTTGCGTCTTAGAGTCAATGGAACTGAACCGAGTGAGTTGATAAAGGGCAGATAGTTGAGCAGGGGTAAAAACTACTCCCAGGTCTCGTTCCCACGCCCTAATGTATGGTGGTTTCACTATTGGAGAAGCAAAGTTGAGTAACTGATACAGTTCAGAGATCATGTGTGGAATCGGCTCTTCATCTACGAATAGGCGTTCAAACGGTGTAAGGGAGGAAGTATCTCTGGAGCCTCCGTGTTGTTTGAAAAAATGGTGAAGTTGCCTATATCGCCAAAAGTCCATAGGGAAACTCCCTGACCGGGCTCTGAGGGTTTCTAGTGAGACTAATTTACTACTTTCCATTAATTTACCACAGCTGGCATTACTGTCATCCACCCAGGAACCAAAAAAACCTGTCTGTTCCCCAGGCAGAAACCACTGATATTCTCCCAGCGGGGCCAGAGGTGACACAGGGGGTGCCAAGTCTAAATTGGTACTAAGTCGGTCCCAGGCTTTCAGAAGCTGGGTCGTCAATGGAGATGCAAAAGTTGACAATCCCCTGTGCTCCCGGGCCAACCACGGGGCATATGCCAGATTTCTTCCCGCCATATATTTTTCTAAAGAGACCCATATTTTGGAGTGTGTGTGGAAGCGCCAATTAAGTATCCTTTGTAGGACCATAGCTCGATAATATTTTTGCGCATCTGGAATGGCTCAGGCCCCCTGCTTCCTTGTGGTGCCTCAGTAATCTAATGGCGATTCTCGGTCTCTTATTGTTCCACACAACGGTGGATATAGTACTGGATAATTGGGTAAAAAAGCTCTTAGGTAAAGCCACAGGTATCATCTGCATGTAAAACAGCACACGTGGTAGGGCATTCGTTTTAATAATATTAAGTCTTCCAATCCAAGTGAAGGCTGTCTTAGTCCACTGGGTCAGGTCTTTCTTCACATTTGTTATTAGGGAGAGAAAATTGGTAGTAAATAAGGTTTCAAATCTGTATGTCAGTCTTATACCTAAGTATTTTAGGGATGATTTGGTCCAGGTGAACGGGAAGGCAGTTTTTAATCGGTCTGTCAGGGAGGGTGTCATTTAAATGGGTAATATCTCTGATTTCGTGTAGTTAATTTTGAAATTAGACAATTCTCCGAAATTTTGAAGTTCCCGCATCAGATTAGGCAAAGAGACCAGAGGTTCTGTGATGTGGAATAGCACATCATCAGCATAGGCCGAAAGTTTATGCTCTGTAGGACCTACCGTGAGCCCCTTGATGTCTGGGTTTGCCCTAACAGTGCGCAGGAATGGTTCCAGCACAAGGGCGAACAAGAGTGGGGAAAGAGGGTACCCCTGCCTCGTGCCATTTCTGATCGGGAATCTCATGGAGAGGAAACCATTCACTTTTATTTGAGCATGTGGGTCTGAGTATAGGGCCATTATCCAAGTAAGCATATGGGAGCGAAGGCCCAAAGCTTCCAGCGTAGCCCGTAAAAAAGTCCAGTCCACCCGATCGAAGGCTTTCTCCGCATCGGTGGACAGGATCAAGTAAGGGGGGGGGCACGGGGGAGGCTCGTGCCCAATGAATTAGGTGGATTGCTCTGATTGAGTTGTCCCTAGCTCCCCATGAACCCTGTTTGGTCGGGGTGGACTATTAGTGGGATTAGGTGTTTCAGTCTGGTCGCAAGAATCTTGGCTAGTATTTTAATATCTACGTTGAGAAGGGATATGGGTCTGTAGATTTGGGGCATTGTGGGGTCCTTCTCTTCCTTAGGTATTACTAAATTGTGAGCTAGTAAGGATTCACTAGGGATAACTGTGCCGTCTGCTATGGAATTAAAGTAGCTACACATTGATTCTGATAGCAGAGGTAAAAACTTCTTATATTAGGCCTTGGAGAACCCATCAGGGCCTGGGCTCTTTCCATTAGGCAAAGAATTCACAGTGGATTCTATCTAAGTGACAGTGATGGGTGCTTCTAATGCGGAACATTTTTTCGTCTGTCAGTGCAGGCAGTCCAGAAGCAGTCAGGTATGTTTGAATGGCTTTTTTCCGTACGGCCTGGGCCTCTGGGGTCTGTGCCGAATTTAGGTTGTATAATGTATTGTAATAGTCCCGGAATCCAGAGGCTATCTGGGAGGGCCTAACTGTGTAATCACTTGTGGGGAGGCGTAACTTATGCACATACATGAGCGCTCGTTTTTTCCTAAGGGCTCTAGCCAACATACGGCCACATTTGTTGCCATGCTCATAGTATTTGTGCGATAAGTATCGCATTCGCCTGCTTGCCTGTCTGTCAAGCAGCCGAGAGAACAATTCTCTCAAATCTGTCAAAGCCCTCAGAGTCTCCGGGTCATTGTTCTGCTTGTGCCTAAGTTCCGCCTGCTGAAGCGCTTGAAGTACCCTGTCAAAGTCTGCTTGCCTAGCTTTCTTCAGTCTAGATCCCTGAGAGATCAGTTTGCCTCTCACCACTGCTTTATGGCCCTCCCACACAATCCCCTTACTCAGCCCCTCTGTAGTGTTTTCTTTAAAGTAGTGGGACAGGACCTCTTTAACCTCAGAAACCACTACAGTATCGTCCAAGAGAGCTTCGTTTAAGCGCCACGACAAGTCCCACGGCTGCTCTGTGGCAAAACCAGGGAGGCCATTACTGGGGCATGGTCAGAGATTGTTATATTTCCAATGGACGAGGACTGCAGCAGCTCCAGAGCCAAGTGGTCTACACAGATCAGGTCTATACGGGTATAGACATCATGTGTTTTTGAATAATAGCTGTAGTCTCTGTCAACCGGATGGAAAATTCGCCAACTATCTAGGAGTCGGTGAGTTTGTAGGGTTTTACGAAAGTGCTTTAGAAAAGCGTGTGAATGAGAAGGGTGCTTGTGCGAAGTGTCTAGCTGTGGGTCAGGGCTAATATTAAAATCGCCTCCCAAGATCAGAGGGCCCTCTCTAAATTCTGCCAGTCTATCAAGGGTATTGTCTATGAAGGTGAGTTGGTTTGAATTAGGGGCATAGATCGTAGCAACTGTAATCTTCTGCCCAGCTATGGTCCCCTTAAGGAAGACATATCTCCCCAAGGAGTCTACCTCATTGTCAATTACTTGGAGGGGGCAGGACTTATGTATGGCAATAGCCGTACCTCTCGATTTCGCAATAGGTGAATTGCTGAGGAACCATTGGGTATATATATGATTGGGCAATTTGGGCAATGAGTGTGAAGTGAAATGCGTCTCCTGTAAAAGGACCACCTGAGCCCCTGAGCGCTTAAGTTCCCACCATAATTTACTGCGTTTGCATGGGGAGCAGAGACCTCGCACATTATATGAAATTACCTTAAGTGATGCCATAGAAAAAGCTTGGGATGAGTAATTTTCGCTGTGGTCTAGTGGGCACAGAACGGGAGGCAGAGCCGGAGGCAGTCCCTACAAAAGAGTATACAGTAGAAAAGAGTAAACAGATGGGAAGGAAGAAGACAAAGTTAGAGAAAGTAAGACACTTACAGATTGCAAAGTACATTAATGTGAACATTACCACAACATGGTACACCTGTGAGCCAGATATCGGGTCTCTCCCCGCTAGGGAAAGGTGTCCTAGACCTGTCTCCATTTCCAAAAAAAGGAAATATATACAAAAAGGTATGGCTTACGTGGGGGACGTGGACCATCACGAGAGGGAGGGGAGCGAGGGCCAGCCCCGATCCACCGCCCTCTCCTGATCAATAGGCAGTATACATTATACAGTGTATAGAGAGGGGAGTTTCCTTAACAACAAAAACAAAAGTTCGCAGCTCAATCTTGAGGTGGGGAGAAAAATCCAAAAAGATAAGATAAGAGGGGGGGGACCTCAAAAAAAAAAAAAGAAAAAAGTGCGAAACAGAAAGCTGGGTAAACAGGGCGTCCAAAACTAAAGCCTGACATGGTTAGTTCAGAGCCATGGCTTCTATATCCCTTCCTGGGGTATTCTCATAAGTTCAAAGCCGAGCTTCTGATCAGGGGCAGTTATCCCAGGATAGAGGATCACGCACGACATCATGTGCATATGTGGTTCTGTCCCAACTGTAGACAGCATGCTTATGCTAGTGGTTAGGGGCCCTGTACAAAAAGGGAACAATCAGATGAGGTCCTGTAACAGATGAGGAGGATGTTTCTCTCAGAATGCAGATCAAAGATAGGACAGCTTCTTTTAGTGCCTTGGTGACACAGGATCAATGGGGGAGGCAGATGTAGGGCGTCTGCGGTCTCATCTGCGGCTCCTACGGTTGGCCGTAAGCCAAGGCTGGGGGAGTTGCAAGTGAGGATGATCACTCGGGCCCCTCCAGTCTGGGAAGTCTACTGGCTCAAGACCCAGGGTCTCTAGGAAAAATGGAAGGTCGTCTTTAGTGCATAACGTGACACTCTTCCCCTCCTTGGTTGCTTGCAAATAGAAAGGGAAGCCCCAGCGATAAGGCAGTCCTGCTTTTTGAAGAGCCTCTAGTAGGGGCCGCAGGGCTCTGCATTGCATGAGCATGCATCTTGAAATGTCCTGGTAAAAATACAGGTGTGCTCCGTCAAAGTCAAAGTATTGCTTCCCACGCATTTTATGCATAATTCGGTCTTTTAGTGTATATTTATGAAGCTTACATATGACATCCCTTGGATTATCTGCATCTTGGGAGGGTGGTCTGAGGGCCCTGTGAGCTCTGTCTATCTCCACAGGAGCCGTGGCAGGTAGTCCCAGTATTTCTCGGAAGACGTCTTCCAGCGTGGGGATAATATCTTTTGGTGCCGTGGCCTCTGGTAAACCGTGTATGCGGATATTTGCTCTCCTACTACGGTTTTCAAAGTCATCTAATTGGCACAATAGGGCTTCTATTTTCTGATCCTGAGAGTTGCATCTGTCCTGTAGTTTAGCAATAGTCGGCAGCACCTTATCCAGCCTCTGCTCCACAGTTTCCACCCTGTTTCCCAAATGGTTAGTGTCTGTCTTGAGCTGGGCTATATCTTCCCTGAAGGCCTTCTCAACCCTGGCAGTAAATCGCTCTAGATCTTCCCTGGTGGGGAGGGACCAAATATGGCGTTTTATGTCTCCTTCCCCTAAAAAGTTCGCCATGTCAGGTCCCTGATCATGGGAGGCTGAGGTTCCCGGGGAGAGTGGAGGGGCTGTGTCACTCACCAACCGCGGAGAAGGAATCTGGGAATTCTGGTGCTGCTGCTGCTGTTGCTGCTGCTGCTGAGCCAGGGCCTTCTGTGTGGCTTTGGTTACTTTGCCAGCCTTCGGCGTCGGCGCCATCTTGGAGGCCTCGTGTCCGGGGCCGGCGTTCGGGCTGAAATATGTCTCCATCTGCTCCTGCCGTGAGCCCTCCGCTCTCGAGTGCTGTGAGAGCCCGCCGCCCTTGTGACATGTTCTCCGGTTTTCCGGAGGCGATCTCTCCCCTCTATGCGGCTGATAATGCGGCGGTGTATCGGGAGCTGAGGTAACACGCGTCCTCACTCCTCCATAGCCAGGCCACGCCCCCAGAAATGTGTATTCTAGCTTGTCCAAGTTGCTGGCTTTACAACTGCTGCCTTTATGTCTGGTGGATTCTTCCCCCCTTCGTAAATTTGCAGAATGTGCTGTACCACAATGACAGGTTCCCTTTCCAGCTCTGTACCATCATGTGGAAGGCCATGTTTTGGCATCATTGGGCAAGGCAGTCAGCAGCAAGGTCCACCTTACTGCTGACACGTGGTCCAGTAAGTATGGTCAGGGATGATATATTTCGTTCACAGCTCACTGGGTAACTCTGGTTGCTACTAGGAAGGATGCAGGACAGGGCTCAGTGCTGGAGCTTGTTTTGCCACCACATCTCCATACAGCTGGTGGTGTTGATGCGAGATCTGTTAGCTCCACCCCCTCCTCCTCCATACCCTCCTCTGCTGAAAAGTCCTATGAACCACCAGTACCCCTATGCATTCAAAGGGCTATTCAACAAGTCAGGCTAAAAGATGCCACGCAGTGCTTCAGCTGGTCTGTCTAAGGAACAGGAGCCACGCCGGAGCAGAGATTCTTTCAGCTCTGCAGGAGAGACCCGGAGGTCGTTCACACCATGGAAGCTTGAGCCAGGAAAGGTGATGTGTGATAATGGCATTAACCTTCTGTCTGCCCTTCGACAGGGAAAGTTGAAACATATGCCATGCCTGGCACATGTCATGTCTCATAAGGTATGGCTTACGTGGGGGACGTGGACCATCACGAGAGGGAGGGGAGCGAGGGCCAGCCCCGATCCACCGCCCTCTCCTGATCAATAGGCAGTATACATTATACAGTGTATAGAGAGGGGAGTTTCCTTAACAACAAAAACAAAAGTTCGCAGCTCAATCTTGAGGTGGGGAGAAAAATCCAAAAAGATAAGATAAGAGGGGGGGGGACCTCAAAAAAAAAAAAAGAAAAAAGTGCGAAACAGAAATCTGGGTAAACAGGGCGTCCAAAACTAAAGCCTGACATGGTTAGTTCAGAGCCATGGCTTCTATATCCCTTCCTGGGGTATTCTCATAAGTTCAAAGCCGAGCTTCTGATCAGGGGCAGTTATCCCAGGATAGAGGATCACGCACGACATCATGTGCATATGTGGTTCTGTCCCAACTGTAGACAGCATGCTTATGCTAGTGGTTAGGGGCCCTGTACAAAAAGGGAACAATCAGATGAGGTCCTGTAACAGATGAGGAGGATGTTTCTCTCAGAATGCAGATCAAAGATAGGACAGCTTCTTTT
This sequence comes from Lithobates septentrionalis, assembly GCA_037952835.1. Lineage (NCBI taxonomy): Eukaryota > Metazoa > Chordata > Amphibia > Anura > Ranidae > Lithobates > Lithobates septentrionalis. Next base: position 227,009 of record JBBDGP010001564.1, on the reverse strand, counting down.
AGTGCCTTGGTGACACAGGATCAATGGGGGAGGCAGATGTAGGGCGTCTGCGGTCTCATCTGCGGCTCCTACGGTTGGCCGTAAGCCAAGGCTGGGGGAGTTGCAAGTGAGGATGATCACTCGGGCCCCTCCAGTCTGGGAAGTCTACTGGCTCAAGACCCAGGGTCTCTAGGAAAAATGGAAGGTCGTCTTTAGTGCATAACGTGACACTCTTCCCCTCCTTGGTTGCTTGCAAATAGAAAGGGAAGCCCCAGCGATAAGGCAGTCCTGCTTTTTGAAGAGCCTCTAGTAGGGGCCGCAGGGCTCTGCATTGCATGAGCATGCATCTTGAAATGTCCTGGTAAAAATACAGGTGTGCTCCGTCAAAGTCAAAGTATTGCTTCCCACGCATTTTATGCATAATTCGGTCTTTTAGTGTATATTTATGAAGCTTACATATGACATCCCTTGGATTATCTGCATCTTGGGAGGGTGGTCTGAGGGCCCTGTGAGCTCTGTCTATCTCCACAGGAGCCGTGGCAGGTAGTCCCAGTATTTCTCGGAAGACGTCTTCCAGCGTGGGGATAATATCTTTTGGTGCCGTGGCCTCTGGTAAACCGTGTATGTGGATATTTGCTCTCCTACTACGGTTTTCAAAGTCATCTAATTGGCACAATAGGGCTTCTATTTTCTGATCCTGAGAGTTGCATCTGTCCTGTAGTTTAGCAATAGTCGGCAGCACCTTATCCAGCCTCTGCTCCACAGTTTCTACCCTGTTTCTCAAATGGTTAGTGTCTGTCTTGAGCTGGGCTATATCTTCCCTGAAGGCCTTCTCAACCCTGGCAGTAAATCGCTCTAGATCTTCCCTGGTGGGGAGGGACCAAATATGGCGTTTTATGTCTCCTTCCCCTAAAAAGTTCGCCATGTCAGGTCCCTGATCATGGGAGGCTGAGGTTCCCGGGGAGAGTGGAGGGGCTGTGTCACTCACCAACCGCGGAGAAGGAATCTGGGAATTCTGGTGCTGCTGCTGCTGTTGCTGCTGCTGCTGAGCCAGGGCCTTCTGTGTGGCTTTGGTTACTTTGCCAGCCTTCGGCGTCGGCGCCATCTTGGAGGCCTCGTGTCCGGGCCCGGCGTTCGGGCTGAAATATGTCTCCATCTGCTCCTGCCGTGAGCCCTCCGCTCTCGAGTGCTGTGAGAGAGCCCGCCGCCCTTGTGACATGTTCTCCGGTTTTCCGGAGGCGATCTCTCCCCTCTATGCGGCTGATAATGCGGCGGTGTATCGGGAGCTGAGGTAACACGCGTCCTCACTCCTCCATAGCCAGGCCACGCCCCCAGAAATGTGTATTCCAGCTTGTCCAAATTGCTGGCTTTACAACTGCTGCCTTTATGTCTGGTGGATTCTTCCCCCCTTCGTAAATTTGCAGAATGTGCTGTACCACAATGACAGGTTCCCTTTCCAGCTCTGTACCATCATGTGGAAGGCCATGTTTTGGCATCATTGGGCAAGGCAGTCAGCAGCAAGGTCCACCTTACTGCTGACACGTGGTCCAGTAAGTATGGTCAGGGATGATATATTTCGTTCACAGCTCACTGGGTAACTCTGGTTGCTACTAGGAAGGATGCAGGACAGGGCTCAGTGCTGGAGCTTGTTTTGCCACCACATCTCCATACAGCTGGTGGTGTTAATGCGAGATCTGTTAGCTCCACCCCCTCCTCCTCCATACCCTCCTCTGCTGAAAAGTCCTATGAACCACCAGTACCCCTATGCATTCAAAGGGCTATTCAACAAGTCAGGCTAAAAGATGCCACGCAGTGCTTCAGCTGGTCTGTCTAAGGAACAGGAGCCACGCCGGAGCAGAGATTCTTTCAGCTCTGCAGGAGAGACCCGGAGGTCGTTCACACCATGGAAGCTTGAGCCAGGAAAGGTGATGTGTGATAATGGCATTAACCTTCTGTCTGCCCTTCGACAGGGAAAGTTGAAACATATGCCATGCCTGGCACATGTCCTCAATTTGGTGATGCAGCATTTCTTAAACAGGTACCCAGGGTTGTCCTCAATTTGGTGATGCAGCATTTCTTAAACAGGTACCCAGGGTTGAAAAATCTTCTAAGGCAGGCCAGAAGAGTCTGTAGCCATTTCAGGCGATCATACTCAGCCAATGTCCGGTTGGCTGAAATTCAGCGAGAATTCCACCTGCCTGTAAACTGCCAGTAGGGATGAGCTTCGAGTTCGAGTCGAACTCATGTTCTACTCGAACATTGGCTGTTCGCAAGTTCGCCGAACAGCGAACAATTTGGGGTGTTCGCGGCAAATTCGAATGCCGCGGAACACCCTTTAAAAGTCTATGGGAGAAATCAAAAGTTCTAATTTTAAAGGCTTATATGCAAGTTATTGTCATAAAAAGTGTTTGGGGACCCGGGTCCTGCCCCAGGGGACATGGATCAATGCAAAAAAAAGTTTTAAAAACGGACGTTTTTTCAGGAGCAGTGATTTTATTAATGCTTAAAGTCAAACAATAAAAGTGTAATATCCCTTTAAATTTCGTACCTGGGGGGTGTCTATAGTATGCCTGTAAAGGGGCGCATGTTTCCTGTGTTTAGAACAGTCTGACAGCAAAATGACATTTGGAAGGAAAAAACTCATTTAAAACTACCGCGGCTATTGCATTGCCGACAATACACATAGAAGTTCATTGATAAAAACGGCATGGGAATTCCCCACAGGGGAACCCCAAACCAAAATAAAAAAAAAAAAATGATGTGGGGGTCCCCCTAAATTGACCCCGCCCCCCTCTGACGCACGGTGACATGACGGGACTTCCCTGTGACGTCACGGGGAATGCCACAGGGAAGTCCCGTCATGTCACCGTGCGTCAGAGGGGGGCGGGGTCACCGGGTGGCCCCGCCCCCCGTTATTTAAGAACCGTCAGACGAAGAGACGCCGTCACACAGCGGGAGCCTCCCTCCATGCCAGCATGGCTGCGGAGCGGCCCGCAGAAGACATGAAGAAGAGAAGAAGGAAGAAGAGATGAAGAAGAAGATGAAGAAGAAGATGAAGAAGATGAAGAGAAGAGCGGGAGCCTCCCCTCATGCCATGGGTGCGGAGCGGCCCGAGGAGAAGAAGATAGAAGACGCCGCGGAGAAGATGCTGGACGAGAACGCCGGAGGAAGAACCAGAAGAGCCAGAAGAACCAGAAGAAGAAGAAGATGAAGGAAGAAAGAAGAAGCATTTAAATAAAGGAATTGTCAAAAACTGTCTCTTGTCATTTTTAACATTTTTGACAGTTTTTTAGTGAAATGGTAGGGGTAAGTACCCCCTTACCATTTCACACAGGGGGGGGGGCCGGGATCTGGGGGTCCCCTTGTTAAAGGGGGCTTCCAGATTCCGATAAGCCCCCCGCCCGCAGACCCCCACAACCACCGGCCACGGTTGTGAGGATGAGGCCCTTGTCCTCATCAACATGGGGACAAGGTGTTTTGGGGGGCTACCCCAAAGCACCCTCCCAATGTTGAGGGCATGTGGCCTGGTACGGTTCAGGAGGGGGGGGGCCGCACTCTCGTCCCCCCCTCTTTTCCTGCGGCCTGCCAGGTTGCGTGCTCGGATAAGGGTCTGGTATGGATTTTTAGGGGGACCCCACGCCGTTTTTTTTTTTTTTTTTGGCGCGGGGTTCCCTTTAAAATCCATACCAGACCTGAAGGGTCTGGTATGGAATTTAGGGGGAACCCCACGTCAATTTTTTTTTTAAATTTTGGCTGGGGTTCCCCTTAATATCCATACCAGACCTGAAGGGCCTTGTATGGAATTTAGGGGGACCCCCACATCATTTTTTTTTTTTTTTGGTTCGGGGTTCCCCTGTGGGGAATTCCCATGCCGTTTTTATCAATGAACTTCTATGTGTATTGTCGGCAATGCAATAGCCGCGGTAGTTTTAAATGTGTTTTTTCCTTCAAAATGTCATTTTGCTGTCAGACTGTTCTAAACACGGGAAACATGCGCCCCTTTACAGGCATACTATAGACACCCCCCAGGTATGAAATTTAAAGGGATATTACACTTTTATTGTTTGACTTTAAGCATTATTAAAATCACTGCTCCTGAAAAAACGGCCGTTTTTAAAACTTTTTTTTGCATTGATCCATGTCCCCTGGGGCAGAACCCAGGTCCCCAAACACTTTTATTGACAATAACTTGCATATTAGCCTTTAAAATTAGCACTTTTGATTATTCATGTTCGTGTCCCATAGACTTTAACGGTGTTCGCGTGTTCGAACAAATTTTTTTCCTGTTCGCATGTTCTGGTGCGAACCGAACAGGGGGGTGTTCGGCTCATCCCTAACTGCCAGATTTGTGACTTACCCACCAGGTGGAACTCAACTTTGGCAATGCTGCAGCAGCTGCACATGCAGCAGAGGGCCATCAATGAGTATGTGTGTGAGTATGGCACAAGGAGAGGCTCAGGGGATCTCAGCTTTTTTTCCCTATGCTATTGGCTGCTGATAAAGGATGCATGCACTGTACTGTCTCCATTTGAGGAGGCGACAAGGATGGTGAGCCATGGCAATGCATGCATCAGAGACACTATCCCTCTTGTGTTCCTGCTGGCACATATTCTGTGTGGCATTATGGACAGGGCACTTGAGGCAGAGCAGCAGGAGGAGGAGGACTTTCTTTCCTCTCAAGGCCCGCTTTATGCAGATGCCATTCTTGCTATGCCACAGAACCCACAAGAGGAGAGTTCTGGCAGTTTTGGAAGCATTGAAGCAGAGGAGAACATACATAAAACCTTAAGAGATGGTTTTCAGTCCCCAGAAACCTTGGGAGTAGTACATGGCTGGGAGGAGGCTGTTCCAGATAGTGTAATCCTCAGTGACCTCGAGGACTCTGCTTCTCATGCCTCCACAAACTTATGGGGCATGGGTTCCCTTATTCTTCAAAGCCTGTGAAAGAACTGGAGAATTTGTGGCATTAAGGAGAAGGATCATTATTGGTTGACAACCCTCCCTGACTACCTTCACAAGGGGAAAGTCTCAGAACTCATCCTGTCCTTGCAGAGGGAGCACAGGATGAAATATCTTGAGGATACCTTAAAGAGGAGTTTATGTAACACCTTTCCAGACTCTGGTAGATTATAGTCTCATGGAAAAGGTAGTTTTGAGGCTTATATTGGTCAAAGGAGGAGCGGTGAAGAAGGGGGGCTGCTTCAGTGATGCATTTAATTTTTTTTTATCCCTCAGCACCCAGGGATGTCAGCTTCCACACCCATCAGCACTGTCTGCATCATATGGTGGAAGATTATCTAGGAGCGAAAACAGACATGGAGAGCTTTCCAGTAGATGATCCACTGGGTTACTAGGTCATGAGAATAGACCTCTGGCTAGAACTTACCCAGTATGCATCCAGCATGCTTTCCAAATGGGCATTCAGGGCTGCTGGATGTTTTGTGACAGATAAAAGAGCGTGTCCGATCACAGACTCTGTTGATCAGCTGACAATTGTCAAAATGAATCAGTCCTGGATTAGCAGCAGCTATCAAGCCCCTAATGCCGATGTAGCTGATTAAATGTTTTTGGGATCTGGAATCTCTGCATGACTTTCTAGGCTGCCTAGCTTTATGTGTTGATTTTATCTTGAAGTAATTTTTGGTATAGGTTTCATGGGCACTATTAACACCCCGGGACCAATTTTTTCACACCTGTTAGACAGGTGCATATAATTTAAAATGTTTACAGCAAGGCCAATTCTTGCTTTCATCAAGAGTACCTCCATAGGGTTATGGTGTAAAGGCACCACCAACACCCAAAGCCCAATTTTTCCACACATGTTTGACAGGTGCATATACTTTCAATCGTATAAAGAAAGGCCAATCCTTGCTTTCATCAAGAGTACCTCTAGCCATTTCCTGCTCTCTCCGGCTGTGTGCTCTCTGAGCATTCTGCAGGGAATTTTTTTTTCCTTGCACTGGTCTGTAGATCAGCGGTGGCTTCAGCAGCAGAATGAGTTTGCCAGTAAAACCATTCCTTAATGGCCTTACTGGTAAACCAGTAGTGGTGAAACTGAAGTGGGGTATGGAATACAAGGGATACCTGGTCTCTGTGGATGGCTACATGAACATGCAGCTCGCCAATACAGAAGAAGGCGTCCATGACTCAGTATTTAGCCTATGTCTGAGGTCTTCAGCAGCCATATTTTGTGCTGCCACCGTATATGTGTATATAAGCCATTCCTTTAACCATTTATACTGTATATATTCAAAATTTATTAGCCTCTGCCTTTCCAGACCCAAGCCATCAGCCTGAGCCTGTTGGATGATGGATGAATGGGACTTTGGAGAAGATTTGATCTTACAGGCAGAGGGAGTCATTTCTTGACACGCATAAGGATGAGCGGAGGGTACCAAGGCCCCTTCAGCCAATCTGGGATTATCACCAGAACTGGTACCTTCCCCCACCACAGCCTCAGCTGGAAAATGAGAATCAGAGGGAGCAGCAGAAAGGCATAAGCTGTCTTGGAGATCCACTCTGCAGTCAGTACCTCCACCCTGATTGCTTGCAGATTCTGGGCCCTGGAATAGAACAGCAACTTTCTTGGTGTTGACTGGGGATGTGAGCGGGTCTACCTCTGAAAGAAAAATACCAAGCTCTGTTAGTTCTCAAAAGACTCGCAGTAGTCTGGACCATTCATTGTTGTCCAGACTTGTCCTGGACAAAAAGTTTGCCTGAAGATTCCTCTGACCAGGCACATAGGCCGCAGATAGATGCAGAAAATTGACTTGGGCAGATTCTAGAATCAGAGAAACCTCCTTCAGGAGGGTGAGACTGAACCTTGTTTCCAGATGTAGGCCACAGTCGTTGCGCTGTCCATTTTCACCAGGTCAGGCTTACCCCGGATGAGGTGACTGAAGGCTAAGAGCCTGAAATGCTGCTCTCAACTTGAGGACGTTGGACACCATCTTGAACCCTTGAAAAAGACCATTGGCCCTGAGCCCATTGCTCTTGAAGTAGGGCTCCCCTACTACTCTGCTGGTGTCTGACTGCATCACCAGACACTAGGTCATCAGAAGAGAATGACATTGCAGATAATTTAGTTTCTTCAACCACAAGTTTAGGCCACTGGTCCAGAAACCCGACTTGAATGGGAGCTAGAGTTAAACTGAGCCTACCTGAGCTGTTGGAGTGAGGAGATTTCTATGGCTCAATCTGAGATGTGAAGGATGAAAGATCTCCAAATATGGCCTAAAATGCTTGCCTTAAGGGACCACGTGTCAATCACCAAAGCCGTACCCATGTCCACAGAGGAGCCACAAAGTGCCCATAAGGCATGTATGGGTGGCACAATCCCAAAATACCAGAAAGCATCCTGACATGGAACTCTTTACTGACTTCTTGGTTTCCCAGTTTTTCCTGGACTCCCAGCGAGAAATGCAGAAGCTAACCTATCTGGAGTGAGATTGAGTGTGGATACTGACTCCTTTACCTCAGCGGACATTCAGCTCGAGGCAGGAAGCCAAATTGACCACTATTAAGTTTAGGCTTGACCTTTTATGATCAAGAAACAAACAGTGATTGCGTTTGTCCTTGAAGGCCACCACATCTTCTGATAAGAAAGATCATGGTAAGGTCATGTATCTGGCCAATCCCACAAGGGACACAGACTGACCAGAGGGGTGATCCCAACCCCTGGACATCTTTCAGTTCAAAAGGGCATAACTTTGACATCCTGCTGTGACAACATACTCCAATCTTGCAGAACGAGTACTTGATCCATCCAACATAAGGGAATTGTCAAGCTGTCCTCTGGAGGTACTTAAAATACTTCCAAAGCTTCACTTCTATTTAAAGGCATTTCACCAACCTTACCAATCTGGACAAAGGTCATCCTCATCTTCCTATTCAGAAGCGACTGAATAGGATTGATTGGCTTGAGAAGGCCCTGAATAGAAGACTGGATATTGCCAGAATAGATGGCCCTTACAGAAGATGAATTCAGCAAATCCTTTAGAGTGTCTTGACCATATGCTTAATTGTGACAACTTGGTCACCATCATCTTAATCACAGTCTGCCTGAACAAAGTAGGGCTTATAATGTCATGCTCATCTGTCTTTTCTTTTTGTAAGAGCCCGAATAAGATGGTTTGCCTGGAAGGCTAGGAGACTGCTCACTGATAGAAAGAATAGCCCTTTCACAGGGTGAGTGGAAACACTTCTTTAGAGCATATTAGCCTCATGTAACAATCTGTTAAATGCCTTATCCATGGTTGCTTAAACAAAGCAGTATGTCCGGAAATTTGGAAAATGGGCTGTTTCACCTGGTATGGCTAGGAAGCATCTCATTGCCGTTGCAGATAAGCCTTTCAAAGGGTGAGCAGAAACCATGCATTTAGAGTGTATTGACAATGTGTTTATTGAATGTGACATCCTATTAGGTGTCATCCTTATCCCTGGCTGCTTGAGGTAGTGGGATACATACTGTCATGCCCATCCGTGTATTCCTCTTATAGAGTCTGAAGAGGGATATTTTGCTTGGAAAGCTATGAGACTGCTCCTTGCCAGGGAATTTAACTCCTTCATAGGGTAAGTGGGAATAACTCCTTTGAGTGTATTGGCCACTTGTTTAATAAATAAGACAATCTGTTCAGTATCATCATCCTCAACTATGGTTGCTTAATCAAAGCAAGATTCACACAGTCATGTTCCTCCACATCTTCCCCTTTGGAGAGTCTGAAGAGGCTGATTTGCCTGTGAAGGCTATTAGACTGGTCATTGTCAGAACATATAAGCAAGACTCATACAGCCAAGTTCATCCACGCCTTCTTTATTGAAGAGCCTGAAAATGGCTGTTTTGCTCTGAGACTGGTCATTACCAATAGATAACCTTTCCACAGGGTTTTGCATTCCATTTAACAAACCAGCCCATAGAAATAATTAAATGCAGTAAAATAGTTTGCTTAGTAACAAACCCTAAATGGTTAACAACTGCTAGAGGGAGACTGCCTCCATCTACAGCCCTGATTCACCAGGTGGTTAATGAGCTAAACCTTGCCCTGCCAGGAATCAGGATATAATGAAAAAGTTTTGTTCAGAACAGCAACAAAAAGGTAGGAATATTATTCTGCAATGTCCACAAACAAAGGGAATTGTAGACATGCTTCTCCCCTTCTTTTTTTTTTGGTGAAAAACTGGAGAACACATAGAAATATAAAATGATATGTTATATTTCAACAGGCCATAGCTGGCTACAGTAGCCATCAACAGGTGGCTCCTCTACCTTCTCTGGCAATGCTGGTCTTTTGAGGGGGTTGGCACAATGGCATAATAGTAAAGCAAACATGAGAAGCCACCAGTGGGTTAATGCCATGTGTTAACAAAGTATTACTTTGTGCACCTGTTATGCAGAGTACTCCCTGTGGAGGAGCTAAGGGTTAGGGATGAGCCGAACACCCCCCTGTTCGGTTCACACCAGAACTTGCGAACAGGCAAAAAATTTGTTTGAACACGTGAACACCATTAAAGTCTATGGGACACGAACATGAATAATCAAAAGTGCTAGTTTTAAAGGCTTATATGCAAGTTATTGTCATAAAAAGTGTTTGGGGACCTGGGTCCTGGAAACACAGGAAACATGTGCCCCTTTACAGGCATACTATAGACACCCCCCAGGTATGAAATTTAAAGGGATATTACACTTTTATTGTTTCACTTTAAGTATTATTAAAATCACTGCTCCCGAAAAAACGGCCGTTTTTAAAACTTTTTTTTGCATTGATCCTTGTCCCCTGGGGCAGGACCCAGGTCCCCAAACACTTTTTATGACAATACCATGCATATAAGCCTTTAAAATTAGCACTTTTGATTTCTCCCATAGACTTTTAAAGGGTGTTCCGCAGCTTACGAATTTGCCGCGAACACCCCAAATTGTTCGCTGTTCGGCAAACTGGCGAACAGCCGATGTTCGAGTCGAACATGAGTTCGACTCGAACTCGAAGCTCATCCCTACTCAGGGTATGCATAGTGGCTGCAGGGAGCAAGGCACAACAATACCCAGCAATGCAGCATTCATTTGGATATAAAGCATTTTTAAAATTCAGCTCACCCAACCTCCACCATCCGACTGTAAACACCGGCACAACATGGGTGCGTGTACCTAGGGGAGACTCTGCCAACACCGCTGCCACTTTACATGGACCCAACGGACCCCAGACCAGACTGTTAGCCATGATAAAAGCCACCCCGAGGACCAGCAGTGGGGTTCCATGGATTATGGGTCATTTTAGCAGAGATACCAGCCAGGTAGAGGAGCACACCTAGGTCCTGCACATAGGAGGAAAAAAGAAGAATGCAGAGGCTCTAGGGCTCACATTTATATGAGTTAAGTCCTGGAGGCATGGGGGGTGAATCCTATACCCAGCTGTGCTGACATGGAGCCGTCAGGAAAAATTATAAAGTGGTAGTGGTAAAAACAAATGTAAATTTTGGCCTGAAAGGTGTATGTCTCACTTCTGAATCAAAAAATGACCCTAAATCCTCAGTTGAAAACTCAAATACCACTCTGTTCCAAAATGTCTCCAAAATATCTAAGGCCATCAGTTCCACAATCTTTAATTAAAACACTGGGACAGTGGTAGTATCTTTATTCTATTTCTTTCTATTGTATACATGTATGTAATCTCTCCAAGAAGAAAATATCTGTGCAATGTCAATATATGAATACATGGATTGAGGTCTAAAAACAGCTGATATTGATTTGCAAATATGTTGGCACAAATTGTCCCCAAAAAGTCACTCACTTGTGCAGAGTTAGTGTGTGCATACTTACTAAGGCTCCATGCACACTAGCTTAAAAAAAAAAAAAACGCTTCTAGCAGCAGCTTTAGAGCATTTTTTTTTGCTAGAAGCTAGAAAAAATAGTGTTATCCTATGTGTCAATGCACACTATTTTAGTCTAGAGGCATTTTCTAGGCTTTAGCATCAGCTTTTAGGGGCAGAAAAAAACTCTTTTGCTGAAAGTGCCTACATGAGGAAAAAAAAAAGGTCTGCACCTGAAGCTGGCTCCACTTCGCTGTTTTTTGTTGTTCAGTCATTTAGTCATGTCCGACACTTTGTGACCTCATGGACCATAGCGCGCCAGGCTTTTCTGTCCTCCACTGCCGCTCGGAGCTTGCTTAACTTCATGTTCATTGTTTCGATGATGCTATCTATCTATCTTGTTTTCTGTTGTCCTCTTCTCCTTTTTCGTTCTATGTTCCCAGCATCAGGGTTTTTTCCAATGAGTCCTCTCTTCGCATTAGATGGCCAACGTATTTGAGTTTCAATTGTCCTTCCAGGGAATATTAAAGATTAACTGGTTTGATCTTCTTGCCATCCAAGGGACTTTCAAGAATCTTCACCAACCCCATAGTTCAAAAGCATCAATTCTTCGGCATTCAGTTGGACCTTATGGTCCAACTTTCACAGCCCAGCCATAGGTTACTACTGGGAATACCATAGCTTTGACTATACGTCAATTTGTCGGTAGTGTGATGTCTCTGATTTTTATAATGTTGTCTTGGTTTGCCATTGCTTTCCTCCCAAGAAGCAAGCATCCCTTAATTTAATGGCTACAGTCACCACCTGCCATGATCTTGGAGCCTAGGAAGATAAAATCTATCATTAAAATCCGCTCTGTAGCTGCCACAATATAAACTAAGGGTTGGGTGACCCCGCCCCCTTGTGCTGGGTCGCTGATGTCACAAGAGTGTGTGTGTGGTGCCTTGTGCCCCAGCCCCCTTTGTTTATTTAGCAGCAGCTATGAAGCTGAGCTCTCAGTCGACGGGTGCAGACCTTTTTTTTTTTTTTATGAGTCAGTGGCCACCGATATTGGATCCACCCCAGGGGACATTTTTTTCTTAATAAAAGACTAGTCAAAAACTGGCTTTGTGTTTTTACTTATTTTTACCACTATGTACCCCATACTCATTCCCATGGGGGGGCTGTATATGGGGTCACTCTTGTTAAAGGGGGCTTCCAGATTCTTATAAGCCCCCCGCTCACAGACCCCACAACCACCCACCAGGGTTGTGGGGAAGAGGCCCTTGTCCCCCTGCCCCAAAGCAACCCCCATATTGAGGGTATGTGGCTTGGTATGGTTCAGGAGGGGGGCTCTCACTCGCTCTCCCCTTTCCTGGCCTGCATGCTCGTATAAGGGTCTGGTATGGATTGTGGGGGACCCCCCACTGTTTCTTCTTTTCATTTTTGGCGCAGAGTTCCCCTTAAAATTAATACCTGACCCAAAATAGCCTGGTATGGAGTGGGCGGGACACCCACATAGTTTTTGAAATCTTTTAATGCTAGCTGTCTTGATTACATTAAGCTGTCAACTGCAATCCCGCTGACAGCTGTTGAGTCATCATTTGTTAAGGGTGCAGGCAACCACCCACTCCTTAACAACCCACTATACACTGCTAAATGCCGGCACAAAGACAGAAGAACGCTGACAAAAATGCTAATATAGAGAATTTTTTATCCATAATTTTTCTGATGTTTTTTTCAGCTCCTAGTGTACATGGAGGATTTTGTGTTTAATCATTTATGTATATTTTGTTTATCTCCCTTTGTGAGTATTATTTTTACTACTATAACAATTAATAACATTGTCTTTCATATGGAGGATGTGCTTTGTTCTTTTTGTTTCTATATGCTGCAAACATCTATGTCTCTGTTAAAGTGGAATTCCACCCAAAAGTGGAACTTCCACTTTAAGCACTCCTCGCCCTCTTACATGCCACATTTGGCATGCAATTTTTTTTGGGGGGAGTGGGTGCTTAGTTTTGAAGGGGACTTCCTGTCCCACTTTCTTGTTCCGGCTACAGACTGTCTAGGCGAGTCCTCCTCTTCCCCTAGGAGGCTCCTCCCTCTCGGCAATCTTCTGGGACACGTGACAGGTCCCAGAAGATTGTCTGTCCACTGGGAGAGCGCAGTGCGACTCGCGCATGCGTAGTGTGCCCCCGGCCATGAACCCGCAAGCTGTCACAGCCGGGTGCCCACAGTATCAATGGAAGCATTGAGGAGAGGAGGGGGAGAGAAGCAGGGCTCCGTGCGGCCGCATCACTGGACCGCGGAACAGGTAAGTGTCTGTTTATTAAAAGTCAGCAGCTAAACTTTTTGTAGCTGCTGACTTTTAATAAAAAAAAAAGCCTGGAACTCCGCTTTAAGGGCTGCTTACAAAAAAATTTTTAAGGACCGTTTATATTCAGGGTATTAAAATCATCACTATAGTATCATAAACAAGTTTGTTTCATTCTAAGCATTCAGTAACATTAAAAAATATATACTGTACATGGAAATAGATTTTCTCTGTAAACTAATTAGGTTTTACCTTTAAACCTGAATGGCAAGTCTCAAAGACACTACCTTGGACTGTCATCAAATGAGCACTTTTAATGGAGCTGCTGAAATAAGGGAAAGGTCATAGCAGCAGATCCATGCAATTTGTTTTAGCCCAATGAAGACAGCTAAAACAGTGTGGCTGTAAATAGTACTATGAAATGTAATTAAATACACAAAGAAAGGATGCACTAAAACACTAAAATGCTTTAGACAGTTACTTGCTAATTGAGAAACCATTAAATTTATTTCCACTTAACTACTTTTGTCCACAGTAAATATAAATCCTAAATGCGTTAAGCACAGAGGCATTAAGTAGGATGAAATATGTAAAATACATTTTTACAAAGCTTTGAACAAATTACAAGATCTTTAGTAAAGTCTCAAAAGAAAAAATACACAGTTAAAGAAAACCTCTTCAGCATACAGCATTATAAAGTGGAAAATGTTAATAAAACTAAACACGAAATTTAACAGACTAACATCTGTAATTCAGTAGTAAACAATGTCAAGCAACAGCAGCCTTGATAAATCTCGGGAGGCTGGGCTTTTGTTCTGGATCTCCTGGCAATAGTAAAACAAAAGCAGAACATGTCTTATGCCCTGTACACACGATCGGACATTCCGACAAAAAAATCCATCAGATTTTTTCCGACGGATGTTGGCTCAAACTTGTCTTGCATACACACGGTCGCACAAAGTTGTCGGAATTTCCGAACGTCAAGAACGTGGTGACGTACAACACGTACGATGAGCCAAGAAAAATGAAGTTCAATAGCCAGTGCGGCTCTTCTGCTTGATTTCGAGCATGCGTGGAACTTTGTGTGTCGGAATTGTGTACACACGATCGGAATTTACACAAATGGATTTTGTTGTCAGAAAATTTTAGATCCAGCTCTCAAAATTAATGTGTTGGAAATTAAGATGGAAAAAGTCTGATGGAGCCTACATGGTCTAATTTCCGATGACAAGCTCCGATTGCACATTTTCCATCCGAAAGTCCGATCGTGTGTCCAGGGCATAAAGCTACATTGTAATTTTTGTATTCAAATTATATCCAGCTATTGAAAGCTCACCAGGAATAACAGGTTGGGTTTCATTCAATGTTGTTATGTGTTGATGCTTTAAGTGCTTGAAGAGGTTGAAGGTTTTTACCTTAATACGTTCCAATAAAGTAGTTGTAAGGGCTGACGGTTTTTTATCTTAATGTATTGTATGCATTAAGATAAAAAAACCTTCTGTGTGCAGCAGCCGCCCCAGCACCCCCTAATACTTACCATAGCCCCCTCTCTGTCCAGCAATGTCCATGAGTCCCTTGGCCATCCGGGCACGCTCTCTCCTGATTGACTGATTGTGGGCAGCACAGTGGTGTAGTGGTTAGCACTCTCGCCTTGCAGCAATAGGGTCGCTGGTTCGTATCCCAACTAAGACACTACCTGCCTGGAGTTTGCATGTTCTCCCTGTGCCTGCGTGGGTTTCCTCCGGGTACTCCGGTTTCCTCCCACACTCCAAAGACATGCTGTTAGGTTTATTGGCTTCTGGCTAAAAAATTGGCCTTGGTGTATGGGTGTGAGTTGGGGACCTTGGATTGCAGACCCCTTGGGGGTGGGGACCGGCATGGGTGTGGTGGAGCGCTGTGTAGATTGATGGCACTACATGGGTACCTTAAATATATATATAAAAAAAATAATAATAATATAGTGGATGGACATCTTGATGGGATGCAATGTGCGGGGATGGGGACAATTGTGGGTGCTCACTCAGGTTGAACTGGGTGGACTGGTGTCTTTATTCAACGTTACTAACTATGTGAAGATATGTACGTGACTGAGACACAGCAGCAACGCCATTGGCTCCCGCTGCTGTCAATCAAAGTCAGTTATCCAATCAGGAGGGGTCAATGGCAGCTCCATGTCTCAATGGAAACACGGAGCTGCAGCTGGGCTCAGGTGTCCCCATAGCCAGCTGCTTGCTGTGGGGGCACTCAACAGAAGTGATGGGCCAGGAGCAGCGAATGGATCTGCTCTGTGCAAAACCAACTGCACTGGTTTTGGTTTTGCACAGAATGGTCCCAATCCTCCTCTTCTGGTGTCCCTCAGTGGCGCTCCTGGCTCCTCCTCTTCTTGAGTGCCCTGTTGGAGAGCCGCTCTCCCTTGGGGCACTCGTGCAGGCGTGCTCCCATGTCCTGCTGCTGTGTCCATTGACACAGACAGCAGGACTTGGCCCCGCCCCTGGCTCCCGCGTCATTGGATTTGATTGACAGCAGCGGGAGCCAATGGCTGCGCTGCTATCAATCTATCCAATCAGAACCCGAGACACGAGCTGGAGCTGGTGTGCTCGTCCCTGTCGCTGGAAAGACCAGGTTCAGGTAAGTAAAAGGGAAGCTCTGGGGGGCTGCTGCATCACAGGAGGTTTTTCACCTTAATGCGTAGAATGCATTAAGATGAAAAACCTTGAGGGTTTACAACCCCTTTAAGGTAAAAAACCTTCTGCATGAAGCTCCCCCTCATACTTACCTGAGCCCGATCTTGATCGAACTGTGCTCTCTCCACTTTCTCCCTCCTCATTGGCTCAGAGACAGCAGCAAGAGCCATTCAGCCAGTGATGAGGCCTAAGCCATGCTCTGTGTGCTTATGGACACACAAAGGTGCCTTGGGAGCAAGCCCACATAAATGCCCCCATAGCAAGTGGCTTGTTATGTTAGGCACTCGATTGGGGGGGGTGGGCAGGAGTAGGAGTAGTGAAGGACCACAGAAGAGGAGGATCAGGGCTGCTCTGTGCAAAATCATTGCACAGAGCAGGTAAGAATGACATGTTTATTATTTTTTAAAAATACAATTTGATCAGTTACAATCACTTTAAATCACGTCCGGACCAGAGCCTGATACACAACAAGCAGAAGAGAAAAACAAAGCCACATTTTTATTGCTTATAAATAGCAGTGCTGTGGTAGACAAAGTGGATTACAGTGTGTAATTTAGCATTCCATGACCAGATCTTGTGGTTACTATTAGGCTACATGTACACTGGCCACCCCTAAAAGCGATACTGTAACATTTCAGCAGTTTTGCCACATTTGAGTTTTTTTCCAAAATGTTCCTCCCCTGAATGCGATTCTTCGGTATTCAGGAGAGGGATATTTAATGGCCCCTAAACTCTGCTACTCCTAAACTCTGATGAAAGCCTATGTGCACATGGACACATAGACTTTTATTGAGATGAGTTCAGGGGCTTTGGCAAAAAAATACCAAAAGCTTCTAAACTAAAGTTTAGGAGCAGCAACGTACATGAGGCCTTAGAAAACACAAGAAATAAGGTTACAACAAGATGTAGGTGTATTGGGGGTTTGATACTGTATTTGGTTAATGTATTTGGTTAATGTATACTCACAATGTAAATGGAAGAGAAGCAAAGTGTGAGCTAAAGCCCCCTTTCCCAATGGTGTACTTTTGCCTGCGCTAGAAAGTACTTTTCCAGCCATACAAATGCGCATCAGAATGATTTCCCTTTAAATACTATGAGACTTTTCACATCACAGTGCTGCATTTGCCGTGTTTTCTGAATTGAATTCTGAAAAGTCCTGTATGCTGCATATTTGGTCCGCTATCCAATACTGCACCAAAGATGCAACTTCTATTGAAGTCAATGGGAATGGCATATAAAATGCACCAAAATTACATCCAGGGTGTGTTTTTTGGTGCATTTTTGGGGTCACATGCCACTTAAAAAAAAAATCTCTGCTCTGTGCTTGCACTGCTAGCTGGACCACTCCAGCAGAGAGCAGCTTGTTGACCACCATGGAGGTAGAGGGGGGCACTGTATGTTTAGGTATCTGCTTGTTGTTAATGACACCGATAGGTTCAGGCTCTTTAATAGGGATGAGCAGAACACCCCCCCGGTTCCGTTCACACCAGAACCTGCGAACGGACCGAAAATTTGCACGAACGTTAGAACCCCATTGACATCTATGGGACTCGAACGTTCAAAATCAAAAGTGCTTATTTTAAAGGCTAATTTGCATGGTATTGTCCTAAAAAGGGTTTGGGGACCCGGGTCCTGCCCCAAGGGACATGTATCAATGCAAAAAAAACTTTTAAAAACTGACGTTTTTTCGGGAGCAGTGATTTTAATGATGCTTAAAGTAAAAAAAAAAGTGAAATATTCCTTTAAATATCGTACCTGAGGGGTGTCTATAGAATGCCTTTAACCACTTGCCGACCGCCTAACGACTATATACGTCAACACAATGGCACGGGCAGGCAAAATCACGTACCTGGTACGTGATTGCCTTCCCGCGGGCGGGGGGTCCGATCGGACCCCCCCGGTGCCAGCGGCGGTCGGCTTTTGTCTGGGAGCATTTAGAGATGAGGGGGAGGCCATCCGATCGTGGCCCCCCCTCGTGATCGCTCCCAGCCAATGACAATCATCCCCTGCCTCTGTGTAGTACACAGAGGCAGAGGATGTGATGTCATCTCTCCTCGGCTCGGCAGTTTCCATTCCGGCGCCGAGGAGAGAAGACATGTGAGTGCACCAACACACACACACAGTAGAACATGCCAGGCACACTTTACACCCCCGATCTCCCCCCGATCACCCCCCAATCACCCCCCCCCCCCCGTCACACTGACACCAAGCAGTTTTTTTTTTCTGATTACTGCATGGTGTCAGTTTGTGACAGTTAGAAGTGGTAGGGCAGTTAGTGTTAGCCCCCTGTAGGTCTAGGATACCCTACTAACCACCCTAATGAAGTTTTAACCCCTTGGTCACCCCCCGTCACCAGTGTCACTAAGTGATCATTTTTCTGATCGCTGTATTAGTGTCGCTGGTGACGCTAGTTAGGGACGTAAATATTTAGGTTCACCGTCAGCGTTTTATAGCGACAGGGACCCCCATATACTACCTAATGTTTTAACCCCTTGATTGCCCCCTCGTTAACCCTTTCACCACTGATCACCGTATAACCGTTACGGTTGACGCTGGTTAGTTCATTTATTTTTTATAGTGTCAGGGCACCCGCCGTTTATTACCGAATAAAGGTTTAGCCCCCTGATCGCCCGGCGGTGATATGCGTCGCCCCAGGCAGCGTCAGATTAGCGCCAGTACCGCTAACACCCACGCACGCAGCATACGCCTCCCTTAGTGGTATAGTATCTGAATGCATCAATATCTGATCCGATCAGATCTATACTAGCGTCCCCAGCAGTTTAGGGTTCCCAAAAACGCAGTGTTAGTGGGATCAGCCCAGATACCTGCTAGCACCTGCATTTTTCCCCTCTGCCCGGCCCAGCCCAGCCCACCCAAGTGCAGTATCGATCAATCACTGTCACTTACAAAACACTAAATGCATAACTGCAGCGTTCGCAGAGTCAGGCCTGATCCCTGCGATCGCTAACAGTTTTCTTGGTAGCGTTTTGGTGAACTGGCAAGCACCTGCCCCAGGCAGCGTCAGGTTAGTGCCAGTACCGCTAACACCCACGCACGCAGTGTACACCTCTCTTAGTGGTATAGTATCTGAACGGATCAATATCTGATCCGATCAGATCTATACTAGCGTCCCCAGCAGTTTAGGGTTCCCAAAAACGCAGTGTTAGTGGGATCAGCCCAGATACCTGCTAGCACCTGCGTTTTGCCCCTCCGCCTGGCCCGGCCCAGCCCACCCAAGTGCAATATCGATCGATTACTGTCACTTACAAAACACTAAACACATAACTGCAGCATTCGCAGAGTCAGGCCTGATCCCTGCGATCGCCAACAGTTTTTTTGGTAGCGTTTTGGTGAACTGGCAAGCACCAGCGCCCTAGTACACCCCGGTCATAGTCAAACCAGCACTGCAGTAACACTTGGTGACGTGGCGAGTCCCATAAGTGCAGTTCAAGCTGGGGCGGTGGCAAGCACAAGTAGTGTCCCGCTGCCACCAAAAAGACAAACACAGGCCCGTCGTGCCCATAATGCCCTTCCTGCTGCATTCGCCAATCCTAATTGGGAACCCACCGCTTCTGCAGCAACCGTACTTCCCCCATTCACATCCCCAACCAAATGCAGTCGGCTGCATGAGAGGCATTTTCTTAAGGGCGTAAATTTTTGATTTTACTCCTCTCTACCTATCACAGTTTTGAAGGCCATAAAATGCCCAGATGGCATAACCCCCCCCCCCCAAATGACCCCATTTTGGAAAGTAGACACCCCAAGCTATTTGCTTTGAGGCATGTTGAGTCCATAGAATATTTTATATTTTGACACAAGTTGCGGGAAAGTGACAATTTTTTTTTTGCACAAAGTTGTCACTAAATGATATATTGCTCAAACATGCCATGGGAATATGTGAAATTACACCCCAAAATACATTCTGTTGCTTCTCCTGAGTATGGGGATACCACATGTGTGGGACTTTTTGGGAGCCTAGCCGCGCACGGGACCCGGAAAACCAAGCATCGCCTTCAGGCTTTCTAAGGGCATAAATTTTTGATTTCACTCTTCACTGCCTATCACAGTTTCGGAGGCCATGGAATGCCCAGATGGCAAAAAAAAAAACCCAAATGACCCCATTTTGGAAAGTAGACACCCCAAGCTATTTGCTGAGTGGTATAGTGAGTATTTTGCAGACCTCACTTTTTGTCACAAAGTTTTGAATTTGAAAAAAGAAAAAAAAAATTTTTCTTGTCTTTCTTCATTTTCAAAAACAAATGAGAGCTGCAAAATACTCACCATGCTTCTCAGCAAATAGCTTGGGGTGTCTACTTTCCAAAATGTGGTCATTTGGGGGGGGGGGGTTGTGCCACCTGGGCATTCCATGGCCTCCGAAACTGTGATAGGCAGTGAAGAGTGAAATCAAAAATTTACACCCTTAGAAATCCTGAAGGCGGTGATTGGTTTTCGGGGGCCCCGTACATGGCTAGGCTCCTAACAAGTCCCACACATGTGGTATCCCCACATCCCCAGCAGCTAAATGCATTCCACATATGCCCATGGCCTGTGTGAGCAATATAGTGACAACTTTTTGTAATTTTTTTTTTGTCATTATTCAATCACTTGGGACAAAAAAAATGAATATTCAATGGGCTCAACATGCCTCTCAGCAATTTCCTTGGGGTGTCTACTTTCCAAAATGGGGTCATTTGTGGGGGTTTTGTACTGCCCTGCCATTTTAGCACCTCAAGAAACGACATAGGCAGTCATAAATTAAAGGCTGTGTAAATTCCAGAAAATGTACCCTAGTTTGTAGGCGCTATAACTTTTGCGCAAACCAATAAATATGCACTTATTGACTTTTTTTTACCAAAGACATGTGGCCAAATACATTTTGGCCTAAATGTATGACTAAAATTGAGTTTATTGGATTTTTTTTAGAACAAAAAGTAGAAAATATCATTTTTTTTTTAAATTTTCGGTCTTTTTCCGTGTATAGCGCAAAAAATAAAAATGGCAGAGGTGATCAAATACCATCAAAAGAAAGCTCTATTTGTGGGAAGAAAAGGACGCAAATTTCGTTTGGGTACAGCATTGCATGACCGCGCAATTAGCAGTTAAAGTGACGCAGTGCCAAATTGTAAAAAGTGCTCTGGTCAGGAAGGGGGTAAATCCTTCCGGGGCTGAAGTGGTTAAAGTGGCGCGTTTCCCGTGCTTAGAACAGTTCCTGCACAAAATGTCATTTTTAAAGGAAAAAAGGTCATTTAAAACTGCTTGCGGCTTTAATGTAATGTCGGGTCCTGGCAATATGGATGAAAATCAGTGAGACAAATGGCATGGGTACCCCCCAGTCCGTTACCAGGCCCTTTGGGTCTTGTATGGATATTAAGGGGAACCCCGCACCCAAATTAAAAAAGGAAACAGCAGTATACAGGCTCTGTACTCTGAACAGCAGTATACAGGCGGTGAAAACAAGATAAGGACTGTAGGTTTGTTGTTAAGTAGAATCTGTTTGTAATTTTGAACGGGTACATTTTTAACGTGTTTAGCTCCAGCCAAAAAGTCTATTTTAAGCTTTTTGGAAAACATAGGGGACAAATGTCACCCCTGTGACATTTGTTTTACTGTCTGTGCTCCTCTTCAGAACATTTCACTTCACTTTTTGTCCCAATGACAAATGTTTTTTGAAAATTTGGGATTTTTTGTGAAACAAGGATTGGTGATAAAGCATCAATGGAAAGGAGAAATGTTTTTCCCATATTAACTCTTACAGGAGTGAATTTCCCTTCCTAGGGGTAGATTTCATCTCACTTCCTGTTGTCTCCTTCTGTTTGCAAGTAGGAGTTGTTTGTAAGTTGGATGTTTGAAAGTAGGGGCCTGCCCTATATACTCAGCAAAAATTTGGGCCTTAGGTGTTGTTGTGACCACAACACTGTAAGCCCTCACAAGGCCCTGCTGTGAAATATTAGATCAAGAATTGTAATTACATGCCCAACAGGGGCAGAAAAATTGGGCCTTTGGTGGTGGTGGTGGTGCTGGTGCCACAACACTGTGGGTCCTTACTCCCTCTTGGTGGGTGCAGAAACGGGCCCTGCTGTGAAATATTAGATCAAGAATTGTAATTACATGCCCCTGTTGAACAGGGGCTGAAAAATTGGGCCTTAGGCACTGGTGCTGGTGCCACAACACTGCAACCCCTCACAGACACTCTAGTTGGAATGCAGGAACAAGCCCTTCTGCAAAGTATTGCATCAAAAATTGTAATTACACGCCCCTGTTAGACAGGGGCTGAAAAATTGGGCCTTAGGCACTGGTGGCGGCGCCCAGAACCAAAAATGTTCTTACAAACTATCAGCGTGATCATTGAGGAGGAAGACTATAATTACTCAGGATAGTCACTCAGCATCAGCATAGGCAGTCTTTGAAGGGATCTGAGATGTAAAAAATAAATATTTGGTTACATCAGCATCAGGTGCTTGGTAGCTGGTGGTGATCCAAGACTGATTCATTTTTATGAAGGTCAGTTGATCGACCGAGTCGGTGGACAGACGCACCCTGTGATCGGTTACCACGCCTCCAGCAGCACTGAATGTGCGTTCCGAAAGAACGCTGGATGCAGGACAGGCCAGTAGCTCAATTGCATACTGTGCAAGCTCTGGCCAGTGATCCATCCTCAAGACCCAGTAACCCAGAGGATTTTCGGTGGGAAAGGTGTCCAAGTCTGATCTTGCCCCTAGGTATTCCTGCACCATGTAAAACAGGCGCTGGCGATGGTTGCTGGAACCGATCATACCTTGGGGCTGCGGACCAAAAAATTGTCTGAACGCATCGGTCAGACGGCAACCTTCTCCACCGCTCCTTCTTTGACTGACCGAAGCCTCAGCAACACGTTGTCCAGAAACAGGAGTTTGTAACCTCCCAGTCTCTGGGAACGTGTTGCACAGACCTTTCTGCAAGGCCTCCCGAAGATGTTTCATCCTCTGCTCCCTCTGCGATGGCAAGATAAGGCCCGCAACCTTACCCTTGTAATGTGGATGAAGGAGGGTTGCCAGCCAGTATTGGTCCTTCTCCTTGATACCACGAATATGAGGATCCTTCCGCAGGCTTTGCAGGATCAGGGAGGCCATGCAGCGTAGGTTTGCTGAGGCATTCGGTCCGGAGTCCTCTGGGTCACTAAGGATGACACGGTCCGCAGCCACCTCCTCCCAGCCACGTACAAGTCCATGCGTTTCTTGGGACTGATCCCTTAAAGACAGCTGCTGATGCTGAGTGCCAGGCTCCACCTCCATACTGACACAACCCTCCTCCTCCTCATCCTCTTCCTGTGTGATCGGCGGGCACGCAGGAACACTGTCTGGATAAAGGGGGCCTTGAGAGCTAAGGAAGTCCTCCTATTCCTGCCTCTGTTCTGCCTCAAGTGCCTTGTCCATTATTCCGCGCAGTGTGTGCTCCAACAGGTGGACAAGGGGGACAGTGTCACTGATGCATGTACTGTCACTGCTCATCATCCTCGTGGCCTCCTCAAATGGTGACAGGACAGTGCATGCATCCCTGATCACGGCCCACTGGCGTGAGGAAAAAAAAACAAGCTCCTCTGACCCTGTCCTGGTACCATAGTCGCACAGGTACTCATTGATGGCCCTCTGCTGCATGTGCAGCCGCTGCAGCATGGCCAACGTTCCACCTGGTGGGCATGTTACAGATTAGGCGGTTCCTGGGCAGATTAAACTCCTTTTGGAGGTCTACCAGCCGAGCACTGGCATTATATGACCGGCGGAAATGCACACAGACTTTCCTGGCCTGCCTCAGGACATCCTGTAAGCCCGGGTTCCTGCCCAGGAACCGCTGCACCACCAAGTTAAGGATGTGAGCCAAACAAGGCACATGGGTTATTTGTCCCTGTCGGAGGGCAGAGAGGAGGTTGGTGCCATTGTCACAAACCACCATTCCTGCCTTAAGTTGGCGTGGCGTCAACCACCTCTGAACCTGCCCCTGCAGAGCTGACAGAACCTCTGCCCCAGTGTGGCTCCTGTCCCCCAAGCACACCAGCTCAAGCACCGCATGGCATCTTTTGGCCTGCATACTTGCGTAGTCCCTTGAACGGCTACGGAGCACCGCTGGTTCCGAGGACAAAGCACAGGAAGAGGCCATGGAGGAAGAAGAAGAGGAGGGGGTGGAGGAGAGAGGTGTGTCACAATCATTAGTAGTGGCATTTTGGAGTCGTGGTGGTGGAACAACCTCCAACACTACGGCACCTTGTCCTGCATCCTTCCCAGCTGCTAGCAGAGTCACCCAATGCGCTGTGAAACTTAGGTAACGTCCCTGTCCATGCCTGCTGGACCATGAGTCAGTGGTAATATGCACCTTACCGCTGACCGCCCTGTCCAGCGAGGCCAAGACATTGCCGGTAGAAAAGGTGAAAAAAAGTGGCGTTTGGGTACCTGCCAGTAAGGAACCGCACATTCCACAAACTCACGGAAGGTGGCAGAGTCTACCAACTGAAAAGGCAGCAATTGAAGTGCTAGCAATTTTGCCAAGCTAGCATTCAACCACTGGGCATGTGGATGGCTGGAAGCGAACTTCTTTTGGCGGTGCAGCAGCTGGGGCAGGGAAATTTGCCTGGTACAATCTGACGTCTGTGTACCGAAAGCAGATTGCCCACAAGTACTTGGCTGTGACACACCTAATTCTACACCTTCATTCCTCTAAGTGCAGGTCTCAGAGAGGACTGAAGGTATAGTGGTGTTGGAGACCTCAGCTGATGAGGAGCAAGGAGAGGTCCTCTTTGTTCTTTGGTGTGGGTCTTTTTAGATACGCTTGCCAATGAACTGCATGGCAGGTCAACATATGTCTGGTCAAACATGTGGTGCCCAAGCGGGAGATGTTTTGGCCACACGAGATACGCTTGAGACATATGTTGCAAATAGCAGTGGTGCGATCTGATGCACTTGTCTCAAAAAAGGCCCACACCAAAGAACTTTTGGAATAACGCGCAGAGACAGCAGCGCCCTGCACATGCGGAGCTTTGGGGTATGATGCAGTCAGTGTGCTGCGCTTAGGCTGGCCCCTGGAGGGCATCCTGCCTCGTTGGTGTTGTGCCTCCTCCTCCTCCTCTCTCCTATCAGGCACCCACGTTGAGTCAGTGACCTCATCATCCCCTTCCTCCTCATCACTGGAGAAAACCTGGCAGTATACTGCAGCAGGGGGAGCATGACTGCCAGATTGCTGTCCTTCTTGGGCACCCCCTCTGTCCGTGCTCACGTTACTGCCTTCATCTAGCTCAGTATCATCATCAGAGCCTTCTAAATGCTGGGCATCCTCCTGGAGTATGTACCCAACACTGTGGTCAAACAGTTCGAGGGACTCCTCAGGAGGACATGGTGGGGCTAGGGAAGGAGTCACTGATGACATTGAGCCGAGGGAAGAGGCCGCTGCTTTGCCAGACAAAGTACCCTGGGCATGGGTGAGAGAGGATAAGGAGGATGAGGACGGCTTGGTCATCCACTCGACCAAGTCTTCCGCATGTTGCGGCTCAACACGGCCAGCTGCCGAAAAAAAGGCCAAGCGTGTCCCACGGCCACGTGCTGATGAGGATGCACCGTCTCCACGACCAGCACTGTTGCCTCTAGAAACAGAGCCTGCTTGCCCTCTTTTATTGCTTGTGACTTTCTGCCTCTCCTTGTTGGCCTTCCAGACATACTAATGGCCTGTAGCTTCACTAAGCTGGGATATATATATACAGTATATATATATATATATACTGTGTATATGTATATATATATATATATATATATATATATATATATATATATATATATATATATATACTGTATATATATATATATATATATATATATATGTATATATTGATACTGCAGCTAGCAAAATCAACTGCCTGCCTGTAGTATGAGAACACCACCAACTTTCTACAGGTATATTTAGCTGAACACTGTGCAGAGCTCGCAAAAAACTAACTTGTAGCTTATTTAGCTGCCTGCGGTAGTGATAGGATCAGGAAAACACCACCAACCTTCGACAGGTATCTTTAGGTGAACACTGTGCAGAGCTTGCAAAAAACCAACTTGTAGCTTTTTTAGCTGCCTGCGGTAGTGATAGGATCAGGAAAACACCACCATCCTTCTACAGGTAGCTTTAGGTGAACACTGTGCAGAGCTCGCAAAAAACTAACTTGTAGCTTATTTAGCTGCCTGCGGTAGTGATAGGATCAGGAAAACACCACCAACCTTCGACAGGTAGCTTTAGGTGAACACTGTGCAGAGCTCGCTAAAAACTAACCTGTAGCTTATTTAGCTGCCTGCGGTAGTGATAGGATCAGGAAAACACCACCAACCTTCGACAGGTAGCTTTAGGTGAACACTGTGCAGAGCTCGCAAAAAACTAATTTGTAGCTTATTTAGCTGCCTGCGGTAGTGATAGGATCAGGAAAATACCACCAACCTTCTGCAGGTAGCTTTAGGTGAACACTGTGCAGAGCTCGCACTACACTAACTTGTAGTTTTAGCTGAACACTGTGAGGAGGACGCACTACACTAACTTGTAGCTTTAGCTGAACACTGTTCAGAGGACGCACTACACTAACTTGTAGCTTTAGCTGAACACTGTGCATAGGTCGCACTACACTAACTTGTAGTTTTAGCTGAACACTGTGAGGATGACGCACTACACTAACTTGTAGCTTTAGCTGAACACTGTGCAGAGGTCGCACTACACTAACTTGTAGTTTCAGCTGAACACCATGAGGAGGACGCACTACACCAACTTGTAGCTTTAGCTGAACACTGTGAGGAGGACGCACTACCCTAACTTGTAGCTTTAGCTGAACACTGTGCAGAGGTCACACTAAACTAGCCTGTAGCTTTAGCTGAACACTGTGAGGAGGACGCACTACACTAACTTGTAGCTTTAGCTGAACACTGTGAGGAGGACGCACTACACTAACTTGTAGCTTTAGCTGAACACTGTTCAGAGGACGCACTACACTAACTTGTAGCTTTAGCTGAACACTGTGCATAGGTCGCACTACACTAACTTGTAGTTTTAGCTGAACACTGTGAGGATGACGCACTACACTAACTTGTAGCTTTAGCTGAACACTGTGCAGAGGTCGCACTACACTAACTTGTAGTTTCAGCTGAACACCGTGAGGAGGACGCACTACACCAACTTGTAGCTTTAGCTGAACACTGTGAGGAGGACGCACTACCCTAACTTGTAGCTTTAGCTGAACACTGTGCAGAGGTCACAATAAACGAACTTGTAGCTTTAGCTGAACACTGTGCAGAGGTTGCACTACACTAACTTGTAGTTTTAGCTGAACACTGTGAGGAGGACGCACTACACTAAATTGTAGCTTTAGCTGAACACTGTGTAGAGGTCGCACTACACTAACTTGTACTTTTAGCTGAACACTGTGAGGAGGACGCACTACACTAACTTGTAGCTTTAGCTGAACACTGTGCAGAGGTCGCACTACACTAACTTGTAGTTTTAGCTGAACACTGTGAGCAGGACGCACTACACTAACTTGTAGCTTTAGATGAACACTGTGCAGAGGTCGCACTACACTAACTTGTAGTTTTAGCTGAACACTGTCTGGATAAAGGGGGCCTTGAGAGCTAAGGAAGTCCTCCTATTCCTGCCTCTGTTCTGCCTCAAGTGCCTTGTCCATTATTCCACGCAGTGTGTGCTCCAACAGATGGACAAGGGGGACAGTGTCACTGATACATGTACTGTCACTGCTCACCATCCTCGTGGCCTCCTCAAATGGTGACAGGACAGTGCATGCATCCCTGATCACGGCCCACTGGCGTGAGGAAAAAAAAACAAGCTCCTCTGACCCTGTCCTGGTGCCATAGTCGCACAGGTACTCATTGATGGCCCTCTGCTGCATGTGCAGCCGCTGCAACATGGCCAACGTTCCACCTGGTGGGCATGTTACAGATTAGGCGGTTCCTGGGCAGGTTAAACTCCTTTTGGAGGTCTACCAGCCGAGCACTGGCATTATATGACCAGCGGAAATGCACACAGACTTTCCTGGCCTGCCTCAGGACATCCTGTAAGCCCGGGTACCTGCCCAGGAACCGCTGCACCACCAAGTTAAGGACGTGAGCCAAACAAGGCACATGGGTCATTTGTCCCTGTCGGAGGGCAGAGAGGAGGTTGGTGCCATTGTCACAAACCACCATTCCTGCCTTAAGTTGGCGTGGCGTCAACCACCTCTGAACCTGCCCCTGCAGAGCTGACAGAACCTCTGCCCCAGTGTGGCTCCTGTCCCCCAAGCACACCAGCTCAAGCACCGCATGGCATCTTTTGGCCTGCATACTTGCGTAGTCCCTTGAACGGCTACAGAGCACCGCTGGTTCCGAGGACAAAGCACAGGAAGAGGCCATGGAGGAAGAAGAAGAGGAGGGGGTGGAGGAGAGAGGTGTGTCACAATCATTAGTAGTGGCATTTTGGAGGCGTGGTGGTGGAACAACCTCCAACACTACGGCACCTTGTCCTGCATCCTTCCCAGCTGCTAGCAGAGTCACCCAATGCGCTGTGAAACTTAGGTAACATCCCTGTCCATGCCTGCTGGACCATGAGTCAGCGGTAATATGCACCTTACCGCTGACCGCCCTGTCCAGCGAGACCAAGACATTGCCGGTAGAAAAGGTGAAAAAAAGTGGTGTTTGGGTACCTGCCAGTAAGGAACTGCACATTCCACAAACTCACGGAAGGTGGCAGAGTCTACCAACTGAAAAGGCAGCAATTGAAGTGCTAGCAATTTTGCCAAGCTAGCATTCAACCACTGGGCATGTGGATGGCTGGGAGCGAACTTCTTTCGGCGGTGCAGCAGCTGGGGCAGGGAAATTTCCCTGGTACAATCTGACGTCTGTGTACCGAAAGCAGATTGCCCACAAGTACTTGGCTGTGACACACCTAATTCTACACCTTCATTCCTCTAAGTGCAGGTCTCAGAGAGGACTGAAGGTATAGTGGTGTTGGAGACCTCAGCTGATGAGGAGCAAGGAGAGGTCCTCTTTGTTCTTTGGTGTGGGTCTTTTTAGATACGCTTGCCAATGAACTGCATGGCAGGTCAACATATGTCTGGTCAAACATGTGGTGCCCAAGCGGGAGATGTTTTGGCCACACGAGATACGCTTGAGACATATGTTGCAAATAGCAGTGGTGCGATCTGATGCACTCGTCTCAAAAAAGGCCCACACCAAAGAACTTTTGGAATAACGCACAGAGACAGCAGCGCCCGGCACATGCGGAGCTTTGGGGTATGATGCAGTCAGTGTGCTGCACTTAGGCTGGCCCCTGGAGGGCATCCTGCCTCGTTGGTGTTGTGCCTCCTCCTCCTCCTCTCTCCTATCAGGCACCCACGTTGAGTCAGTGACCTCATCATCCCCTTCCTCCTCATCACTGGAGCAAACCTGGCAGTATGCTGCAGCAGGGGGAGCATGACTGCCAGATTGCTGTCCTTCTTGGGCACCCCCTCTGTCCGTGCTCACGTTACTGCCTTCATCTAGCTCAGTATCATCATCAGAGCCTTCTAAATGCTGGGCATCCTCCTGGAGCATGTACCCAACACTGTGGTCAAACAGATCGAGGGACTCCTCAGGAGGACATGGTGGGGCTAGGGAAGGAGTCACTGATGACATTGAGCCGAGGGAAGAGGCCGCTGCTTTGCCAGACAAAGTACCCTGGGCATGGGTGAGAGAGGATGAGGAGGATGAGGACGGCTTGGTCATCCACTCGACCAAGTCTTCCGCATGTTGCGGCTCAACACGGCCAGCTGCTGAAAAAAAGGCCAAGCGTGTCCCACGGCCACGTGCTGATGAGGATGCACCGTCTCCACGACCAGCACTGTTGCCTCTAGACACAGAGCCTGCTTGCCCTCTTTTATTGCTTGTGACTTTCTGCCTCTCCTTGTTGGCCTTCCAGACATACTAATGGCCTGTAGCTTCACTAAGCTGGGATATATATATATATATATATATATATATATATATATATATATATATATACTGTGTATATACTGTATATATATATATATATATATATACTGTATATATATATATATATATATATATATATATATATATATATATATATATATATATATTGATACTGCAGCTAGCAAAATCAACTGCCTGCCTGTAGTATGAGAACACCACCAACTTTCTACAGGTATATTTAGCTGAACACTGTGCAGAGCTCGCAAAAAACTAACTTGTAGCTTATTTAGCTGCCTGCGGTAGTGATAGGATCAGGAAAACACCACCAACCTTCGACAGGTATCTTTAGGTGAACACTGTGCAGAGCTTGCAAAAAACTAACTTGTAGCTTATTTAGCTGCCTGCGGTAGTGATAGGATCAGGAAAACACCACCATCCTTCTACAGGTAGCTTTAGGTGAACACTGTGCAGAGCTCGCAAAAAACTAACTTGTAGCTTATTTAGCTGCCTGCGGTAGTGATAGGATCAGGAAAACACCACCAACCTTCGACAGGTAGCTTTAGGTGAACACTGTGCAGAGCTCGCAAAAAACTAACTTGTAGCTTATTTAGCTGCCTGTGGTAGTGATAGGATCAGGAAAACACCACCAACCTTCGACAGGTAGCTTTAAGTGAACACTGTGCAGAGCTCGCAAAAAACTAATTTGTAGCTTATTTAGCTGCCTGCGGTAGTGATAGGATCAGGAAAACACCACCAGCCTTCTACAGGTAGCTTTAGGTGAACACTGTGCAGAGCTCGCACTACACTAACTTGTAGTTTTAGCTGAACACTGTTCAGAGGACGCACTACACTAACTTGTAGCTTTAGCTGAACACTGTTCAGAGGACGCACTACACTAACTTGTAGCTTTAGCTGAACACTGTGCATAGGTCGCACTACACTAACTTGTAGTTTTAGCTGAACACTGTGAGGATGACGCACTACACTAACTTGTAGCTTTAGCTGAACACTGTGCAGAGGTCGCACTACACTAACTTGTAGTTTCAGCTGAACACCGTGAGGAGGACGCACTACACCAACTTGTAGCTTTAGCTGAACACTGTGGGGAGGACGCACTACCCTAACTTGTAGCTTTAGCTGAACACTGTGCAGAGGTCACACTGAACGAACTTGTAGCTTTAGCTGAACACTGTGCAGAGATTGCACTACACTAACTTGTAGTTTTAGCTGAACACTGTGAGGAGGACGCACTACACTAAATTGTAGCTTTAGCTGAACACTGTGTAGAGGTCGCACTACACTAACTTGTACTTTTAGCTGAACACTGTGAGGAGGATGCACTACACTAACTTGTAGCTTTAGCTGAACACTGTGCAGAGGTCGCACTACACTAACTTGTAGTTTTAGCTGAACACTGTGAGTAGGACGCACTACACTAACTTGTAGCTTTAGATGAACACTGTGCAGAGGTCGCACTACACTAACTTGTAGTTTTACCTGAACACTGTGAGGAGGACGCACTACACTAACTTGTAGCTTTAGCTGAACACTGTGCAGAGGTCACACTGCACTAACTTGTAGTTTTAGCTGAACACTGTGAGGAGGACGCACTACAATAACTTGTAGCTTTAGCTGAACACTGTGCAGAGATCGCACTACACTAACTTGTAGTTTTAGCTGAACACTGTGAGGAGGACGCACTACACTAACTTGTAGCTTTAGCTGAACACTGTGCAGAGGTCGCACTACACTAACTTGTAGTTTTAGCTGAACACTGTGAGGAGGACGCACTACACCAACTTGTAGCTTTAACTGAACACTGTGAGGAGGACACACTACACTAACTGTAAATAGTCTAGCTGCCTGACTGTGGTACTAATAGGATCAAAAGAACACCAGCAATTTTCTTCAGGTAGCTGTAAAGACTGTAACAAGACAAGCCTGCCTGTCAGTAGGAAGATAACAGGAACGGATCTAGCTAAACTGAATACAGTGTGTGTGTATATATATATATATATATATATATATATACACAACACCTGGGATGCATATATATACACAATACACTGTAAGTGCAGCTAACTCACTGACTGTCCTGCCTAATCTAGCTAACTCAAATAAAATGACACTGTCTCTCTGTCTATCTAAGCATGCTGGAACACACTACACAGGGCCGCCGTGCAGGCAGCCTTATATAGTGTGGGGCATGTTCTAAACCCCCTGAGCCATAATTGGTCAAAGCCACTCTGGCTTTGGCCAATTACAGCTCTGTCTACTGACGGTGCTGTGATTGGCTAAGCATGGGGGTCATAGTGCATGCTTGGCCAATCATCAGCCAGCAATTATGGGCCGAGACGCGCCACACGAATTTGGCGCGAACGGCCCATAACGCTCGCAATTCGGCGAACGATCGAACAGCCGATGTTTGAGTCGAACATGGGTTTGACTCGAATGCGAAGCTCATCCCTACTCCTTAACAACCAACTGGTTGTTGAGAAGCCAGCACCCAACGGTGTCCTTAACAACCAGCTATTCCCTTCTTATGCGCTGCCTGCAATGCATGTAAAATGTCTCCTTCTTCAAGAGACTTTTTCTGTGTACATAGTTTTTTTTTCTGCCAGCAGGTTCATAACCTTACCCTGTCATAAACTTTATCACTAACCTGTCTGGTGTGTTCCTTGGCCTATTTGGCCTTCATGATGCTGTTTGTTCACTATGGTTCAGTAACAAACCTCCGAGGTCTTCACAGAAAATCTGTAGTGATACTGAGATTTAATTACACACTGGTGGACTCTATTTACCCTCTGCTAGCAGAATGTACAGAAAGATAGAAGTTAGTGTTAGGATTGCTTTTTCTCTGGTTTTCCAGGTATCTTTATGGACGGCTGTCTCCCCTGCTTAAGTGATGGTCTTTGGATTTCTAATACCGCGTACAAACGACCAGTCTTTCCGTCAGAGTAGACTCAGAGGGTTTAGTACACGCCCCACACTATATAAGGCCGCCTGCACGTCAGCCCTGTGTAGTGTGTTCCAGCATTGAGAGAGAGATAGAGAGAGAGAGAGAGACAGTGTCATTTGAATTAAGTTAGATAGAGTAGGCAGGTGAGTCAGTTAGCTGTACTTACAGTGTATTGTGTATATATACTGTATATGCATCCTAGGTGTTGTATGTATATATATATATATATATATATATATATATATATATATAT
The DNA here is from genome assembly GCA_037952835.1 of Lithobates septentrionalis. Taxonomy (NCBI): domain Eukaryota; kingdom Metazoa; phylum Chordata; class Amphibia; order Anura; family Ranidae; genus Lithobates; species Lithobates septentrionalis. The sequence goes on along the minus strand of JBBDGP010001564.1, from coordinate 194,086 downwards.
ATATATATATATATATATATATATATACACTGTATTCAGTTTAGCTAGATGTTCCTGTTATTCTCTTCCTACTGACAGGCAGGCAGGTGTTTTTATAGTATTTACAGTTAGTGTACTGTGTCCTTTGCACAGTGTGCACCTAAAGCTACCTGAAGAAAATTGGTGTTGTTCTTCTGATCCTATTAGTACCACAGGCAGGCGGCTACAGTATTTACAGTTAGTGTACTGTGTCCTCTGCACAGTGTGCACCTAAAGCTACCTGGAGAAAATTGGTGGTGTTCTTCTGATCCTATTAGTACCACAGGCAGGCAGCTACAGTATTTACAGTTAGTGTACTGTGTCCTCTGCACAGTGTGCACTTAAAACTACCTGAAGAAAATTGCTGGTGTTCTTCTGATCCTATTAATATCACAGGCATACAGCTGCAGTATTTACAGTTAGTGTACTGTGTCCTCTACACAGTGTGCACCTAAAGCTACCTGAAGACAATTGCTGTTGTTCTGATCCTATTAATACCACAGGCAGGCAGCTGCAGTATTTACAGTTAGTCTACTGTGTCTTCTGCACAGTGTGCAACTAAAGCTACCTGAAGAAAATGTTTGGTGTTCTTCTGATCCTATTGGTACCATGTGACAGACCTAGCCCGGAGAGAGACTTTTGGAGGGGACTGAATGCTAGCCTCTTGCCGATCGATCGTGGGCCCTGGCATTTGGGGGAACGGTGCTCTTTGTGAGCTGTGTTCCTTGGGGACCCTTGAGGTGGTATTACTGTGGATTCGGGTCCTGGTCCCCCAGGACACACAGACTCTGGGGACCCTGGATTTGCCATAATAGACATAGTGGCTGATTCATAATGCTGGGTCAAATACTGTTGGGAGGTGCTGGTGTCAATTCCAGCCACCTGTCTGTCTGTTGCCTGCTAGAATGTGTATTGTAAATAAGTCTCTAGTATGGGATCTAAGAGTCATTAGATCCCCATTGTTTGCGTTAATTAACTCTGCTATTGTGATAATGTTGATTGGGTTTTCTGAGCTACAAGACGGCCAGTCTGGCCTAAAGGTCATGTCTGAGTCGTCTAGGCTGTCTAAAGGGATTAGTTAATTAGCCCATGTTAATTAGGTTTTTGGTCACAGGTATATGTTCAGAGTAACATGAGCCGGAGGTACACACCTCCTCTTTTATTGTATAAAAGAGCCTGTATTTTTCAATAAAAGAGATGCCTGTTTGAACTTACATACAGCCTGCCTGGTGTTTGGTCTGAGCTATCACAACTGGATTCGAACGGCACATAGCTGTAGTTCTAATCCCGGAGCAATGGATGACTGAACCATCAGACGTTGTGATCTGCAATCTGATTCAATAGCCGCAGAGGAGTGTCGGGAGAGTGTAACCGAGCTAGCAGGGGCTCGTTACATTGATTGGCAGCGGTGGGATTTGCTCTCCAGTTACTGGGACACTCCAAACCAGCCTGCAGGAGAGCCACGCTGAAAGACTTACTTGAGAGCCGTCGAGGGAATGGTGGGATCGTGCTTCCTTGCCATTAACACATCCAAACCATCACCTGGATCCAAGGTCCAGATAGCAGGAGAGGAGAGGTACAGATATCAGCCACCATGGGAGAGGAATTCAGAAGGAGGTTGCGAGAGATGCAGATACAGCACAGAGGACCAGTATCAGAGCAGGTCCTGCTAGGATGGTTTGATTCTATCCGCTGCGAACTCTGGAAGGAATCGCTAGCCCGTGAGCAGCGAAACCAGGGAAAAGTTCTCCCCTCCATCCATGTAAGGTACTGGTCGCAGTATGAAGTGCGAATGCTGTTATTGGGGGAAGAGCCGAACCAGGAGTGGACAGCCCAGTTAAGCAGGCTGATCCGGGCAGAAATGCAGTTGGACGAGAGCTACAGAGCCCTCCGGTGGTATGTAGCCCAAGTGTGCCCGTGGACAGCGGATGACAGCCCCACGGAAGGCTTTGACTACGATGGCCTGGAATTGTTATACTGGAGGCTGTCCGAGGACCCTGACTTTGGGAGTGATCGGGAGTGGCGTTTGGAGGAAATAATGGAGCACAGAGAGCGAAGACTGAATGTCTCGGAAGTGCACTGGGCACAGGAAGATTTGGAGTTTCTGGCTGTTCAGCAATGAGAGCTTGAGATGGCCTACAGACAGCTGCTAGACTCTGCTCAGCAGCAGGGTGGGGCTCCCTTTGCCTGGGACTGTCAGGAAATACCTGTTGACAACTCTGAAATCCTGGCTGAAGAGTTGACAATGTGGTAGGGTAACAGTGTGCTTTGCCAACCTGCCCCCGCAGCTATGGAGGCGGAGGTCTTATGGCGGATGCAGCAAGTGCTGACTGACCTTGATGATCCTGTTTCTGCTTTGGATCATCTTGGATGGAGGAATGTGCCTGTCCAGCAGCATGCCAGAGAATCGGCAGTGGAAAATCTGAAGATTGCTGTCCCCAAACCTGAAGTGCTGACAACAGGGCAGAGCTCTGCTAACCTCTGCCCAGCACTGATAGCATCTTCTGGGTTCCACGGAGAGGAGATGGTGAACCTTTATGCCTAGACACCAGTTGCAGAGACAGGGGATTTGATAGACTTTTCTGCTGAGGAAGAACAATCTGGTGAGCTTCCAGCAGAAGAAGAGCTGTTATTAGGGCCAAACTTCACTGTGCTCTGCCCAGCACCAACAGAAGTATCTGTGAAGTTACATGGAACTTCCCCAGCTGAAGCGCTGGCAACTGGACAGAGGGTCCAAGATCTCTGCCCTACACCTGCGGCGGCTCTGGAGGCTCAGGGTGAGAAGGAGGTTGTCACTTCCCAGCAGCAGATCAGGATACAGGAGGAGAAGGGAGAGGAGGTGTTCGTCGTCCCTCCCCAACAGTTGGCCAGGGTGGAGAAAGTGGCCTTTCCTCCCTAGCAAAGATCCGTGCACCTGGGAGACAGTACCACAGACATATCGTCCCAACATCCAGATGAGGGAATGGAAAAGGAAGCAGCCGGCTCACCTCCCCAATGGCAGCTACACAGTTTGGGCGTGGAGGAAGCCAGCCTCCTGCCCCAACAGTTAGCCGGAGCAGATGGTGTGGGGTTTCCAGCAAAAGGGCTGGCAACAGGGCCAAATACTGCTGGACTCTGCCCTCAACTAACAGAGGATGGATTTCCTGTGAAGGTGGATGGGACTTCAGTCTCCATCTGTATACCCCAGGGATGCTGGGCAGTCGGCCCAGATCCCCAACAGCATGACGGAGTGAGCCCAGACACCCTGTCTTCTCTCCAGTGGCAGAAAGGACTCCAGGGAGAAGGGCCAGTCCAGGCCTCTCCCCAGCGGCAGATATGTTCTCTGAGAGAGGCAGAGGTTGGCTGGGTGAGTAATGCTTTGTTTGGAACAATTTGTTTGTGGTACTGTGTGGGTACAGGCATTAGAGGACTGGAACTACTGACTAACTTCGGAGTCAACCCGTCTGGGGTCTCCTCCTGTGTTAGTCTCCTGCCGAAAGGGGAGAAATGTGACAGACCTAGCCGGGAGAGAGACTTTTGGAGGGGACTGAATGCTAGCCTCTTGCTGATCGATCGTGGGCCTTGGCATTTGGGGGAACGGTGCTCTTTGTGAGCTGTGTGCCTGGGGACCCTTGAGGTGGTATTACTGTGGATTCGGGTCCTGGTCCCCCAGGACACACAGACTCTGGGGACCCTGGATTTGCCATATTAGAAATAGTGACTGATTCATAATGCTATGACAAATACTGTTGGGAGGTGCTGGTCTCAATTCCAGCCACCTGTCTGTCTGTTGCCTGCTAGAATGTGTATTGTAAATAAGTCTCTAGTATGGGATCTAAGAGTCATTAGATCCCCATTGTTGTTTGCGTTAATTAACTCTGCTATTGTGATAATGTTGATTGGGTTTTCTGAGCTACAAGACGGCCAGTCTGGCCTAAAGGTCATGTCTGAGTCATCTAGGCTGTCTAAAGGGATTAGTTAATTAGCCCATGTTAATTAGGTTTCTGGTCACAGGTGTATGTTCAGAGTAATATGAGCCAGAGGTACGCACCTCCTCTTTTATTGTATAAAAGAGCCTGTATTTTTCAATAAAAGAGATGCCTGTTTGAACTTACATACAGCCTGCCTGGTGTTTGTTCTGAGCTATCACAACTGGATTCGAATGGCACAAAGCTGTAGTTCTAATCCTGGAGCATCGGATGACTGAACCATCAGATGTTGCGATCTGCAATCTGATTCAATAGCCGCAGAGGAGTGTCGGGAGAGTGTAACCGAGCGAGCAGGGGCTCATTACATACCACAGGCAGGCAGCTGCAGTATTTACAGTTAGTGTACTGTGTCTTCTGCAAAGTGTTCACCTAAAGCTACCTGAAGACAATTGCTGGTGTTCTTCTAAACCTATTAGTACCACAGGCAGGCAGCTGCAGTATTTACAGTTAGTGTACTGTGTCCTCTGCACAGTGTGCACCTAAAGCTACCTGAAGACAATTGCTGTTGTTCTGATCCTATTAATACTACAGGCAGGCAGCTGCAGTATTTACAGTTAGTGTACTGTGTCTTCTGCACAGTGTGCACCTAAAGCTACCTGAAGAAAATTGCTGGTGTTCTTCTGATCCTATTAGTACCACAGGCAGGCAGCTGCAGTATTTACAATTAGTGTACTGTGTCCTCTGCAAAGTGTGCACCTAAAGCTACCTGAAGACAATTGCTGGTGTTCTTCTGATCCTATTAGTACCACAGGCAGGCAGCTGCAGTATTTACAGTTAGTGTATTGTGTCCTCTGCACAGTGTGCACCCAAAGCTACCTGAAGACAATTGCTGTTGTTCTGATCCTATTAATACCACAGGCAGGCAGCTGCACTATTTACAGTTATGCCCTGCACACTTGGTTGGACATTGATCGGACATTCCGACATCAAAATCCATGGATTTTTTCCGACAGATGTTGGCTCATACTTGTCTTGCATACACACGGTCATACAACGTTGTCGGAAAATCCAATCGTTCTGAATGCGTTGACGTAAAACACGTACGTCAGGACTATAAACGGGGCAGTAGCCAATAGCTTTCGTCTCTTAATTTATTCTGAGCATGTGTGGTACTTTGTGCGTCGGATTTGTGTACACATGATCGGAATTTAACCGATCAGATTTTGTTGTCGGAAAATTTTCTAGCCTGCTCTCAAACTTTGTGTGTCAGAAATTCCTATGGAAAATGTGTGATGGAGCCTACACACGGTCGAAATTTCCGACAACGAGGTCCTATCGCACATTTTCCATCGGAAAATTCTATCGTGTGTACAGGGCATTAGTGTACTGTGTCCTCTGCACCGTGTGCACCTAAAGCTACCTGAAGACAATTGCTGTTGTTCTTATCCTATTAATACCACAGGCAGGCAGCTGCAGTATTTACAGTTAGTGTACTGTGTCCTCTGCACAGTGTGCACGTAAAGCTACCGGAAGAAAATTGCTGGTGTTCTTCTGATCCTATTAGTACCACAGGCAGGCAGCTGCAGTATTTACAGTTAGTGTACTGTGTCCTCTGCACAGTGTGCACCTAAAGCTACCTGAAGACAATTGCTGGTGTTCTCATACTAATACTACAGGCAGGCCGTTGATTCTGCTAGCTGCAGTATCAGTATGTATATATATATATATATATATATATATATATATATATACACATCCCAGCTTTGTGCAGCTACAGCTCACTGCAGGCCATTAGTATGTCTGGAAGGCCAACAAGGAGAGGCAGACAGTCACAAGCCAATAAAAGAGGGCAAGCAGGCTCTGTGTCTAGAGGCAACAGTGCTGGTCGTGGGGTACATCCTCATCAGCACGTGGCCGTGGGACACGCTTGTCCTTTTTTTTCGGCAGCTGGCTGTGTTGAGCCACAACATGCGGAAGACTTGGTAGAGTGGATGACCAAGCCATCCTCATCCTCCTCATCCTCTCTCACCCAGGCTCAGGGTACTCTGCCTGGCAAAGCAGCTGCCAACGTGGCCTCTTCCCTTGTCTCAATGGCATCAGTCACTCCTTCCCTAGCCCCACCATGTCCTTCTGAGGAGTCCCCTGAACTGTTTGACCACAGTGTTGGGTACATGCTCCAGGAGGATGCCCAGTGTTTTGAAGGCTCCGATGATGATACCCAGCTAGAGGAAGGCAGTAACGTGAGCCCAGAGAGAGGGGGTGCCACAGGAAGGACAGCAATCTGGCAGTCATGTTCCCCCAGCTGCAGCATACTGCCAGGTTTGCTCCAGTGATGAGGAGGGAGAGGATGATGAGGTCACTGACTCCACGTGGGTGCCTGATAGGAGAGAAGAGGAGGAGAAGGAGGCACATCTCCAATGAGGCAGGATGCCCTCCAGGGGCCAGCTTAAGGGCAGCACACCGACTGCATCACACCGCAGATCTCCGCATGTGCAGGGCGCTGCTGTCTCTGCGTGTTATTCCAAAAGTTCTTTGGTGTGGGCCTTTATTGAGATGAGTGCATCAGATCCCACCGCTGCAATTTGCCACATATGTCTTGCGTGGCCAAAACATCACCCGCTTGGGCACCACATGCTTGACCAGACATATGTCGACCTGCCATGCAGTTCATTGGCAATTGCGGGCAATCTGCTATCAGTACACCAGCGTCAGATTGTACCAGGCAAATTTCCCTGCCCCAGCTGCTGCAACGCCAAAAGAAGTTCACTCCCAGCCATCCACATGCCCAGTGGTTGAATGCTAGCTTGGCTAAATTGCTAGCACTTTAACTGCTGCCTTTTCAGTTGGTAGACTCTGCCCCATCCTTGAGTTTGTGGAATGTGCGGTTCCTCAGTGGCAGGTTCCCAAACACCACTTTTTCTCACGGAAGACGATTCTGGATCTCTACCGGCATGTGGAAGGCAATGTCTTGGCCTCGCTGGATGGGGCGGTTAGCGGTAAGGTGCATGTTACCGCTGACTCATGGTCCAGCAGGCATGGACAGGGACATTACCTATCTTTCACTGCGTACTTGGTGACTCTCCTGGCAGCTGGGAAGGATGCAGGACAGGGTGCATTAGTGTCAGAGGTTGTTCCTCCACCACGCCTTCAAAATTCTACTAGTGGTGATTCTGCCACACCTCTCTCCTCCACCCCCTCCTCTTCTTCTTCCTCCATGACCTCTTCCTGTGCTGAATTGTCCTCAGAACCAGCGGTGCTCCGTAGACATTCAAGGGGCTATCACCATTTGAGGAGGCCATGAGAATGGTAAGCAGTGAAAGTGCATGCATCAGTGACACTGTCCCTCTTGTCCACCTGTTAGAGCACACGCTGCGTGGAATAATGGACAGGGCACTTGAGGCAGAACAGAGGGAGGAAGAGGAGGGCTTCCTTACCTCTCAAGGCTCCCTTTATCCAGACAGTGTTCCTGCATGCCCACTGATCACACAGGAAGAGGACTAGGAGGAGGAGGATTGTGTCAGCATGGAGATGGAGCCTGGCACTCAGCATCAGCAACAGTCTTCAAGGGATCATTTACAGTCCGAAGAAACCCATGGACTTGTACGTGGCTGGGAGGAGGTGGCTGTGGATCATGTTGTCCTTAGTGACCCAGAGGACTCTGGACCGAATGTCTCAGCAAACCTACGCTGCATGGCCTCCCTGATCCTGCAAAGCCTGCAGAAGGATTCTCGTATTCATGGTATCAAGGGGAGGGATGATTACTGGCTGGCAACCCTCCTTGATCCACGTTACAAGGGTAAGGTTGCGGACCTTATCTTGCCATCGCAGAGGGAGCAGAGGATGAAACATCTTCAGGAGGCCATGCAGAAAGGTTTGCGCAATGTGTTTCCAGAGCCTGGGAGGTTACAATTTTCTGGTCCTCCTGGACAACGTGTTGCTGAGGCTCCGGTCAGTCACAGAAGGAGAGGTGGAGAAGGTGGCCATCTAACCGATGCGTTCAGACAATTTTTTAGTCTGCAGCCCTAAGGTCTGATCGGTTCCAGCAATTATCGCCAGCGTCTGATTCACATGGTGCAGGATTACCTAGGGGCAAGATCAGACGTGGACACCTTTCCCACCGAAAATCCTCTGGGTTACTAGGTCTTGAGGATGGATCACTGGCCAGGGCTTGCACAGTATGCAATTGAGCTAGTGGCCTGTCCTGCATTCAGCGTTCTTTCAGAATGCACATTCAGTGCTGCTGGAGGCTTTATAACCAATCACAGGGTGCGCCTTTCCACCGAATCGGTCGATCGGCTGACCTTCATAAAAATGAATCAGTCTTGGATCACCAGCTACCAAGCACCTGATGCTGATGTAAGTGATTGATTTTTTTTTATGTGAGATCCCTTCAAGACTGCCTATGCTGATGCTGAGTGACTATCCTGTTATGCTGAGTGACAATCCTCTTCCTCCTCAATTTTCATGCTGATAGCTTGTAAGAACATTTTTGGTTCTGGGCACCGCCACCAGTGGCCAAGGCCCAATTTTTCTGCCCCTGTTCAACAGGGGCTTGTAATTACAATTTTTTATGCAATACTTTGCAGCAGGGCTCATTCCTGCGCTCCAACTATAGCATCTGTGAGGGGTTGCAGTGTTGTGGCAGCAGTGGCTAAGGCCCAATTTTTCTGCCCCTGTTTAACAGGGGCGTGTAATTACAATTTTTGATGCAATACTTTGCAGCAGGGCTTATTCCTGCGCTCCAACTAGAGTATGTGTGAGGGGTTGCAGTGTTGTGGCACCAGCACCAGTGCCCAAGGCCCAAATTTTCTGCCCCTGTTTAACAGAGGCGTATAATTACAATTTTTGATGCAATACTTTGCAGCAGGGCTCATTAATGCGCTCCAACTATAGCATCTGTGGAGGGGTTGCAGTGTTGTGGCATCAGTGCCTAAGTCTCAATTTTTCTGCCCCTGTTCAACAGGGACATGTATTTACAATTCTTGATCTAATATTTCACAGCAGGGCCCATTCCTGCGCCCACCAAGAGTAACTGTGAGGACTTACAGTGTTGTGGCAACACCACCACCACCACCAAAGGCCCAATTTTTCTGCCACTGTTCAACAGGTGCATGTAATTACAATTCTTGATATAATATTTCACAGCAGGGCCCGTTCCAGCACCCATCCAGAGTAACTGTGAGGACTTACAGTGTTGTGCCACCAGCACCACCACCACCACCAAAGGCCCAATTTTTCTACCACTGTTCAACAAGGGCATGTAATTATAATTCTTGATCTAATATTTCACAGCAGGGCCCGTTCCTGCGCCCACCAAGAGTAACTGTGAGGGCTTACAGTGTTGTGGCAACACCAACACCTAAGGCCCCAATTAATGCAGAGTATATAGGGCAGGCCCCTACTTTCAAACATCCAACTTACAAACGACTCCTACTTGCAAACGAAGGAGACAACAGGAAGTGAGATGAAATCTACCCCTAGGAAGGGAAATTCTCTCCTGTAAGAGTTAATATGAGAAAAACGTGTCTCCTCTTCACTGATGCTTTATCACCAATCCTTGTTTCACTAAAAACCCCAAATTTTCAAAAAACATTTGTCATTGGGACAGAAAGTGAGGTGAAATCTTCTGAAGAGGTGCACAGACAGCAAAACAAATGTTACAGGGGTGATCACCCTTCCCTATGTTTTCCAAAAAGCTTAAAAATAGATTTTTTGGCTGGAGCTACACTTTAAAAATGTACCAGTTCAAAATTACAAACAGATTCTACTTAACAACGAACCTACATTCCCTGTCTCATTTGCACCACCTGTATACTGCTGTTCAGAGTATATAGGGCCTGGGGGCCCAACACCTTTCCTTTTTTTAATTTGGGTGCGGGGTTCCCCTTAATATCCATACAAGACCCATAGGGCCTGGTAATGGACTGGGGGGGGTACCCATGCCGTTTGTCTCACTGATTTTCGTCCATATTGCCGGGTTCCGACATAACATTAAAGCCGCAAGCAGTTTTAAATGTCTTTTATTCCTTTAAAAATGTCATTTTGTGCAGGGACTGTTCTAAGCACGGGAAACATGCGCCACTTTACAGGCATACTATAGACACCCCCCAGGTACGATATTTAAAGAAATATTTCACTTTTTTTTTCACTTTAAGCATCATTAAAATCACTGCTCCTGAAAAAACATCCGTTTTTAAAACTTTTTGTTGCATTGATACATGGCAGGACCCGAGTCCCCAAACCCTTTTTACTACAATAACTTGCATATTAGCCTTTAAAATTAGCACTTTTGATTTTGAACGTTCGAGTCCCACAGACTTTAATGAGGTTCTAAAGTTTGCATGAACTTTCGGTCCGTTCGTAGGTTCTAGTGCGAACTGAACCGGGGGGGTGTTCGCTTCATCCCTAATATGGAGTTAAATACTGTGTCTGGTTTATTATTATCATAGGTGGAAGTAATATTCTATATATCATAATGCTATCTAGAATAATTTTTTTTTCTACAATGTTAATGCTAGCTAAAGGAATAGTGGGGTAATAGGAGAATATATATTATAATGGTGGTTCGGAAATTATATATTGTAATTCAACAGAGTTGGAAGATTTCCATCCTCAATCTCTCTTTTTTAGGCTTTCTGTAGAAGTCATGTCACAACATGTTGCATACCAGAGAAAAGATGGGATGTTGTAGAAGATATTGGGGGGTATCATGTGACTGGGTAACAATGCTCTGATTTCTACGTTACTCTTTAGGCAGCACTGATTTAAAGAGGGGTTCCACCCAGGGGGGTCCATTAAAAAAAAAAAAAAATTAAAAGTCAGCAGCTACAAATACTGCAGCTGCTGACTTTTAATTGGACACTTACCTGTCCCTGGGTCCAGCGATGTGGGGGATCGAAGCCCCGCTCGTCCCCCCCTCCGCTCGTCGGCGCCGGCATTTCAACTGTGGGCGCCGGGCTGTGGCTTCACAGCCTGGCACCCACTGTGCATGCGCGAGCGGCGCCGCGCACCGTGATTGGCCGCTCAATCACCTGGGACCTCAAATGGGTCCCAGATGATTGACAGGAGGGAGGGAGCAGAGCCGAGCCCTTCCTGTGCCGAGGGGGAAGTGATGTCACCAGCCCAGGCAAAGGAAGAGGCAGACTATGAGGGACCACCTAACAACAGGCATTTAGAGGTAAGTAAAAAAAAATATATATCCAAATGTTTTTTTGTTTTGTTTTTTAGAATTTTTCAGGTATTTTTGTTTTTTTGGGTGGAACCCCACTTTAAGTTGTGGACAAGAGTGGAGCAGTAGGGTAGGACGTTTGCTTGAGTAAAAACTTTAGGTTCTGTCCCAACAGACAGCAATGAAAGCCTGATAAAGGTTCTAGGCATTTATGAGTGAATCAAAGCTTGCTTAGCTTTATTTCAACATCTTAGTATGCATATTTACTATCAAACATGCCAAAATTAGTTTGCATTTTAAAGCCGGAGTTACAATGGGGAAGAGTTACGATTTGTATCAGATGTTTAGTTCTGGGTTTTTTCACTTTCTTCCCCCATGAAAAATTTGGGCTAGTGGTTATCACCAGAAAGGGAAGGCACAGACAGCAATAAAACATTGTGAAAGTTCAAATCCTTCCCTTGCTACTAAAAATATGAGAGTGTGTCTAGATTTACATTGGAGAGATTAGGAGATCAGGAGATAGAGTCCTGACAGAAAGTAATGTACTAAAAAATGTAAACTAGTAATGTAAGATAGATGTGTCTGTCTATCTATCCCTCTTTTTTTAACAAACGTGGACTTACCCTTTAAATATTGTAATAGGCAATAGTGTCTTAGGTAAATACAGTCATCACAGCAAATAACTTAATTGTTTTGGATAATTATCACTCAAAAAAAAAGTGTTACACACTGATAATACTGTTTGTATGAGATTTTGTTCTATAATACAAAGGAAGCCCTTACAAATTATACAGATCCAAGCTAAATGTGTCTTTATTTTCCAGCAAGCCTCACAAAAACTGCCATTTATAGAAGATTGCCTTTCTGAATGTAGTAAAATAAAAACTGCTGACTGTACTTAAACAACCAAGCATTTTCAGAATGTATTTTTTGACAGTTTACCTCTCTCTTATTGCTACTAAAGTACTTCTTAGCAATCTTTAAAAACTCCGCACTTCTATTTATTAGGATATGGCAAGTGTCATATCTGCTGAAGTAGGTTAAAACAACATTTCTGGAAAAGAGATTGCAGGCAACATTTTCCAAGGCATTTGAATCCATAATAATCTCAAACAAATAATGTATAAAAGTAATCTAAATTTGATATAACAAAAAGGCTCACCTATAAACCATTTTACAATCCTTTGTGATTACTATCATAGCAGCCCATGCAGCTGCTATGGGACCTGGGGCAGAGAGAGTGCCTGGTCAGGTGAGATGTTCACCAGTTGCCAAAGCTTCTTCGTACAGGGCACAGCACGTGCACCCTTTCCTAACCAAGCAATTACGGAGCCTGCCATATTCCCTTGCTTCTGATACCCTCTTCTGGACTGTAATGCTAAGAGCCCATTCTCATTCCTCAGGGTGCAGTGGAATAATTCACTGTATGTTGTGCTGCTTAGATTATGTGGCACACATCCTCTGTGTACATCAGCTTCTAATTTAACAGCATGCTCTCTACTGCTAGTTTGAGTAGAAAAGTGCCAACGCCTTGAAACAGTGCCTTGAAAAAGTATTCATACCCCTTGAAATTTTATGTTACAACCAAAGATGTAAATGTATTTTATTGGGATTTTATGTGATAGAACAACACAAAGTGCATATAATTGTCAAGTGGAAGGGAAATGATAAATGGTTTTCAATTTGTTTACAAATAAATATCTGAAAAGCCCCCTTTACTCTGATACCCCTAACTAAAATCCAATTGCCTTCAGCAGTCACCTAATTAGTAAATAGAGTCAACCAGTGTGTAATTTAATCTCAGTATAACTACAGATGTTCTGTGAAGACCTTAGAGGTTTGTTAGAGAACCATAGTGAACAAACAGCATCATGAAGGCCAAGGAACACACTAGACATGTGCAATTTGTTTCGTTCCAAATTAGATTTTTAACAAATTTTGCAAAATTTGTTAATTCAGAAACATCCAAATTAACAAAAACCCGTTTTCCAAATATTCATAAATTTGAATATTCTAAGATTCAAAAATTTGTAAATACGTAAATTCAAAATGTGAGAAATACGTAAATTTGGGAAAATTAGAAATTCTAAATCCAAAAATCCAAAAAAAGCGAACATTCAGAAATTTGGAAATGAGAAAATCTAAAAATAAGAACGAAAACTCAAAAGAAAATCAGAGAATAAGAAAGAAAATCCAAAAATTTGAAAATCCGAAAATTCAAAAATCTGAAATAATAACTAACTAATAATAACTTAACTATTACTAACTATTAAGTTATAGGTATTGGAATTTCCTATCAGATTTGGCTGTTAGTAAATGTAACGAACACAAATTTATCTGAAGTTACGAATTATCCAAAATAACAAATGGAATGTAATGAATTAATAATAATAACTAACAACAATAATAAAAACTTTTTAAAGTTATTATTAATATTATTTATTATTACTTCATTCCATTCCATTTGTTTAGATTGCGGCATTCGTTATTTCGTAACTTTGGATAAATTTTTATTTGTTACATTGACAAATTTTTTTTTTTTTTTTATTTCCATGTTTTTATTGGATTTTTCAAACAAAATACATTGTACAATTGGACATTGTACGTCGTGCAACGACGTTTTGGTTAATCAATACAAGGTAAATGGTACAACGTATGAATTCAATACATTCAGTACATTGCTAACTACTAATCTGAGTTGGTTGAACTCTCATTAAACATATATCCATTATCCATTATAAATTCTAGATTTATTGAAATATAACGTGTAGTTGTTTGGTTTGGTCCTCTTCACTAGTGTCGCACCCCAAATGGGATCTTTAGTGCCACAGGAGTGAAGAGGCCTTGTTTGGTATGAGTTTGCATTGATACTGTAAATATGTGCTAGTTAATACTAGCTGTTGCATACATCTTGTTTTCCTTGTATATGTCAAGGTATTGCTCGGTCAAGAAGAAGATCTACGTATCATTGTTTAGGTATGTGGGTTGCGCAGTGTGCAGTCCAGTCAGTCCATGGTTGCCAGTTCCTGTGTATTTTCGTCGCCTGGCCGGTGTATGTAGCTGTTGTGATCTCGTAGCTGTAGTGGAGGGCTACTAAGTCAGTGACTTGGGCTACTGTCAGGTGGTCGTCAGACTTCCAGTGTCTGGTTATGTTGAGTCTTGCTGCCATGAGGATATGGGTAACCACAAGTCTGAATGAGTATGGGATGGATTCTATAGTTAGGTTAAGTATCGCCAGTGCTGGGGAGGGAGGAATTTTGATGTGGGTTATGTTCGAGATTAAATCAAAAATGTTTTCCCAGTATGCATGTATTTTAGTACATGTCCAGAATACATGTAGTATGTCACTAGGAGAAGAGTGGCATCTCCAGCATATGTTGGGGATTCTTGGATTAAAGGATTTAATTCTGGCTGGGGTGAGATACCAACGTAGTGTGATTTTCTGCGTGAGTTCCCATAGGGCCGCGCATTTAGTGGCCGTGTACGTAGCTTTGAGGGCAAGGTGCCATTGGTTGTCCGTGAAAGCATGGGCGAGGTCATTTTCCCAATTTAGTTGGGATTTTAGTTTGTGGAAGGTACGTTTGTTGTGAAGAATGTTATAGAAGTAAGAGATACCTCTGGTTTTAGTAGCTGTGTTGGTGAGGTATTCCCAGGTCTTAGGGGGAATATCGTAGAGGGGGAGGGGTAGAGTATTCAGGTAGTGGCATAGTCTGATGTAAGTGAAGTGATCAGTTGTGGTTAAATTAAATTCAGATTGTAGTTGTGCGAATGGTTTAATGTGGTTGTTATGTATTAGATCTTGTATGAAATGTATACCTTTGGTGATCCAGGGGGATAAAGAGAGTTCGGGTACTGTGTGTGTTAGGGAATCCAGGGGAATATATCTTGGAGATGTGGCGGATGTGGGTGTCAGTAAGGTTAATGATTTTTTCCAAGCGTGTGCCGAAGCTCTCATGGTCGGGGGTAAAGATTTTGGTATTATGGTGCCCAGTGGAGTGCTAAATAGCCAGGTTTTCAGATTGGGTCGTGTCAGTGAGGAGTTCTCAATTTGTCCCCAAAGTGTGTTTGGGGGTGTTTGGAACCAGGAGGGTAATTGAGCTAGAATTGTTGCTAAGTAATAGTCCTCGAAGTCTATAGATCCTGTTCCACCGGCTAGTTTGTGTTTTACTAAGTTGTGATGGGCACTCCTCGTTTTTTTCCCATTCCATAGGTATTTGTTGAAAATAGTTTTGAGAGATTTGAAGAAGTTAACTGGCAGGGGTATAGGTAGGGTTCTAAAATGGTATAGTATTTGGGGGAGGCATATCATCTTAAATGACGCAAGTCTGCCCGACCATGAGAGTTCATGCTTTGCTATTTGTTGTGAGGTTGATTGAATTTGTTGTAGGAGTGGTAGGTAGTTACACAAGTATATTTTCTTTGTTTCTCTCGGGAGTTGAATGCCCAAGTATGATATGTCATTTTCTGCCCATTTAAATAGGTATTGTAGTTGTAGGAGGTTTTTCATGGTGGCATTTATGTTTATGTCTAGTATGAATGATTTGGTCACATTAGCTTTGTAATAAGAGATCGAGCTAAACCATGTATGCAATTTTTGTACAGCTGCCAGGGAAACAGTCGGATCTGTAAGAATTAAAATTACATCATCAGCGAATAGGCTGATTTTGTGGTGGGAGAGGCCGATATGCATACCCGAAATGCTAGGGTGGGAGCGTACGTGTTCTGCCAGGGGTTCCATAAGCATGTTAAATATTAAAGGGGAGAGGGGGCAACCCTGGCGAGTGCCATTTGTGATGGGGAATGGGCGTGAAAGCATGCCCTCTGTAAACACCTGGGCCTCCGGGTTGGAATATAATGCCAGGATGGCTGTTAGGATTTGCCCCTGGAATCCAAATTTGCGGAGGACCGCTTCTAGGTAGGACCAGTGGACTCTATCGAACGCCTTCTCTGCATCTAAGGAAAGAAGCAGAGAAGGCGTTCCGGTGGATTCAGCATGATGTATGAGGTCAAGCATTCTTCTGGTGGCATCCGAGGATTGTCTGCCTCTGGTGAAACCAGTTTGATCCTGGTGTATGATAGTGGGCATAATCTCAAGTAGTCTGGTGGCTATGGTTTTGGAGTAGATTTTTAGGTCTAAGTTGAGTAAAGAGATCGGGCGAAAATTCTGGGGGGTATCCGACTGTTTCCCTGGTTTTGGGATAGTTATCACTAGCGCTTTTAAGTATTCTTTCGAGAAGCTAGCAGAGGAGGCAGCGTGGTTAAAGAGTTCAGTAAGGCGTGGGGCTAGTTGATTGGAAAATAGTTTGTAATATTCCCCTGTTATCCCGTCTGGACCTGGTGCTTTATCACTAGGTAATGAATTAATAGTAGCTTTGATTTCCTGTTCGGTGAATGGTGCATTCAGGGTAGTCAGTTGGTTGGTAGATAGTTTGGATAGGTTGATCTTAGTGAGAAAGTGGTTAATGTCGTCTTGTGTGGGTTGGGGGGTTTGAGGATCTTGTTTTAAGTTGTATAGGTCTTCGTAATAGACGCTGAAAGCATCAGCAATGTCTTGGGGGTTGCTCAATGGGGCGTTCGTGTGGGGATGTTTAAGTAATGTTATTCTGGTTTTATTTTGTCTACCCTTGAGGCGTTGGGCTAATGTCTTTCCTGCTTTGTTGGATGTGGAATAGGAAGATGCTTTAAATTTCCTTCGAAGGAATTCATATGAGTGAAGGAGAAGGGTTTTCAGTTCCTGTCTGAGGGATAGTAGTTGGTTTGTGTGTGGGTCTTGAGGGTCAGATTTGTGTTTCTTTTCTAGGTCCGCTATTTGGGCTGTCAATGCATCTACACGCTGTGTCCTTTGTCGCTTATGGTGAGAGCTCAATTTTATGAGCATTCCCCTTATATACGCTTTATGTGCGCTCCACACCACGGCAGGGTCGGGTACCGACCACTTATTCAATGAGAAGAATTCTGAAATGTGATCTGAAATTTCTGGGGTGTATTTAGTATTTTGAATAATGGAGTTGTTTAGTCTCCATAGGAATGTATTTTGCTGAAGGTTGTGATCTTGGATTGTAATTGAGGTGGGTGCGTGGTCCGACCATGCCGTGGTGTGGATCGCAGACTTATGCTGGCCATACACTATACAGAAAATCGGCCAAAAAATCGTTCATATAGACACTTCGTTCGTTTTTCGGCAAGTTAATGGGCACAAATCGATAATCGTTTGTGACGTTTTTGTGTGAAAAAAACGAACGGCAAGTTTGGAAAATTTCTGCCGAACGTACGATAAATTGCAAGTTTAATGCGTTCTTCGTCTGTGAAAAAACGAATGGTTGCTACTGCGCATGGTTGAAAATCATTTAACCCGGAAGGGAAATATTCGTGTCAAATACGTTCGCGTCAAAACGTCATGACCAATCGTCAACACCAACTATATAAAGGCCCGCACACACGATCGGACTTTTTGACAACAAACATGCAAATTAGCAGTTCTAGAGCAACATCTGACCGTGTGTACGCTCCATCGGACAAATGTTTTATGTTTTTATCGGACTTTTGTTGGCTACGAACGGACAAACTTTCTGTCAACAAAACTCCGATCGTGTGTGCACAAAATACCATCGGACTTTAGTCCAAAGTACAAACACGCATGCTCGGAAGCAAGGACCAGCACGAAATTTTAATGGCTTAAGAATAAATCTGCTTTGCTGGTGATACTGACAGAGTACAGACAAACATATTTTAGTTAGGATTTGTGTTCTAGTGATATCAATCCTAAAATGTTTTTTTTTAGGCCATTTTGGTTATTGTGCATTCACAACATAAATAAACTTATAAAATTATTAGACATGTTCTCTCTCATCACAATTAAAAATTATAATTTCAAAACAAAAAGAGCAAACGATACACATAAAACGAAAAAATATAGCTTATTAAATCATACTGAAATCAAAAAATTCAACCTGCTAAATTATTAGCCCCTAAACTCCCCACACCAGTGGCCTTGTTGTGGATCCTTGCGGCTGCTTTTGCCACTGACCACCATGCTGCTCAGGTGGGTGGGCTTGCTGGGGTGGGTAGGTTTGTTGTGGAGGAGTGTTGTTCAAATGACACACATGAGATTTAGTGGTTAGCTCTTGTTTCCTGGCCTTGCTGAAGAGCTGGATGATTAGAGCCTCACATAGCTCTCTTTGATCTGCGTCAAGCTCACGGAGCTTACTAGCATTAAAACAGCCAAACCCTTCAGCACTATCGGGTGCTGTGTTTATCAGAGAAGTAGCCCTAGTTAAGAACTCAGCTGTGGCCTCATCCAGATGTTGGCTCTTCCTGGCCCTTTTTTTGGGAGGACGCAGGGGAGGGATCCTGCACTCAGTTGTCGTCTGGCTGCTGGGCCCAGGCTCTTCTTGGCTCTAAAGTTCCTGTGTGTGTAAAACCAACATCATTTTAATTTTTGGACATCATTCATCAACAATTTTCATGTCATGACTTTTTAATTTGGAATGTGTCCAAATAGGAAAGACTATCATTCTGACTCCAGCATTTCTCATTCTTGTCCTAATCCTTTTTGGCCACTGCTGTCTATTGATATGGGACTCACTTTTTTAACACAACAAATTACTATGCATTCAGGGGCGTAACTACCACCATAATGACCCATGCGGGCGCTATGGGGCCCGCAGCCGAGTGGGGCCCAGTGAGGATAAGAGCACCGCCGGCACAGTCTCCCAGCCAGGGGAAGAGAGAGGAGAGGAAGAGGCGAGCTGTCCGTATCAGCAGAGCTGAATTGCCCGATGTAAGAGCTTTCATTAGGACTTCCAGTGTTCCCGGGGCTCACGTCACATAGCTCCACCTTTTGGGCCGGTGCATTTGATAGAACGCCGATCCAATGCGGGACATGTGACGTCATCAAAGGCGTCGGGCCAAGAGGTGGGGCTATGTGATGAGCCCCGGGAAGACGGGAAATTCAAATGAAAGCTAGTACAGCGGCCAATTCCGCTCTCTGCTGATCCTAGTAGCTTGCCTCTTCCTCAGCATAGGTGGGGCTGTATGGTGCACAGGCAGACCAGGCTGTATTGGGCACAGGTCATGCTGTATGTGGCACAGGTCACGCTGCATTGACAGTAGGGCAGCTGGGGGGGGGGGGGTTGTTTGCAGTGTGCCCCATACAACATTTTCTAATTTGCCAACCTATAAAAGTCTATGGTAGAATTCCAAAGTGATAATTTTAAGAGATAATATGCAAGCTAATTGCCATTAGGGATGAGCCCAACACCCCCCTGTTAGTTTTGCAACAGAACATTTGAACAGGCCAAAAATTGATTTTAACAGGTGAACACCGTTAAAGTCTAAAGGAGTTGAACATGAATAATTAAAAGTGGTAATTTTAAAGGCTTATATTCATGGTATTGCCATAAAAAGTGTTTGGTGACCTGGGTCCTGACCCAGGAGACATGTATGAATGGACAGAAAAGTTTACCAAACGCCCATTTTTTCAGGAACAGTGATTTTAATAATGAATAAAGTCAAACACTAAAAGTGTAATATTCCTTTAAATTTCGTACCTAGGGGGGGTGTCTATAGTATGCCTGTAAAGGGGCGCATGTTTCCCCTGTTTAAAACAGTCCGACAGCAAAATGACATTTCAAATGCAAAAAATGTCATTAAAAATTACGAACGGTAGCGACAGAATTTAGAACCAGCTTCTTTTCGCGAGGACTCTCGGATTGCCTTTGTCTCGCACCCCAACAGAACGTAATCTTACATCACACGCTCGTTCGATTGATATACACTACCTATGCGTGAAAACTCCGCTACCCGAACGGCATGACACATTCGTTCGTACCGCGTGTTAACTTGACATAGACGGCGCATGCCTGAAACTCCGCCCCTGACGTTCTTTTTCTTTAATATTGCCCGCCCCTTTTCTCTTCGGTGCGTAGTGAGGAGCAACATGGCGGAGACACATGTGTCAGGATCCAGGAGGAGATGCAAGGCCACCAACATGTCATTTGACGAAATGGTGGAGATGGTTGGAATATTAAAAAAACAAGATTATGATGGGAAACATGGCCCATATGCCCATCCAAATTTTGTCAAGGACAAAATACTCAATGATGTGGTGAAGGCTCTGGAGCGGAGGTTTGGGGTCCATAGAAAGAAGGACCAACTGAGGAAGCGCTGGTCTGACCTGAAAAACAGGGAGCCAGATCAGTACCTCAAAATAAGGAAGGAACTTCGAAAAAGTAAGTACTTGTGTGTCCCATTTATGATTCTTCACTTGCCTGCTTCTCCATGTGCTTTTCTTGACTGTTATACTGAATGTTCGTAGGTGTTAAATAACGTTCGCGGGTAGGAAATAACGTTCGTAAGGACCAACAGTGATCGTTTGCCAATAAATACGACTTTTTTAAACTGATATAGGCTTATGACTGTTTTGGTCATGATCATTTATGTGATTGAACGAAATTAAAAGACATTGTTGTCTAGATGTCTTTGAAATTTTAATTAATTGATAAATAGATTCAGTGGAATGTAAGGAGAGGACACTCAGCAGCTGGTTACACATCTGGACTCAGGAGCACTAGTGTGGGACACCATAAAAACTTGGCCCAAAAAGGTAAGTATTGCATTTGGGGTCAAAGGTCTTTTTAATCATGTCTTCAACTTGGTTCTCTTCCTAAACAGACAATTGTACACCACTTGAAAGCAATGTTTCATATTCCTATTTCGGGCCATAAATATCTGTGTGCTAAGTATACCTTTTTTTAATTGTTCATAGGGAATCAAAGACGCAGACAACAGGGTCAACAGGACCCCCAACCTCGCCGGGACCCCCAACCTGAACCCAGCACCAGCGTCACACATGTTGAGGAAAGAGAGGTGGGGGAAGTGGGATCGTGTACCTCACCAGGTGAGTGTCTGACACCCCAGCTTCAGGTAATCTATGTATGCCTGCATATTTCTAAATACATGTTTTTTCTCACTTTTTTAGGTGATGTTCTGGTTGTGGAAGAGCCACCCGACCATTTTACATCGGACAGCGCCCAAAGGCTCATTGCGCAGATCATGCAATGGAATGGCGAAATAGATGCCATGAGAAATCGTCTCAACACAATGCAGCAGGAAATGAAGGACAAGATAGATGTTTTGGGTAGAATCTAAACACTTTTGACGTCCATAAACATCTATCATGTTCTTCATTTCCTGCTGCATGATTATGTCCAAATTATTGTTTGTTTATGTTTGTCAAAAAAAAAAAAAAAAATTAAAAAAATTGTCAAAAATAATGAAAAAAAATTTTATAAAAAAATACTGACCAAAAAAATAAAAAAAAAATAATGAAAACAAATTTGATAAAAAAATAATGACCAAAAATTTTTTAAAAAAATAATGAAAAAAAACTTTTAAAAAAATAATGAAAACCAAAATTTTATATAAATATTTCTAATAAATTTTGTAAAAAAAAAATGATAGAAAAAATTTCCAAAAAAATAATGATAAAACAAATTATCAATAAATAATTACACAAAAAATATCAAAAAATAATAAAAAAAAATAAAAAATAAATAATTAACATAAAGATTTTTACGCAAAAATTTTTGAAAAAAATTGTTTATAAGAAATAAAGAAAATTAAAATTTACATATTTTGTAAATGTTGAACTTTGTAAGTTCATGTTTGTTATCCAAGTTCTGTTTTACAACATGCCTGTTTGTCAAACTAAAAAAACACACAGGAATGTGCACAGATAAAAACATTTTATAAAAAAAAACAATGTGTGTTTTTTTATTTCAATGCTCAATACCAGTATATTTGTTAAGTTGCTGTGGTTACATTGACAGTGTACTCTAAAATGTGTGTAGCTGAGACACAGCACAATATAATAGTTAGCTCAAAGTGAGATTGTCACCTCATGTTGCACATCAGGTTGGTTTGCACTAGTGGCAAAAATTAAAAAGATCAAGGCTATTTGCAAAGCTAGTAAACAGACAACAGCAGTTCCTTGAAAATATCATTTTATTAAGAAGTAAAATAATTAATCAGCAAGTAAAAAAGTAGTCCATATATTGTTCACTGACAAGACGGGCATTCTAGGAGCCCAAACCAGCACATGCACTTTCCAGAGCTGGCATCACAGCCTATTGAGCTGGTCGGGAAAAAGGCTCATCACTTTTCCCTGAGGCAATGTAGCCTCATCTGCCCCAAAGACAAAATTTAGTACCTCAATATTGTCCAGAGCATTTAGAAAAATTAAGGTCCCTTTTTGTATACGATCCTAAAATTCAGTACGTATCATCACATCTCCGTCAGAGTGGCGTCCATTCATCCCAACATCCAAAAAAGGCTAAATTGTAATTATATGCTCCCTCACCCCCTCTGGTGGCACATTCCTAAACTTTAAGGGGGGGGGGGTTGAATTGGTAGCTGGTTTTGACAAGTAAACCTCTACACTTCCATGAGAGCTAAATGCATGAAAAATTAAGTATTATTTTGCCTGACCATCCATCTTTAGAACATTGTCAGGCCAGTGGCCAGGTAAGAAGTGGGCAAATCCGTAAATAAGAAGGCACATTGTTCAAATCTATACACATTTTGACATACATTGGACAAAATAATAACAATGTCCGTTAATTAGGATTATTCGTTATGATAAAGTTATAAACCCAGGAAGTCAGCACAGCACAGGGATGGTGTGAGCACCTCATAATGAGCACAGCACAGGGATGGTGTTAGCCCCTCATAATGCTAAATTCATCATAACAAACTTATCATTTGGACCTTTTGAAGGTAATCTTGCAGGCCCTTGCACTACATGCTTTTGAGAATTTAGGCAGCAATCTTAACTAAAAAAATAAGGTATACTATGTATGTGTTTAGCAAAATCAGCAGATAGAGTAGTTATATTGGTTGACTGTTTTTTTGGTGTTTTTTTAGGGGGGGGGGGGATAAGTGTTTGCACAACCAAAAAGGGAATCTTGCACTCTGCATGAATTTAAAGGACAGGAATAAGATTGGGACACATTTTAGGGGGTGTTTGTGGTAAACCTAAAAATGAAGCATAAAAAAATACAGTTTTAAGTTACTAGGCTAGGTGTGTATGGGCCCAGGGTAGCATGCTGGGGAGGTTAGTGAAGGAAAATATGCATGTAGGCCACCAAAAAGTTACAGCATGCATGAGGACAAAGAGGACATTCATTCACAGCATATTACAAAAATGGGAAGGATGGAATACTAAATTTATAAAATACTTTAGAAAAACATGAAGGTGATATTAAATCCAAAAAATTACACGAATATAGTCCTTCTGCAGGACTTGGATAATAGCACTACATGTCTCGGGAATAATCTCTCCCAGAGCCTTGGGAGAGATCCAAGTGGTAAACTTGATATCCTGGGGACCCCTCCCTGTCGCCAAATAACGTAAGGTAGCTATGAGCTTTTGCTCTGCTGGAATAGCAGCCCTCATGCAGGTGTCCTGCTTCATGATATAGGGGGACAGCAAGGACAATAGTTGCTGAAAGCAGGAGTCCGTCATCCGGAGATAATTCAGAGAATCATTTGGATTATTCTCCTGCAGCTCACGCAGCAAGGGCATATGGCTAAATTGGTCACGATTAAGTAGCCAAGTTTTGGCCCAAATAATCCTCATCCTACTACTCTGACTATTCCTGGACCGGGCTCAAGTCACAGCAAGAACTCCAAGCCCATAAACAACACACTCTCTCCTAGGATTGCGTAACATGGCTGGTTGTCCTACAAACGGTCGTAAACGCAAAGTAACGC
This sequence comes from Lithobates septentrionalis, assembly GCA_037952835.1. Taxonomy (NCBI): domain Eukaryota; kingdom Metazoa; phylum Chordata; class Amphibia; order Anura; family Ranidae; genus Lithobates; species Lithobates septentrionalis. The sequence continues at coordinate 170,221 of JBBDGP010001564.1, read as the reverse complement.
ACAAATCTGCACTGACCAAACGTATAATAATTAGAAATTAGCAGAGGGAGCCCGAAGCGTGACGCCGAAGAATTTAACGTCTTCTTTGGAAGTGTCATCCGTACGTTGTAACGTCACTACGTTCGTGTTTGTTGCCTAAACGTCAGACCATCTGCATGCAATACAAGTTCAGAGAGACAAGGCCCTTTTTAAAAAAAAACAACGGGAACGTTTCTACAAGGTCCGATCGTGTGTATGGTGCTTAACACACACCGAACAGAACGTTGTCTTGCCACTGACCAGACAAAGGATTACACAGGCCAATACACAGAAGATTTTGAAGAACTGAAGGTAAGCAGACCAGTACAATAGTTTTAGGGTATTAATTGTTAGGTGTAGTTTGGCAACTGAACAATGCTGCATTTTTTATTATTACAGGAGCAATGGTGGACAAATTTACGTCACCACATTTCCTGCCACAATTCATTGAAATGTACCAAGACCTTACATGTCTATGGAAAGTGCGCTCCAAAGACTACTCAGATCGTCAAAAACGTAAAGAAGCGTATACTAAATTAGTGGAACTATGCACTGTTGTGTATGCAAAAGCAAATATATCCTATGTGACCAAAAAAATAGCCAATCTGCGTACGATCTTCAAAAAAGAATTAAATAAAATTAATGAATCCAAAAGATCTGGTGCAGGTGCAGATGAAGTATATGTGCCACGCCTGTGGTATTTTGAGAGTCTACGTTTTCTGACTGACCAGGAGGAAGCACGACCCTCTGTGTAAAGTTTAGACAGTATCAGTGAGAATATTTCAGGAGATGAAGAACATGGAACATTTGACGAAATGGCAGACAGTCAGGTAAAGTCATAATATTATGTTTTATTATACACATCTGAAACTAAAAATTGAAGAGAATACATCCAAAAATCAAAGCACATGTAACTTGGTAATTTTTTTTATTTAAAGAAAAATCTTACATGACATCTGTATTTAGTAATGAAATAATATATAACATGCAGCCACTCAAATTTACATAGCATTTAGATATTGTTTTGCCAATCTACTGCTCCAAGACCCAGAAAATAGTGCATATAATCAATGCGACTCTGGCGAGCGACTTGACTGGAGAGACGTGGTGGGGCACGGCCTAGGTTTAATAACCCTTCGGTGTCATTACGCCACTCACCAGGCGTGACATCCCCAGACAAAGTATCTTCCCGGTCCAACTGGGATTGGGGCATGTAGGTGGAGCTAGTACGCCGTAACAAATTGTGCAACACACAGCAACTATGGACTATTGTGTCAATTTTTTGGGGGGGCTACATTTATTGCTGTATGAAAAATCCTAAAGCGGTTGGCCATAATACCGAACGCGTTTTTGACAACTCGTCTAGCATGAGATAACCTATAATTAAATTTTTTTTGCTCAGGTGTCAGGTTTTTCAGGGCAAAAGGTTTTAAAATATGCTCAGATAACGCAAACGCGTCATCAGCAACAAATGAGAAGTTGAGACCTTCCACTGTGTCCTCTTGGGATGGGAGATGTAGAAGTCCATTTTTTAAGTGATGGAAAAAAGAGGTTTTCTCTATTATTCCCCCATCCGAATTTCTGCCATTTTTCCCAATGTCAACAAATATAAATTCTTACTTGGCATTGACAATTGCCATTAGGACAATGCTAAAGTAGCCTTTATAATTGTAGTAGAATGAGCCAGAGTTTGCTGGGGGTATTATCCGAACATGTTTGCCGTCTATGGCACCACCACAGTTTGGAAAATTCCAATAGTCTTGAAATTGTTTGGCAGTTGATTTCCATTCCTCCACAGATGATGGCAGCTGTGCAAAGATAAAAATATATGTTACAAAAAAATTTAAGGCTTAATTGTCCAAAAATTATAACAATTGGCTTTATTATACAGAATCTATTTGGCAGTGAAACACAAACTGTCACATCACCACCAGTAAGCATTACCAAAAAGAGAAAGACAAAGCAAGATGCAACAGGCAACTTTCTACTACAAGCATCTGCAGCGTTAAATCAGAAGAAGGATGAATGTGATGACCTGGGTGCATTTGCAGCAAAGAAAATGCACAGGATGTCAGAAGACCAAAAACAATTACTGGAACCATTACTCATTCAACTTCTTAATAAAGGGTTAAGGGGAGAGCTGACCACAAATACACACTTAGCTGAGCACAAAAACACACCCACAATCATTGCAAGTACCTCAACAAATGCATCAGTGGCACGTACCATTCCCACAGCAGGATCGTCAACAAAGCAACTGGGGACATGATTATCAGTACACATCTTTGTGAATAACATACATTTGGGTTAAAATATGTTATGTTTGTCAGTTTTACATGTTATGAACTAGTTTGAGTTTACTGATATGTTTAGAGCTTCTAAAATCAAAGTTAAACAAAGCAAGCTGCACAGTGTTTGAGAGTTAAAAATAAAAGCAGTCTGTCATTACCTTTAGGTATTCCTCTTGCATGATCCTTATAATGGCTTGGCAGGTCTCTGGTATGATGCGGCCAAGTGACTGGGCAGAGATTCCAGTAGTGAATTTTAAATCTTCATAACTTCAGCCAGTTGCCAGAAAGCGAAGTGTTGCTACCAGTCTCTGCTCTGCTGGGATGCTTGGTCTTAAGACTGTGGCTTTTTTGGTAATAAGGGGTGACACTTTACTCAATAAGAGCTGAAAGGACTCATCAGGCATCCTCAGATAGTTCCGATAGTAATCTGGATTGTTTTCCTTGAGCTCTCTAACCAATCTCATATGAGAGAAGTCATCCCGGTTCTTCAGCCACTCTTTACTCCATAACCTTCGCCTTTTGATTATGGGTTCCTCTGCTTGTTGTATAACCATCACTCCAAGCATGACTATGCCAATGGTCCTCTCATCCACATCCATATTGTAGGTACAGGGTTCGTTCCGACGTACGCACGAACGTATGTTGCTCCTCATCAAACACAGGAAGCCACAGTGCAGAGGTCAAACACATTTTGACACTTCCTTTTATAAATGAAAAAAATGAACGAAAAAATGATACATTGCTGTTCATAAACGATTTAACGATCAAAAATCTTTACTTACCTGATGGCGCGATCGTTTGCGGTCACTACCGAACGTTCTTTTTTCGAAAATGGGTTCGGCCGATTTTCTGTATAGTGTATGGCCAGCATTAGATATTTTTTGTAAAATATGCTTATCAGACAAGAACAAGTCAATTCTGGAGTAGGAGCGGTGTCTAGAAGAAAAAAAGGTGAAGTCCCGTTCGGCGCCATGGTGGCATCGCCAGACATCAAACAGTTTGTGGGAGTTTATGAACGATTTTAGAGGTGAGTCGCGTCTCTTCGCTGAAGAGGTGGAGTCCAAGGACACATCTGGGACCAGATTGAAGTCCCCACACATAATTGTGTGGCCTTTTCGTATGGGTTTCAATGTGCGGATAATTTTGCGTAGGAACTTCATTTGGTGTGAGTTCTAAGCATATAAATTGATAATGGTGTAAGTTGCTTTATTAATGGTGCAGATTAGAATAATGAAGCGACCTTCGGGGTCTGGGACTACTTCTAGTAGTTGAAAGTCTATGGTATCCTTGATAGCGATCATGACTCCTCTGGTATTAGTAGAGTGAGTTGCGTGGAATATATTTGGAAAGTGACGGTTCTTACACAGAAGAGTACTGGGTGCTAGTAGGTGGGTTTCCTGGACACAAAGGATGTCACTCTGGAGAGCCATGATGGTTTTCCATAGTGAGTGGCGTTTGGCGGGATGATTAAGCCCCTTCACGTTAAGTGAAAAAATGTTAAACGGCATCTTGTGAGTGTGGAGGTGGTAGGTGTTGTGTATAACATTTACAATTAGTCGATACCGTGTGGAGCTGGCTCTTTCAGGCGATGTGATGGGTAGGATGAGTTATGGAGATCCGAGAATGAGGTCAGATGAGTTCCGCGTGGAGGATTAGTGAGCGTTGCTTCAGACTGGCCAGGGGGCCGAGGCGAGGATGGACTAATAGACTGTAAATAGAGCAATACATTAGGTAGCAAGACAATTATAACCAATTAGAGACAATGGATATATTCAAAGAACGGTGAAAATTTTGAAAAAGATCTGCGATGTGAACCGTAGAATTAGCTTGCTGAATAATAGGTGTCGCTTATATCGTTTCAAGAATAAAAAACTTGAGAAAAAGAAAACAAAAACTGAGGACAAATTAGAGGGGGTGCTGAGCACCTTGAAAACCTCTGTTTGGGGGGTATAAAGAGTTAATTCCACGGATAGCAGGAGACAAGAGTAACATATAGCCATAGCACAGGGGAGCTATTATAACTGTTATCGGCTTCGTGGATTTTGGAAGGTGATGTCAGTCATTTGATGTTTTGATCTAGTTGTCTGCGGGGTGAGGATGAGCTTCTGTCATGTAGAGCAGGATTAGGCGGTTCCGGGTTTATACCCCAGGCGTGGAGTACTTTCAGGCCTTTTTCTAGATCTCCTATTGCGTGGGTTTGACCATTGCGGACTATTAGAATGGTGGCGGGGTATCGCCATTTGTATTGCAGCTTGTGATTTTGCAGGCTTTTGGTGATCGGGTTCAATTGGCGCCTCATTTGGAGGGTGTATTTTAAGAGATCAGGGAAGAGTTGAATCCCCTTATAGGGAGCTGGTAGTGGCGCTTTAGCCCTGAGTCCCATGAGCAGTTTTTCTTTAATGTGGTAGAAGTGAACCCTCATCAGGACATCTCTGGGGACCGAGGGAGCTAGGTGGGATGGTTTAGCAATTCTATGGATCCTATCCACAATGACGTCCCTCGGGGAAGCTTCAGGGAGAACTAAATGTATCAGTTCTTTTGCATAGCGAGGCAGATCTGCGGGTAGTATGGACTCAGGAACCCCCCTCAGCTTAACGTTGTTCCTGCGAGATCTGTCTTCTAAATCAGCCAGCTTGGCGGGCATCCATATCTGTTCCTCTCTAACAGCTTCAAAGGCTTCAATGGTGTCATTCACTGTGGAGGTGCATGCATGTATTCCCCTCTCAGCGTTTGTCACTCTATCATCCAGTGTGTGGATGTCAGTGGTGATCTTGTGGAAGAGGGTTGATAGATCTGTCATGAGGGAGGTCTGCAGGGATATGAGCATATCCTTGAGTGTTGTATCCATGACTGGCTGGCCTGAGGTGGGGAAGGAGGCCATGGATGAATGTAGGGCCTGGTCTAGTGAGTAGGGGATAGGAGCCTGGGCCTCAATTTGTGAGTACCACGACCGCTGCGGCATCGCATCTAGCCTCATCTTTGCCTTTGCTGGGCTGCCTAGGCTGGGGTCGCCGTCTGGGGCATGGGGGAGGCTGTCCACAGTACCTGTGTCCGGAGGATCATCTGTCACATCATCCGGTAGGTCCGTGTATGCTGTGGACGGCGCGGCCTGGCCGGCGCCATCTTGGTTTTTCCAGCCCGCCGGCTTGTAGGCGAATTCGGTGAGTTTTTGTGGTATGTGATCGGTTAGTCTCTTTCTGGATAACATCCTTTTTGTCCCCTGTCTGTGAGGAGCACGGATGGGTGAGTATGTGTCGTTTTTGGCAGTCGATGGCGTTGGATTCTGTCCCCTGGCTCAGAGCTGCGGAATCAAGCGTCCATCTGCTATCCCGGCTGGCCACGCCCTCTACATTGACAAATTTGAAAGGACATTCCAATACCTATAATTTAATAGTTAGTTATTATTAGTTAGCTATTATTTCAAATTTTTGGATTTTCTAATTTTCAAACTTTCGAGTTTACGAAATTATGAATTTCGATCATAACGAATGACCCGAAAAACAAAAAAACCCAAAAACAAATGAGGCGAAAACAAACAAATTCTTTGGCAGTGCACATGTCTAGAACACACCAATCAGGTCAGGGATAAAGTTGTGGAGAAGTTTATAGCAGGGTCAGGTTATATATAAATATTCCAATCTTTGAACAATTTACGGAGCTCTGTTCAATTAATCATCTGAAAATAGAAAGAGTATGGCACAACTGCAAACCTACCAATGAAACTTGCACCTTGGTGATATGGTGTGATTGTATCTGGCTGCTGATGTATATACTGTTCCCTTGCAAGGCGGAACAAATTGTAGTAAGCCTGAAGTCCAGATACGTCACATCCGGCACGGACGTTGAAACACACGCTGGTCTGCAGACAGCATTATTCGATAGACACCGATAGATGCACGGGGATGTTTCTTACCAGAGATTTTTATATTAAATATCTACTACTTTTAAAGGAGCTTTTATTATAAGATGCCTAAGCCGAATAAATAATTTTAAAGGATCTTACGCTATGAGGAGACCTCTGTTTGTATATTCCATGCCTGCATATCCTGTAAAATGTTTTCACATCTACTTTGTGTCAAAAATGGAGACTCCTAAAGTTGGACTTACGTTTGCAAGATGCCTTGTGGCGTGTTAACGGAGCCCATTTATTATGACAGGGTTTCAGTTGACCAAAAACACTCATGACCCTTTTTTGGGAATGCAACACAAAACAATGCATGATATGTGAGTTATGATGCACCCATTTACATTGGCCTCTGCTGTATGGTGTAATGGGATGACATTTACAATTAATGGCACCACAACACCCTGCATCACAGTAAGTATATTACAGTAACATTAAGTAAGGACCCACATATAGCAGTGTGCTTTGATAACAAACAATGATACACTGTGGTGCATTCATTGTGAATGACACTCCTGCTCTGCAGCTCACTGCAAGTGCACAGTGACACAATATTTGCTGGTACACTGCATTAACCAGACTAGCTGCATATATGTGAACGGGCTGCCTTAAAGCAGAGCTAAGTACTTATCTCTCTTCAATAGTCTGATGTCCCTCCCTCGTGCCAGGATCCTCTGCCTGACTTCTTTCAGATTCAGGTTGCGGCTGTTCTTATTGTCCGGCGTGGGATGATGTAATTCATGCACATGCGCAGGAGTGCAGACATCGTGGCACACAAGTGCTGTGCTGGAATGTAAACACTGAGCTGCACTTGAAATGCATTGCGGTGCCACAAATTCAATCAATATGTGTTTGCCATGTGGCCACCACTGGGCAACTCCTCTGCCTGTATGCCAGGTATATGCAGAACAACTACAGCAGTAGAATAAAAAATACCTTATGAGCAGTGTAAGAGAGAGGGGGACCCAGGACCATTGAAAGGCCTTTATATAACCCCCAGGGAAAGGAGAAAAGCATGCATTGACCTGTTATAATCTATAGGTCAATGCCTGAAGGTGAGGGTCCACGCTAAATCACATGTGTGGTGATGCACATTGATGTATGAAAAGGCTTCCATAAATGACGCTATTCCTGGTATTTCCTGCAATTCACAGAGATGATCTTTTATTTTTCTGGCAGCCAAATGTACAGTATGATAGCAGAAGCTTTGAAGAAACCATCTGTTTCCTTTACCCATACCAAACAAAAAATTTTGTGGATAATGATCCATGAGAATTTGGCAAGTGTGCTACATAATAGGGTTAAACAGTTCAAAAAGACATGGACACCCTGGGACATATATACTGTATGCATATCCAAATAGTGGTATGACCACCTCTTACTTTGTGGTTTCAGGGCACCCTATGTCATCTGTTTCCCGCTTTCTTTTTCTCTTCTTTAAATATACATATATATATATATATATATATATATATATATATATATATATATATATATATATATATATACACACACATATATGTTTTTTTTTCTCATTCCTCTCTATTCCTGGATTCCTGGATATAGCCAGATTCTGTATATTGTGTTATTTCCTTGTCAAAAGTTTTTATTAATTAATTATATAATTGATAACAAGTATTTTGATAACACACTAAAGAAAAGAGGAAATATATTAACGGAATAATGAAACTCATTAGTATACAATTTGTGTACATGAAAGCCATGCATGTAATATCTTACAATTCGTTTATGACTAAATACAATCTGAGGGATTAGTGTAGGTTATGCAGCAGTATGATCGGTTCTGTAATGTTGAACCAGATCCATTGAAGATGTTACGAAAAAATTAGAGTGTAGGTCATATACAATAAGATAATGAGTTTTAAGAACAAAATAAAGGGAGGAATAAAAAGTAAGAGAGGAGAATAAAGGGAAAGAAGCCCACATGGTTGACCCAAGTACCAGTGCATGTTATAGTATGATTATAAGGATATTCGAATATCCAAACAGTCAAATATACAATCTCCCAAACTATTAGATATCCATATCTCTAAATATCTAAATATCCAAATATGTAAATCAGTTACCATGGCAGCAGAACAGATTCATCAAATGTTGGTGGGAGGTGTTATTTTATCCAGGGGTACCAAGTTTTTTCAAATTTGGAAATTTGGTCTCTTTCAATCGCCACCATTTTGGCGTGAGACATTGATCTATTCAATCTATGCTTTGTCTCAGCCATCAACAAAGTAGGGGTCCTCCATGCCTTTGCAATCTTTTGTTTTGCAGCCGTAAGGAGTTAAACAAAGAGTTTGAAATGGGTATGTGTTAAACAATCTGGTCTCAAATTAAGTATTGCAGTGATTGGATCTGCTTGTATCATTAGTTCAAACATTCTGGAGGCAATTTCAAAAATTTCTTTCCAATATGTTTGGGCTATCAGACAGGACCACCATATATATAGGTGAGTACCTAAATCAGAGCAACCACGGAAGCAATGAGCTGAATGAGTAGGCGCAAATTTGGCCACTCTAGAAGCCACAAGGTACCAACGGGTAAAACTTTATAATTTGGCTTCTACCGCCAGAATGTTGGGTGAAGATGATTTAGTTACAGACCAGATCTCAGACCAATCAGCAATATCCAAGGTTCTTCCCAGATCCCCCTACCATTTCCGGGCTTAGGATGGTTTGTCTAGGTCAGGATTAACTGAAAGTTGGTTTTAGAGGGATGAGATCATTCCTCTAGAGTGGGGGTCCTTCATACATATAGATTCAAAATTAGTAAAAATAAAACGTTACTGGATCTACTGATTACCAACAATACAGACCTGGTCACGGATGTGGAAATACAGGGCAATTTAGGTAACAGTGATCACAGGTCAATTGGCTTCAGTGTAAATTACACAAATAGGAAACATAAGGGGAATACAAAGACACTACATTTCAAAAGAGCCAACTTCCCTAAACTAGGAACCTTGCTATAAGGCATAAATTGTTTGGAACAAAGACCATGGAGGAGAGATGGGTTTACTTTAAGAGCATATTAAATAAGGGCATTAGCCAATGCATCCCATTGGGTAATAAATTTAAAAGAGCTAACAAAAGTCCTGGATGGCTTAACTCCAATGTAAAAATGCATATACAAGCAAAGAAAAAGGCCTTCAAAAAATACAAGGTTGAGGGATCATCATCGGCATTCAGACTTTATAAAGAATGCAACAAGAAATGTAATGGTGCAATAAGGATGGCTAAGATAGAACATGAAAGACACATAGCAGGGGAGAGCAAAAAAAAATCCCAAGAAGTTCTTTAAGTATGTAAACAGTAAAAAAGGGAGGACAGACCATATTGGCCCCAAAAGAATGAGGAAGGACATCTGGTTACAAAGGATGGGGAGATGGCAAAGGTGTTGAGTTTATTCTTCTCCTCAGTCTTCACGAGGGAATCGGGGGGCTTTAGTAACCAAAACTGCAGCGTTTATCCTCATGACACATCACAGGAAGCACCTCCATGGTTAACAGAGGACAGAATTAAAATTAGACTTGGGAAACTTAACATGAATAAATCACTGGGACCAAATGGCTTGCACCTGACAGTCAAGTAATTGCCAGACCATTGTTCATAATTTTTACTGACAGTCTACTGACTGAAATAGTACCAGCTGATTGGAGAAAAGCCAATGTTGCACCAATATTTAAAAAGCGCCCAAAATACATCCCTGGGAATTACAGACCAGTTAGCCTAACATCAATAGTATGTAAACTCTTGGAGGGGATGATAAGGGACTATATACAAGATTTTAGTAATGAGAACGGTATCATTAGCAGTAATCAGCATGATTCATAAAGAATCGTTCTTGCCAAACCAATCTGTTAACCTTCTATGAGGAGTTGAGTTGCCATCTAAATAAAGGAAGGCCCGTAGATGTGGTGTCAAACAATTAAACAAATTTCTATCAGCAATAGGGCAACTATTAGCTTGCAATAGGGCAAGATATTGAGTGCACAATCAAATATTCGTGTTCCCTGACTGGGAATAGTATACAATACACAATAATGGAATATACGTGTTCCCTATAAGGGAATAATGAACAATAAACAATAAAGATAAAGTCCACACACTCAAAAAAAAAAAAGAATTTAATAAAAATAAGAGTCCAAATGCACACAAATAATCCTCAGAGTCTTCTGAGTAGTTGGTCCCTATCCATGTTTAGTACCTTCTATTTTAACTTCCTCAACTTTCTCAGGGTCATATCCTTTTTCTTTAAACCTACTGGTCAGTATTTCCGATTTGGTACAATTTCTATGAATCCTCATGTACTGGCCCTTTGGTATATTCACCAACCAGGGCTTATGATGATAGCTGTCCGTCGACAGATAGGAATTTCTGTCGGTGGGCTTAAAATGGTTCCTTGTCAGCAGTCTACCCTCCTCCTTGAAGATCTCTAAATCAAGGAAGGTGATACACTCATTGCTGACAGTCCAGGTGAGCTGAATATTTTTGTCATTCCCTTCCATGGATCCTTTAAATGCTTCAAAGGATGTCACATCCCCCTTCCAGATGATTACAAGATCATCTATGAATCTTTTGTATAAAATAAGTTCTTTAGGTCTGGGGTTGAGTACATCCACATCCTCCCAATGGTCCATAAAGAGGTTCGCAACACATAGCTACGCCCCTTATTTGCAAATAATAATCACCACTATACCAAAAATAATTATGACTATACTTGAGAATTTGGATCAGTGTATTTTGGCCAATGGTCTTTATATACCTAATCGGACATCATAAGTCTGTGGTATCTGTAAAATGGGCATTGGAGAGCTCCAACCTCCCCAGTAAACAAAAGAAGTTCCTAATTAAATGTTTATGATTTTGCTTAAAGCAGGCTTGTCTGACGAAGGAGCACGCATGCTCCAAATGCAAGCTGCTCAACAACGCCCCCTGTCCATTAGTGCTGACATGCTGGTCATGCTGATACCATCCAGCCTCGGTGCTGTGGGAACCACCGGAGCGGCCGGGGACTGCCATACCACCTCTACCCACCCGAACACCAAGGGTGTCTAAGGATTTTTTACACACACTTGTCTGTTACTGCTTAAATGTGAGTTTTACTTGAACTCATTAAAATTGTTTATACCTACATACTGCACTCAGAGTGGCGCTGCTCTCTCTCCTTTCTCATTGAACACAGAGCCTCTTCTACTCACCTAAACTGGCTGCTATTTCTGACACCGACCAGAACCTTTACTCAGGCCTGGTCCTGGGAGCATATGGTTTTTGCTTTAGAGCATACTCTGGACTTTTAACAGTCCTAAATTCCACTAGCTGCCTATTTAGAGTCTAATTTTGTCTTTTCCACTTGATGGTCATGGTAGCTGTTTGAGGGATTGGGTATTGGAGTTCAACTATGTGTGTGTGGTGAGGAAAAGAGGATTCATTGCACAATCGTAATAAGTGCTATTGGCAATTAAATCAGGAGTCTAATGTATGCTTCAAAGTAGTAACAAAAAGAAAAAAGGCAGAGTTGCTTAATGGAAAACTAGTTGACAACTGTTGAACACTTCCTGCTCTTGAGGCAAATTGTGCCCAGGAAGGAAATATGGGGTTAAGAGTTCAATAAAGCCAGAGGCTAACAGTACCGGACTGGGCACAGGTATTATAAAGTGCTCCTTGGCCCTAAATAAGTGGGGTCTCGATCTTTGGTGCTTGTGCTGAGGCTGCGGATAGCTGTGAGGTGGCACCATTTTCTCAGGTTATGTGGAGTCTGAGGCAGGGAGGTCTTGTATGATGCCTCAGATGTGCAGTGTTTATGTAGGCCTGCTTGAAGGGAGGAAATTATGTGGTTGGAGCCTTGAAAGGTAACCTGAAGTTTGGCAGGGTTAGCCCATTGATATGGGATTTTGTGGTTACGTTAGGCTTTTGTTATTGTGTTTAGTTGTCTGTGACGTTGTAAAGTATGCTGTGATAGGTCTGCATACAGTTTCAAATGATACTAGCGTTCAGGCAGTCTTCCGGCAGCTTTAGCTTTTTGCATAAGTTGATCCTTGACATGGTAAAAGTGAATGCGTGCAATGACATCCCTGGGTGTTGACTTAGGCAGGTGTCTGGGTTTAGGGAGTCTATTTATGCGATCAATAACTAGCTCAATATTTTTGAGCTCCAGCAAGTAGGTTTTAACCAGGCCTTGGACATATGAGGACATATCGTGTACTTGCACATCTTCGGATATTCCTCCAAATTTTACATAATTCCAGCTTGTCTTTAATCCAGTTGTGTTCCTCAGGGTGTGCCTCGTGAGTATCTATTAAATCATTGACGGTGGTTACATAATCACCCATTTTTGCCTCCATGTGCTCTACTCTGTTCCCCAGGAAAGAGACATCCTGTTTGAACTGCTGCACAAAAGTAACGTATCAGACTTAATGTGCCTCGGAGAGACAGTAGGGAACATAGTAATGGTATCAGATGGAGCTATCTGTTACCCAGGAGTAAGAGAGGAATGGTTCATCTCATGTATATTCTCTGCTGCAGAGTCCATCTGAATCTGTGCCTTGGCTGGGCTGCCTGTGATCTGGCTGCTGGGAGGAGAGGTGGCAGACCAGGTATCATGAAGCTGAAACTCCATGTTATTTTTGAGTGAAGCAGCAGCTGCCTCAGGCTGAGAAGCCTGAAGATAAGTGGAAAAGACCATGGAGGATGCAAGGTCGGCGCCACCTTGCCGGAACCTCTCCACAAGCTGGAACATTAAAGCCATGAGCTTCTGTAGATGCTTTGCTGCTGGGGTGTCAGGTATGCACAGAAGACTGCTGGGTGTGAGAGAGCACAGCGGATTAATGAGAAAAAGTCGCTTTTGCCCAATCTGGTGTACAGAGCCTCAGAGCTGGGTGTCCATCTTGGGCTCCGGCCAGCCACGCCCCAGCCACAATCCCTTTCTTGCTCCATATAGTCTTTATTTTCGGTACCTTACATACTGTATGACAGTTTTGAGTGTCCCCGCTCCTAAGGAAGTATGAGCATGCTCAAAGCGGTACAACTTATACCAAAAATAAAGAGTATAACAAACCAGAGATTTTAGGAGTGCTGCAATCCTTGTGCATTATTATAACACATGGAACATGGACAGCTTGGAGCCTGTCAGTTCCTACACCCAGCACACAAAAACACAACTCACATATACAGTATATATACATATACGTATACACGTATACAGTATATATATATATATATATATATATATATATATATATATATATATATATATATATATATATATATATATATATATATATATATATAACACCCACACTGTATACAGGGCTCAAAATGAGCTACTAGCCAGGCCTCAAGGCATACTTGCCACCAGTTGCTCCACCCAACCCCTACCCTGCCCCGCCCCTAAACACTTCCTCATAAATTATCTCATGAAATTACACTTAAATGTTTTATGCAGAGTTAAGTTCTAAAAAACAATATTAACAACAACTTTACCAATGCCCATCAATGCAGCCTGCCCGTGTCCATCAATGCAGCCTGCCCATGTCCATCAATTCAGCCTGCCCGTGTCCATTATGCTGCCTATCTGTGTCCATCTTGCTGCCTACCTGTGTCCATCATGCAGGGGAACAGAGGAGAGGAAGAGGATTACCAGATGGATGATGAGAGTGCAGAGGAACATCACAGCTTTCATTTCAATTGCGGTGTGTTCCCGCCACTCGGCATCAAAGCCCCACCCCCTGGCTGGGTAACTTTGATACAGATCACTCATGATTGGACACATGATCAGTCAATCAAAGTCCTGGGAGCAGGGGCCGGGGCTGTGTGTGACAGCAATTGCGGGGAACACACTGCTATTGCAATGAAAGCCACTAGTGATGTTCCTCGCGCTCTGATCATCCGGCCGCCTGCTCTCCTCTCTTCCCCTCCATGAGCGCTGGGAGAAGGACTCCTATACAACCCGCCTGCCGGCGGTGCTCGCTCCCCCGCTCCCAGGCAGCCAAAGCTCGCCAGCCCTCAAAATCCACTCGCAAAATGCGAGCAGGCGAGTGGAATTTTTGGGGGCTGCTGTATATACAGTATCTCACAAAAGTGAGTACACCCTTCACATTTTTGTAAATATTTTATTATATCTTTTCGTGTGACAACACTGAAGAAATTACACTTTGTTACAATATAAAGTAGTGAGTGTACAGCTTGTATAACAGTGTAAATTTGCTGTCCCCTCAAAATAACTCAACACACAGCCATTAATGTCTAAACTGCTGGCAACAAAAGAGATTTTATATATATATATATATATATATATATATATATATATATATATATATATATATATATATATATATATATATATAGATATAGTTACAGTCAGGTTCATAAATATTGGGACATCAACACAATTCTAATCTTGTTGGCTCTATATACCACCACAATGGATTAGAAATAAAACAAACAATATGTGCTTTAACTGCAGACTTTCAGCTTTAATTTGAGGGTATTTACATCCAAATCAGGTGAACAGCGTAGGAATTACAACAGTTTGGATATGTGCCTCCCACTTTTTAAGGGACCAAAAGTAATGGGAAAGATTAACAATAATCCATCAAACTTTCACTTTTTAATACTTGGTTGCAAATCCTTTGCAGTCAATTACAGCGGAAGTCTGGAATGCATAGACATCACCAGATGCTGGGTTTCATCCCTGGTGATGCTCTTCCAGGCCTCTACTGCAACTGTCTTCAGTTCCTGCTTGTTCTTGGAGCATTTTCCCTTCAGTTTTGTCTTCAGCAAGTGAAATGCATGCTCAACCGGATTCAGGTCAGATGATTGACTTGGCCATTGCATAACATTCCACTTTTTTCCCCTTAAAACCCTTTGGTTGCTTTCGCAGTATGCTTCGGGTCATTGTCCATCTGCACTGTGAAGCGCCGTCCAATCACTTCTGAAGCATTTTGCTGAATATGAGCAGATAATATTGCCCGAAACACTTCAGAATTCATCCTGCTGCTTTTGTCAGCAGTCACATCATCAATAAATACAAGAGAACAGTTCCATTGGCAGCCATACATGCCCACGCCATGACACTACCACCACCATGCTTCACTGATGAGGTGGTATGCTTTGGATTATGAGCAGTTCCTTTCCTTCTCCATACTTATCTCTTCCCATCACTCTGGTACAAGTTGATCTTGGTCTCATCTGTCCATAGGATGTTGTTCCAGAACTGTGAAGGCTTTTTTAGATGTTGTTTGGCAAACTCTAATCTGGCCTACCTGTTTTTGAAGCTCACCAATGGTTTACATCTTGTGGTGAACCCTCTGTATTCACTCTGGTGAAGTCTTCTCTTGATTGTTGACTTTGACACACATACACCTACCTCCTGGAGAGTGTTCTTGATCTGGAAAACTGTTGTGAAGGGTGTTTTCTTCACCAGGGAAAGAATTCTTCGGTCATCCATCACCAGTTGTTTTCTGTGGTCTTCCGGGTCTTTTGGTGTTGCTGAGCTCACCGGTGCATTCTTTCTTTTTAAGGATGTTCCAAACAGTTGATTTGGCCACACCTAATGTTTTTGCTATCTCTCTGATGGGTTTGTTTTGTTTTTTCAGCCTAATGATGGCTTGCTTCACTGATAGTGACAGCTCTTTGGATCTCATATTGAGAATTGACAGCAACAGATTCCAAATGAAAATAGCACACTTGAAATTAACTCTGGACCTTTTATCTGTTCCTTGTAAATGGGATAATGAGGGAATAACACACACCTGGTCATGGAACAGCTGAGCAGTCAATTGTCCCATTACTTTTGGTCCCTTAAAAAGTGGGAGGCATATATACAAACTGTTGTAATTCCTACACCGTTCACCTGATTTGGATGTAAATACCCTCAAATTAAAGCTGAAATTGTGGTAGTGTATAGAGCCAATAAGATTAGAATTGTGTTGATGTCCCAATATTTATGGACCTGACTATATCTATATATATAGATATATATATATAGATATCTATATATATAGATATCTATATCTATATATATAGATATATATTGGAGTGGAGTGGAAGTTTCAACAGCCTAAGCTTTGTATTGTTTCACATTTTTATTTTAAACACCCTATTTTCTTTAACTGAAGTGCTCTATAATTTTCCATCTCAAAGCATTCATACAATTGCTTTTTCTTCTCATGCGATACTTAATTACCTCGTCTTTCTATCTGTCCTTTATTTCCACTTCTCAGTTTCAAACATAAGACTCTTATCTTTAAAATTTGTGAATGATGCACCTGAATGGGCCAATAAATAAAAGAATAAATCTCATACAGGTTTTCCAATGATATAAAGACGGCCCCATGAGCAGAAGCTGTTCTGAAAAAAATACTGTATGGGAATTATGCAGATGTGTTTATTTGTTTTTCAAAAGACCGTAATTTGCAATAGACATTTTTGGACTAAAATCTGGATATTTGGCCCAAGACCAACCACTGTGTATATGCCAGATTCATAAACTTTTCCCTTGCTATAAAACTAGCTGTGCGACACAAAGTGACAGAAATGTGCAACTAGGTAATAAAACACTGGCATAAAATACACTGCAATAGCAAACATTAAAGCTATTGCTTATTTTATATAGAGTATGACCTTAAAGAACATTGTTGGCAATATATATTAGACAATACTTATAACAAATGTTAGAATTCATCAGCATATTCCATAGCTATTTTACATATTGGAGTTTTAGGGTGACTTCTAAAGGTGACACCATATGAAGTGAGTTATTCCTTAAAGTTCACCGGCAGGCCATTATAAACTACACACAATAAAATAGCTCTGTTTTAATTAATACATCCTGACAGCTGACCCGGTGTCAACCACTTGCACTCCCTGTACAACAGAGCTCGGACTGGGAGAGGTAGAAGCAGCACAAGGATGTTCTAACCAGGGACATGCTATTAGAAGAAAGCAGAGGGACAAAGCGAGAAGCTCCTTAGGGTGCTGTTTCTCCTTTCACTATCCAGTTACAGGATGGAGGTGGGCGAAGACTTGTAATTATTACCAAACTGCAGCAGAGGAAAGGTATTCTATCCTGCTAGACAGGGCTGTGCTGTATGGCAGGGTTCTGTATATCTCTTGGGTGGTAAGAAATACAAATCCTTTGACAGTTAAAAAAGCTCCCACACATGTATTTTAAAGCCTAACTCCAGACAAACTTTAGTTGTTAGATGAGAGAGTGAATGGTTACACTTCTGTTTTTTTGTTTTTTTTTCTTTATCACTGTCTATGACCCCCAACAGGTGGCTATGCTCTCATTCACTTTAAGGCTGATATCTGTAAAAGACTGGATTTGCTTGAGAAAAGAATGGGGTGTTCAGAACTTTGAAAAGACACTCAGTATAGGTTGTAAAAGTCAGTTTTAAAACAGAGTGGCCCCGAACATCCTTTTCTGGGGTCCCCCGGTGGCTCTCGCGGCTCATCCCTGCATCAGATAACCCCCTAGGTGAAGCACTCTCCCAAGGGGGTTACCTTGCGGGCACGCTCCCAAGTCCAGCATTTGCGTTCACAGACACGAATGCCGGGCTCGCCCCTGCCCCCGGCGTCATTGGATTTGATTGACAGCAGCGGGAGCCAATGGCTGCGCTGCTATCAATCTATCCAATCCTGAGCCAGAGCCCCATGGAGAGAGGGACAGCACATCCCCGCCGAGGAGATGAAGGGGCTCAGGCAAGTAAAAGTGGGGGGCTGATGGTGACTGCCAGGTGTTTTTTCACCTTAATGCATAGGATGCATTAAGGTGAAAAAACACAAGGGTTTACAACCCCTTTAAAAATACAAATAAAAATGTACTGTTTTAACCATTTGCCAACCGTATAACCTAGATATACGGGGGCAAGGAGGCTTGGCTGTGCCAGATCACGTCCTGGTTTTATGATCCGACACTTCTGGGTAGGGGGCTCGCTCCCACTGTTGTTATACACAGCGGGGGCTGATCTGCAATTACCCTGGACTCAATGTCTGTCAACAACCGCCGAATGTTACAAGGCAGATCGTCGTTCTAACAGGAGGTAAGGCATTGATCCTGTGTCTCAGCAAAGCAAGGACTAGGGTCCATGTCTTCCCTTAGTTAAAGCACCTTCCACAGTACACTAAACACTGGCTAGGAGCACACTTAACTCTGTGATCGCCCCTGATGTTTAACCCCTTCACTGACAGTGCATGTTTTTAGCACTGATCACTGTATTAGTGTCACTGGTCCCCAAAAAGTGTCAAAGGTGTCAGATAGTGTCCGACTGTCCGCCATAATATAGCAGTCCCACTATAAGTCACTGATTGCCATCATTTCTAGTAAAAAATAAAAATAACCCATAGTTTGTAGATGCTATAACATTTGCGCAAACCAATCAATATATGCTTATTGGGATTTTTTTACCAAAAATATGTAGCAGAATACATATTGGCCTAAATTCATCAAGAAATTAGATTTTTTAAATATTTTTATTGGATATGTTTTATAGCAGAAAGTAAAAAATATTGTTTTTTTTTCAAAATTTTCAGTCTTTTTTCTTTTATAGCACAAAAAAAAATGCAGTGGTGATCAAATACCTCCAAAATAGTTGGCTGCCTGAACTCCCGGCTCCCGCTAACGGAGGACACAGCACTCCCGATAAGCTGAGACAGAGCCGGCCAAGATGGGTATGTGAGACAGACACAACTATGCAACTAGGTCCCGCTCACCACGGGACAGCAAGACCCAGCTGAGCCGCAACATACCCACGATCTTTAGATCGCAACAGCGGGACATACAGGACTCCACACAGGCTTCTTCCCGCACCACGCGTTCGGCCAGCTACAGCCCCGACAATCTTCCTGCACAAGCTCCTACAACCAGCCAAGCACAACCTCTGTGCCTAGGGCAGTGTTTCTCAACTCCAGTCCTCAAGGCGCCCCAACAGGTCATGTTTTCAGGTTCTCCATTATTTTCCACAGGTGATTTGATAGTTTCACTGCCTTAGTAATTACCACAGCCGTTTCATCTGAGGGAAATCCTGAAAACATGACCTGTTGGGGTGCCTTGAGGACTGGAGTTGAGAAACACTGGCCTAGGGGATATGCAATCCATAGCATCAGACATTAAAAACACATTGTCAGCCGCTATAGCTGACCTCCGCTTCAACATTTAATCAGTTGCTGCACGGCTGGAGGGAGTAGAAGCCACCACAAACAGGCAAGAAGCCGCCATTGCACAAATACAACAGGTCTCTGACACGCACTCTCTCCAACTGAGGGAAATGCACAGGCACCTGGAAGACTTGGATAATAGGGGACGCAGGCATAATATAAGAGTGGTAGAGCCCACTGAAGCTGTGGAACCCGGCAACCTCCACCAATGTGTCCAGTCTGTTTTCAATAGCCTGCTTGACAGACCCCACGATTCCCCTATAGACATAGAACGTATACACAGAGCTTTACGCCCTAGGGGAAGAGATTCTGATCCCCCACGCAACGTCATCTGCTGCCTAGTAAACTTCTCGCTGAAAGAAGATATTCTCAAGCGTGCCAGAGACAGATATCAGGTTCTTCACGAGGGAACAGAACTTAAACTCTTCCAAGATTTGTCCCCCATCACACTACAACACAGAAGGGATCTTCGCCCTCTTCTGGATCTTCTTCACTCACGCAATATCTCCTACAGATGGAAATTTCCATTTGCCCTTTCAGAATCAGCAATGGGGCGCTCCACTATACTACGAGTCCCAGAAGACTTGCCACAGTTCTGCGCCGCCATGGATATTCCACAACCTCCGTTGCCTGACTGGTACAGCGATCAACGCATCCTGACATCACGACACCCAGACCACCGAGAAGATCCCATGGAATGGAACTTGCAAAGACCCAGACGACAAAGATCTCCCCCAGCAGCTCCTCCGCATCAAGCACGTCGCCAAACACCAGGCGGGAACCCCTTAGCCTCACCAGCCCATAGGAGACCTCGACAGGGTTCCTAAGCCGCCTTCTGCACTCCAGACCAGCATCCTACAGAAGACCTGTTCCTACTGTTCCCACCAAGGTTATGTGAATTCTTTACGAGTTATACAGTTTTCAAACTCTTAGTTTTCTTTTATAAGATACTGTTAAGATACCATGTCTGACTAACCTGTTCTGCCAGCTGGACGCCCATATCCAGCAAGTTTTGATGGAGACTCTAAGTGAAGCCCCAAAAGCTCACCTCTCCCTATTTTATGCCTGACATTACTTACAGCTACCCATCTGGCAACATACCAACCCCTCACTGACTTGTTTAAAATCACACCACCTACTTCTCCAAAAGGGATACCAGAAAAATACAACTCAGGGGTATCTCCTACCCTTTATCTGCTAACCCTCCACAGATTGCCCATAGCCACTCCTACGCTCCCAACTTACAACTGGGATGTTCTCAAAGAGCACAAGGAACTATTCAGAGGTAACAAGGAGGCAAAAGCAGCCTCAACAACAGTCTACCGGACTGTCATTCCACATTTTGTCAGAATTTATCCTCACCCCCAACCACCTGACACAGACGCTACACGTATACCCTCTTTTCCCTTATATCAAATGCCAGGGCAACGACTCGGCCCCATACAGGGCCTTACGAACTAGGGTCCAAAATCCGCCCCTACCTAATCTCACCCTCGGCATGATCCAGTTGGGCTTCCATTCAATTGTCACACTGAGCTTAAACATCCGCAACCCCTATAGGTTTCTCAACTAGGGATTTGCTTAGAGTTCAAATCGAACTCATGTTCGACTCGAACATTGGCTGTTCGCAAGCTCGCCGAACAGCGAACAATTTGGGGTGTTCGCGGCAAATTTGAATGCCGCGGAACACCCTTTAAATGTCTATGGGAGAAATCAAAAGTGCTAATTTTAAAGGCTTATATGCAAGTTATTGTCATAAAAAGTGTTTGGGGACCTGGGTCCTGCCCCAGGGGACATGGATCAATGCAAAAAAAAGTTTAAAAACCAAAAAAAAAAAAAAAAATGACGTGGGAGTCCCCCTAAATTTCATACCAGGCCCTTCAGGTCTGGTATGGATATTACGGGGAACCCGGCCAAAATTTAAAAAAAAAATGACGTGGGGTTCCCCCTAAATTCCATACCAGACCCTTCAGGTCTGGTATGGATTTTAAGGGAAACCCCGCGCCAAAAAAAAAACAAAACGGCGTGGGGTCCCCCCAAAAATCCATACCAGACCCTTATCCGAGCACGCAACCTGGCAGGCCGCAGGAAAAGAGGGGGGATGAGAGTGCAGCCCCCCCTCCTGAACCATACCAGACCACATGCCCTCAACATTGGGAGGGTGCTTTGGGGTAGCCCCTCAAAACACCTTGTTCCCATGTTGATGAGGACAAGGGCCTCATCCCCACAACCCTGGCCGGTTGTTGTGGGGTCTGCAGGCGGGGGGCTTATCAGAATCTGGAAGCCCCCTTTAACAAGGAGACCCCAGATGATCCCGCCCCCCGTGTGAAATGGTAAGGGGGTAATTACCCCTACCATTTCACTAAAAAACTGTCAAAAATGTTAAAAATGACAAGAGACAGTTTTTGACAATTCCTTTATTTAAATGCTTCTTCTTTCTTCTATCTTCCTTCATCTTCTTCTTCTTCTGGTTCTTCTGGTTCTTGTCCAGCAAGAAAATGAAGAAGAGAAGAAGAGAAGAAGAGAAGAAGAGAAGAAGATGAAGAAGATGAAGAGAAGAGCGGGAGACTCCCCCCATGCCATGGGTGCGGAGCGGCCCGAGGAGAAGAAGATAGAAGATGCCGCGGAGGAGATGCTGGACGAGAACGCCGGAGGAAGAACCAGAAGAGCCAGAAGAACCAGAAGAAGATGAAGGAAGATAGAAGAAAGAAGAAGCATTTAAATAAAGGAATTGTCAAAAACTGTCTCTTGTCATTTTTAACATTTTTGACAGTTTTTTAGTGAAATGGTAGGGGTAAGTACCCCCTTACCATTTCACACGGGGGGGTGGGATCTGGGGGTCCCCTTGTTAAAGGGGGCTTCCAGATTCTGATAAGCCCCCCGCCCGCAGACCCCCACAACCACCGGCCAGGGTTGTGGGGATGAGGCCCTTGTCCTCATCAACATGGGGACAAGGTGTTTTGGGGGGCTACCCCAAAGCACCCTCCCAATGTTGAGGGCATGTGGTCTGGTATGGTTCAGGAGGGGGGGGCGCACTCTCGTCCCCCCCTCTTTTCCTGCAGCCTGCCAGGTTGCATGCTCGGATAAGGGTCTGGTATGGATTTTTGGGGGGACCCCACGTCGTTTTTTTTTTTTGGCGCGGGGTTCCACTTAAAATCCATACCAGACCTGAAGGGCCTGGTATGGAATTTAGGGGGACTCCCACGTCATTTTTTTTTTAATTTTGGTTCGGGGTTCCCCTGTGGGGAATTCCCATGCCATTTTTATCAATGAACTTCTATGTGTATTGTCGGCAATGCAATAGCCGCGAGTAGTTTTAAATTCGTTTTTTCCTTTGAATTGTCATTTTGCTGTCAGACTGTTCTAAACACGGGAAACATGCGCCCCTTTACAGGCATACTAAAGACACCACCCAGCTATAAAATTTAAAGGGATATTACGCTTTTATTGTTTGACTTTAAGCATTATTAAAATCACTGCTCCTGAAAAAACGTCCGTTTTTAAAACTTTTTTTTGCATTGATCCATGTCCCCTGGGGCAGGACCCAGGTCCCCAAACACTTTTTATGACAATAACTTGCATATAAGCCTTTAAAATTAGCACTTTTCATTACTCATGTTCGTGTCCCATAGACTTTAACGGTTTTCGCGTGTTCGAACAAACTTTTTTCCTGTTCGCATGTTCTGGTGCGAACCGAACAGGGGGGTGTTCGGCTCATCCCTATTCTCAACCTGCCTACTACAAGTCCTATGGATAAATATCGCCCTCAACCATATGAAGGACACTTCCACCTCTCTGCGCACCACAACTGCTCACCTGGATCAATCACCCGTGCTTCCCTAGAACTTTCCTCACCATATACAGCAATAAGGCGCCCCTCTTTTACCTAAACATCTACCACCACTGATGCCAACAGGAGTGAACCTAATTCTTGAAGGATCAAATTGACAACAGTACTCATATGCTAGTATTATTGAGTGCATAGTGAACTGTTTCAAACGGATCAGTTCACTCAGATGAATCGATTCATCCAGTTCACTGAAAAGAATCGATTCAAAAGAACGATTCGTTCATGAACTGGACATCACTAGAGGAGAGTGCTGCTTGCTTCAAAGACCTGTGAGGAGCCAGTGAAGCCCCATGCAAAAGTGCAAAACACATATGTATATTTGAGCCTGTGAAGAGCCTGCCAGGACGGGATCGTGGTGACTCCGCCAGGGTTTCGTTTGGGCCATTTCCAATCTACCTTCTGGTGAGCAGGAACCCCTATTGGTTCAATTAAGTTTATACTCTGGGTCACACAGAGGCAGTAAGCCTACAGTTGATTATACCTTCACCAGTTTGCCATCTGGTAAGCGGCCACTTGTGTCTGTGCACCTGGTGTGGTTTTCTGTTTTTTTGGCGTTTTTTCTGCTCTTCCAATGTTATCTTATGATTAACAGATACACTTGGTGGTTTAGATTCTATCTCCAAGGACACTACTCATTGCATGTTGCATGTCACTATTTTCACGTCCCTGTATATGCTGTGCATTCAGGGTGCATTTATGATTTTCATGATTATTTGTGGGAACACAAGTTTTTTCTTTTTTGGATTTAATATATTATTATGTCAGTATCACACTATGGTCTTTGCATTTTTTTCTGATTAAACCCTATGCGGACCCGCTCTGCTGAATGAGTGCGACGGATCCTGCCTATTTGGAACGCTCTTAAAGGCCTGGGCTGGGTTTAAGCCATCTGTCTGATTTGGCTTACGTTCTGGTAAGCAGTTCACCACACAGTATATTTTTTCATATATTTTTCCATCTCATCACATAGAGAAATCTACTGTTTTGTTCTGGACTTCAATTGGACTTTAGTCTCATCGATTGTCAATTGGACTTTACTCATTATTGGTTTATCGCGGTTTATGTTCTATTTACTCTATTGGTGTGCCCCACTTATAACCGCAGCTTTATAGAATTTGATATTCATTGTCAATTTTTCACGGTATTTTCACTATTTGTACCTAGGAGTTTTTTTGATCCTTATTCACATTTTTTTCTTCATTGGTATTTATCTATATATTTTTCCAAGAGCAATTTTATTTAATTTTATTTACTAATAACATGCTAGTTCCCAGGGTTGAACAGATGTACCAACTTATATATCATTTTTTTTTGTATATATATCTTGCTTTTGAGGAAAAAATATTGTTATTGATTTGCCCAAACAAGATGCGAGGGAGAATTTTCAGTCCAGCGCCTGAATGAGCAAAAGAACCCAACAAATTTTGCCATGACCCAGAAAATACTTCTACGTACTACCATACAAGAATCTGATAGGGGAGTGCTTTCATTTCTATCAATATGTTTGATCTACTAATCAACGCCTAGGGTTGTAAATTAATATTAATACAACATTTCTAGAACTACAGGCCCGAACACGGCATCCTGTTCATCCTGCTTATCCTGTTCAACCTGCTTATTATGCTTATTCTGCTCATTGTATATTATGTCAGGTTGTCTGGTGCTATCCTACTTTACCTTATTGTATTCAGCATATCCCTCCTAACACGTCCAGCCATATCAAACCTCCTTTCAATAAATATACTACAGCACTCCACCAGCAATTAGACTCAACACCCCTTTGATACACAACTATACATTCTCCCAAGCAAACAATACACCCATACACTCAAGGGCCCAACCAATTTATGGAATCATGCAACATTTACCTTGCCTATATCTCACACCTCATTGTTCTTTAGATAGGGACTCCGCCTCCTAACGCTCCACACCCTCACGGGCTTAGAACAGTAATTTGCAGACATGAGGACCATACACTTGTTGAAAATTCTCTCTAGAGTTTTTTATCTTTTTTTTTTGTTTTTCTTTTGTTTTTGTGTTTTGAAGAGGTACATTGGTTGCTCTAAAACTGTTAGCTCTAAACTACATTCCTTCCAAGTATACTGAATAGAAACTATTCTGTCTCCCCCTGTCTGTCTGCCCTGCCCACAGCGACTTGCTCTTTCCCCTCTTGACACAAAATATCAGACCTCCATAGTGGGTCCATGCTAGTCTCAACCGGTCCTCCTATTCCCCCAACCAGCAGATTCCTCGAATCTCTGCTGATAACAACCGGATTCCATTTATTCCTTTAGGTAAGGTAGCTGTTCTATCCTCACCTCCGGTTTCACCCCCACAACCCCAACTAACATACTCTTATCCTCATCACGACACAATCCGCTTCCCTCTTACCTGACCCCCCCACTTTTCTTTTTCTTCTTTCTTTGCCCGTACCCCCACTTAAGGTCAGCGCTCCACCAAATACCCCTCCTCTCGGCCAGATAAAACTGCCCCAATTTACACCAAAAATGCCTCTAAAGACCCTGACAACCCCTCTTACGCTAAGACTTCTTTCCTTAAATACCAAGGGACTAAACATTCCTAAAAAACGCTCGCAGGTACTTGCCTCAATGAAAAGCCATAAAGCAGATATCGTCTATCTACAGGAAACACATTTCAAAACAAAATGCCAACCCAAATTAGATAATGCATATTATACGACTGCTTTCCACGCTTCAAACCCCAACTCAAAATCAAAAGAAGTCTCAATCCTAATAGCAAAACATTGCCCCATAGAAATAACCGACTCGATAGCAGACACTGATGGTCGTTATTTAATTCTTAAAGGCCACCTATGGAACAGACTAATCACCTTGGCCAACATTTACGCCCCGAATGTGAAACAAGTCCCTTTCTTCCGCAAAATCGCCTCTCTCCTCTCTTCCTTCCAATCAGGTATACTGATCCTAGGAGGTGACTTTAAAGTCCCCCTCAACCCCATTCTAGATTCTTCCACAAGTACTTCTTCTCTCACGTTCCGAGCTTTACGCCAGATACATCACCAATTACACAATCTCCTACTCCATGACACGTGGCGCACCCTCCATCCAGGAGACAAAGATTACACGTTTTTCTCAACCCCACACAATCGTTATTCTAGAATCGACTATTTCTTCCTTACCCAACAGGACTTATCTCTTCTAACCAAAGCCACGATTGAACCCATGTTTTTATCTGACCAT
Source organism: Lithobates septentrionalis (assembly GCA_037952835.1). Taxonomy (NCBI): domain Eukaryota; kingdom Metazoa; phylum Chordata; class Amphibia; order Anura; family Ranidae; genus Lithobates; species Lithobates septentrionalis. The sequence continues at coordinate 143,765 of JBBDGP010001564.1, read as the reverse complement.
CATCCCATCTCCATCACACTGACTTTCCCAGAGACAGTTGAAAGATCGAAAGTGTGGCATCTAGACGCTTCCCTACTGACCGACAAAGCCAACCTAGACCACATACACTCCTGCATCTAATCGTTTTTCCAAACAAATAACACACCTGATGTACATCCCCTAACCCAATGGGAAGCACACAAATGCACTATAAGAGGGGAACTCTTAACTCTCTCCTCCAAAAGAAAACGACAGAAGCAAGCACACATCAATGACCTGACCAATCAAATTAGAAAGCTGGAAGCAGCTCACAAAAGGACCCAAGCCACCCAAACTTTACAAGAAATCACTTGGGTAAGATCCCTACTATTAGATGAGCTACATGAAATAACAAACCGCAAACTTACCCTGACACGTAAACTGTTTTACAAAAATGGCAACAAAAGCAAAGCACTCCTGGCTAGAGCCTTATGGGCCAAGAGAGCACTCAATGTGGTAAGACGAATCCAAAAATCCGACGGCACTCTCGCCACAAATAATGAAGAATTAACTACATGTTTTGAACGCTATTACACCGAACTATACAACTTGTCCCATACAAACCCACTCCAGGAACCCACCACGCCCCCAGACAGACACTCATGCATGACTTTCTGAAACAACACGCTCCCAAACCAATACCCCAGGATATAGCTCAATCCCTAGAAAACCCTATCTCTAAGGAGGAATTAGCCCTAGCTATCAAACAAATGAAAGCAGGGAAGAGTCCTGGCCCGGACGGCTATACGGCCGCTTATTACAAAACGTTCAAGGATATACTCACCACCCCCTTTCTCTCTACATTCAACTCTCTAACATCACCAACACGTCCACCACACCGCCTTCTAGAAGCTCACATAACTGTGTTACCTAAAGAAGGGAAAGATCACACCAAAGTCTCCAATTATCGTCCCATCTCCCTCCTCAATGTGGATACCAAGCTCTTTGCCAAAATTCTGTCTAATCGCCTTCTCCCACTCATTGGTGTCCACAGACCAAATGGGTTTTGTTCCTGGCCACGAGGCCAGGGACAACACCATCAAAGCTATTGACCTTCATTCCTGGCTGACTTCCTCCAAACAAAACGGCTTCTTCCTCTCATTAGATGCGGAGAAGGCGTTTGACAGGGTGGCCTGGGACTACATGGCTACAACCATACAATCCCTTGGACTTGGTGATAATATGCTTAATATGATCCTAGTCCTCTACTCAAGTCCTACAGCGCAAGTGAAAGTCAATGGCCGTCTGTCAAACACCTTCGCTATCCGCATCGGGACCCGCCAGGGCTGCCCCCTATCACCCCTCCTTTATATAATTACATTAGAACCATTTCTTAACCGCATCAGAAACAACTCAAATATCTGGGGAATTTTGGTTTCTTCAAATACCACCAAAATTATGCAGACACACAGGATCAGCCAGTATATGAGTCTTTGGAAGGAGTGGAGGAGGCAGCCACACCCCAGGCTTCGCCCACCAACTCCAGCTGCCTCCAGACTTGGAAGACATTGAAGATCGTTGAGGGACAGCCTGTCTGATTAGATGACTGGGGAGACAGGCAGCCGCACTCCGCCGCACCACTGGGCCCCCTGACGACCTGATGAACTTCTGATGCTTACAAAGCTGGGAAAGTGCAGGAGCGCCAATTCATTATGATGGCCCTGCTGCGATCTCCTCTCTGGAACACACTGCACACCCCTGGACTGACACCCCCCTAATGTGCGGCACCCGGGGTGGACCGCCCCCCCCCCGCCCCCCCTCTTGGTACACCACTGACTGGGTCAACATCTAAATAAAGACAATGTGAAGATAGAAATAGAAAGAAATGTTGTATGCTATTTCTTATATTTCTCTTATTTCAAATTAGTACAAAGCACAGTAAAACCTCTGACATGTTTACCACAGAACTTAGAGCTGTGTCATAAAGCACATAATGCAGAAAAACAATTAAACATATATATGTACTTAAATGTGCTCTTTGACAAAACACTAAATACACGTGCCAATGCATTATCCTGTGTTCTGTGCTAGTTTTAAAGAGTGTGACCAAACAATTATTTTTGCTTTCTTTGTAGCATATGGTTTACTGCAAAATACCAACTGCAGATCAGGAAAACCTGAACAAAGTAGAACTGGTATACTGTATATACACTATATGGGTTTTCTGACATGTAACAGTATGGCATCTGGGAAGTCCCAAGTACAAGAAGCAGATCTTTGTGCTACCTAAATAGACCACCTAAAATATGTCTGTCATTTTCTGGCTTAAAAAGAAAGATCAAAACGGAAATCTGCTTATCTGTTAAGGGTAACAATTCCACATTACTCATTCACTTTTTTATGAGGAGCAGTAGTAGGGGACAGATAATCCAACTTGTTAAAATGGAATCTCTCCAAAAATGTCTTTTCAATACAATACTGTGGGACTACAGGGCACCTGCATGTCATTGCATGAGCACCTCTCAATGCAGGAAGAATATCTATCTCCATTGCCACCCAAAGTAGGAGAAGAACTGAGATGACAGGACCAGCAAAGAGACTTCAAAAGAAGAAGTGAATAAAAAAATACTTGGGGAGGAGGTAAGTGGGTCTAACATTTGTGGCGTTTAACTTTAAAAAAAAGTCATTATTACCTTATACCCTTTTTTAAACTTTTTTTTTTAGTGATAAATGAAAACAAAACTATTTCTTTAGATGCCATAAATGTAAAAGTAACTTTTTTTGTGTACCGTCCATACTGTAAAACTACATTCAGTAGGGCTATTCACTTTTAAAACCTTTTTACTATATTGTATGCAATTTTCTGTAGCACATACTAATTTAATTCTACAGCCTATACAATGCATAGTTCCTAAATTGTGATATAGCTGTCAAATTATTCAGTAAATTGATTCTATTCTACATTAACCCATGTTATATTGTGAATTGTAGTCAGCTAACTAACTTGAATTCTAATTTAGATAAAATTTAAAATGCAGTCAAGGAAACTGCTCAAAATATTAATCTCAACTTTTATTTGAGACATTAATATGTATGGAATAGAACAAGTCATATCTTCTTATTGAGATGACTCATGAGAATTGTCCTGAATGAGAATTATTGTGATAACCTAAGCTTGCTTAGCCAAAGAAATGGCTTAGTTCTTTAAATTCTATGCACCATATTGCTAAAGCAATTGACAAGTAACATTTATATATTAGAAGGCCAGTATGGTGGCCTGAATTTATGGGAGGAGCCCGTGGGTATTTAAGCTGGCCTCTCGCCCTTGCTCTCTGACGGTTCTAGTGCGCGATACTACACGCCGCTGGGCCGGCTCTTCCCAGCTCACCTTGTGAATCCGTTCGTTCGATTACACGTCTTGCAGCTTCCTCGTACGTGCTCTTCATTGGTGGTTCTCGCTCGCTGTTCGAGGTAAGGCTCGTACCTTTTTGTTCATACGCAATGTTACGATGTGTTATGTTTCCTATCCTGCATCCCTTTCGTTCTTAGCTGCCTCCGAGTTGCTGTCGGTCGTGTCCCGGCACATGTGTAGTAAAATTGTATGTCCCCTCGGCCTTGCCTGTCATCCCATGCCACAAACATACGTTTAATTTGTAGATTCAAGCCTCTGAGCCACTGTCGGTCGTTGTCCGATTTCACTCGATACAGGCTTTGTTGCTCATAGAATTCACAGTCTATGGGGTTGCCGTCTCATCCATTTAAAGATGAGCATGTTTTGTTTGCATGGGTTCTGTGGCTGATTGAGGTGGTAATTAGACCCACCTGGTGCCTTGTCTGCACATTATTAGCCTAGGGGGTTGGGTGGTTGTTATGGGTTCGATTTAGAGTAAGTGGTGGCATACACTCTGCAACCAATTCGTATCACTTTCACTTCATACTTTTCAACCAGTTTCATTTACCCTACTACTGATTCGTATCAGATATGTTGCATACCTACCACAGTCCGATTCAAACCTAGTCACATCAGTGGCACAACGGTTCACATCAGACATGTCCTGCACCGATTCGTACCGCTCACCCTCATACCCTACAAAAGATTTGCTGTTATATCATCTTACTCAACGATTCATATCACTTTCATGCCATACATATCACTCCGATTCGAGCTTAGTCGCCTTGGCGGCACAACGCTTTGCATCAGCCACATCCCACACACCGATTTGTAGCAGTTCCTACCATACCCTACGATTTATTATTTTTATAATTTTTTCTGACCAATTCTTACCGCTCACCCCCATACCCTACTAACGATTTGTTGGTTCACTCACTGGTTCATATCACTTCTTGCCACACGCATCATTCCTTTTTGAGCCTAGTCGCCTTGGCGGCACAAGGCTTCACTCCAATTCTTAGTGGTTCGTACCGTACCCTTCGATTCGTTATTCATATCATTGCTCTGATCGATTTGGATAGCGTCAGCAGCTACGTGCATTACACTCCGATCCGAACCTAGGCGCATCAGCGGCACTACGGTTGCATTGGATACATCCCACACCGAGTCATACTGCTCAACCTCATACCCTACAAATGATTTTTTGTTATGTCATCTATCACTTTCGTGCCACGTGCATCACTTCGATTCGAACCTAATCACCTTGGCGGCACAACGCTGCGCATCAGTCGCATCCCACACATTGATTCGTATTGGTTCGTACCATACCCTACAATTCGTTATTTATGTCATTGTTTTGACCGTGTCAGCAGCTACATTCACCACACTACAAACCGAACCTAGTCGCATCGGCGGCACAATGGTTCGCATCACGAGTATTCCAAACTCAGTTTGTTACACTTCCTATCATGAATCTATGATTTGTTACGTATGCCATTTTCACAGTTCGTTCCTACACATACAATTTCCGCTATCCTTTTCTTTTCGCCTATCAGTAGGTTACCTCTTGCAAATGCTGCAAAAATACTCATCTTGCAATCGCTGCCAAAATACGCATCTCAGCATATACCCATTGCATTCGCTAAAAACATGCATCTCAGAATAAACTCCTTGTGATCGCTGCAAATTAGGGATGAGCTTCATGTTTGAATCAAACGCCTGTTCGGTCGTTCGCCGAATTCCAAACGATATGGGCCATTCGCGCCAAATTCGAGTGTCGCGTCATGGGCCCATAATTCACTGCAGCATCGCAGTGCATTGCTGGCTGATGATTGGCCAAGCATGCACTATGACCCGCATGCTTGGCCAATCACAGTGCCGTCTGTACAGAGAGCCATAATTGGCCAAAGCCAGGGTGGCTTTGGCCAATTATGTCTCAGGGGGTTTAGTACACGCCCCACACTATATAAGGCCACCTGCACGGCAGCCCTGTGTAGTGTGTTCCAGCGTTGAGAGAGAGATAGATAGACAGAGAGACAGTCTCATTTGATTTAAGTTAGATAGAGTAGGCAGGCGAGTCAGTTAGCTGCACTTACAGTGTATTCATCCTAGGTGTTGTGTGTGTATATATATATATATATTTATATAGGCACATCGTCTGCACCAGAACCTTAAGGGCTGGTTCCAGGGAAGCCACGCTCATACCATAGAGGACATCACCCAGCTAGTACTCTTAGAACAGTTCTTTAACCACACCCATCCGGTAGTAAGGGATTGGGTGCAAGATAAGCGACCACAGACTGTACAGCAAGCGGCTACTTTGGCTGATGAATATCTGGACTCTGGAAGGTCAGGCGAAAGCGAGCGCTATCCACTATCTCGGCCCAGTGTACCAGCCTCTAACCCAACTTCAGTACCTCAGTGGTTTGCCTCTAGACCCCCAACCCGACCCAACCCTCCTAACGGATCTAAGTGCTATACCTGTAACCAAACCGGTCATCTGCAGCGATATTGTCCTACCCGATCCACGAGGTACCGAGAGACTGCTCATCCATCCGGACCAGTGGCTCATTGCTTCCAGAACCAGCCCAACCATCCAGATGTTCAGGAAGAGTGTGGCAAACTTTTTGAGGCTGATCCCGTTCAAGCTGCTGCAGGAGATAATCGGCAGCACCATCGTCAGGCAGTATGTATTAATGGGCAGCCGGCCCAGGGACTCCGCGATTCCGGGGCTACGATTACCCTCATCCAGCCTCACATGATTCCCCAGTCTGCCCGGACCGGCCAGACTGTTGCAGTCAGGGTAGCAGGGGGCAAGGTGCTACATTTATCCATCGCCCAAGTCCTCTTGGATTGGGGCTCAGGGGAGCGACAAGTGTGAGTGGGATTACTACATGAGTTACACGCAGAAGTACTTTTGGGGAACGATTTGGGGCATTTGACTTCCTCATATGCCCCAGAGGCCGCCATGGCCGTGACCACCCGATGTCAAAGCCAACTTCAAGGCAACTCCACTCCTATGGGGACCCAGGTAAGACCAAATCCTCCTACATTACCCCGACTTGACAACCCTGTGTCCTGGGATTCTCCCTCCGACATTAGGCAAGTGACTCAGAATGACCCAACATTAGCTGGTTATCGGGACAGGGCGGGCAAGGATCCAGGGGGGTTGGGGGAAGACAGAATAGAGTGGGAGGAAGGGTTTCTTTATCGTTACACTGAGGGAATGGGTACCAGGAAGCAACAGGGTCCCCACAAACAGCTATTTGTACCCCAGAAATACAGATGGGAGCTATTGCGGCTGGCTCACGACATCCCCTTGGCCGGACATTTAGGGATAGCTAAGACCCGGAGTCAGTTGTCTCATGCGTTCTTCTGGCCCAGGTTACATGCTGAGGTGCGAGAATACTGCCGGACCTGTGAGACTTGTCAGAAAGTAGGGAAGACAGGGCATCACCCAAAAGCCTCGCTGCAACCCCTGCCGATCATTAGAGAACCCTTTAGCCGCATAGCGGTTGATATTATAGGCCCACTGGCCCGTCCCAGTGCTACTGGGAAGAAGTATATTCTTACGGTGGTGGATTACACCACCCGCTTCCCAGAAGCCAATCCCTTATCCAATATCCAGGCTGATACAGTAGCAGATGCCTTACTGCGGGTATTCACTAGGGTAGGGTTTCCCCAGGAGATATTGTCCGATCAGGGTACCCAGTTCACAGCTGAGCTGACGCAGCAGCTCTGGCGTCTCTGTGTGGGATTAAACCTCTTCAGAGCGCCCCCTACCACCCTCAGACTAACAGGCTGTGTGAGAGATTTAACGAGACCCTGAAACAGCTGCTTCGGGCCTTCATGGAGAGTAGGAAGGATTGGGAGAAATATCTTCCCCATCTACTGTTCGCCTATAGAGAGGTACCCCAAGAGTCCACAGGGTTTTCCCCATTTGAGCTGTTGTATGGGCGAAGGGTTAGGGGGCCCTTATGCCGTGTACACACGAGCAGACTTTCTGGCATACTTGGTCCGGCGGTCTTTCCGACGGACTTTGTCCGCTAGGGGCGCCAGACTTAAAAACGGACAGACTTGGACACACACGATCACTCCAAAAGTCCAATGGTTTTGAACACGGTGACGTACAGCACGTACGACGGGACTAGAAGAAGGAAGTTCAAGCCCCACTACGGCACCCTTTGGGCTCCTTCTGCTAATCTCGTGTTTATCTCGTGTTAGTAGAAGTTTGGTTAGAGACGATTCGCGCTTTTCACACTTCAGCTTATTTAGATCGTTTTCTGCGGTTCACTTTGTGCTTGTGAGGTTTGTATCTGCTTTTCAGTGCGTGTTGGTCAGTTCATAACCTGCCTAGTAGGCCGTTCTGGTCCGCTCGTTTCTGATTTTCAGGTCACTCTTCATAGGCCTTGCTGTTCTTCAGTGCGTTTGTTATAAGTTTGTTTGTTTGACCAGCCGACCGTTTTGAAGCCATGTTGCGTGGACGTACACTTTCTCGAGTTTGTGCTGCATGGGGACTTGGTGTTGGGGTTAATACTTTGACCCGAGTCCAGTCCATGAACAGGGCGAGGAGGAGTTCATGGACCAAGAATTGGTTGCGCCAGCGTGACCAGTTCTGTCACATGCCTTTGCTCCGTGATGTCCGTGAGAATAATCCTGAGGATTTCATGAATTAACTCAGGATGACGGACCCCATTTTTGAACGTCTGCTGGCTATGCTGACCCCCTATATCAGCAGGCAGGATACCTGCATGTGGCAAGCCATCACTGCGGAGCAGAGGCTAGTTGCCACTTTACGTTACTTGGCGACTGGGAGAAGTCTTCAGGACTTGAAGTTCTCGACAGGCATCTCCCCCCAGGCTCTGGGGATCATAATCCCAGAGACCTGTTCTGCCATTATTCAGGTCCCGCAGAAGGACTATATGAAGGTAAGTTTTATCCTTTAACATTACATGATATGTATTTAATGTTTGCTGATGTATTGTCTAAATGTCCTTGTTACCTAATTACCATGCTTGGAATATGCTGTGAATGTCCCCTTTATCTTCATGCATGTCTGTTTTTTTACATTAATCATTTTTTGCCCTACATGCATATCTACCTTCAATAACCTCCCCACCATGCAATCCTGGGTCCATTTATATCTCTAGCCTATAGTCCCTTGAACAATGTATATTGTCAGCTCCATTGTACTGTTTGACCCTCCCCCACCTCCTCAAATGTTTGCAACTGTCAGGTATGTTTTTTACCCAAATTAGAATCCCTCCCCCCCACCCCTCAAATGTTTGCAACTGTCAGGTGTGTTTTTTACCCAAATTAGAACCCCTCCCCCACCCCCTCAAATGTTTGCAACTGTCAGATGTGTTTTTTTACCCAAATTAGAACCCCTCCCCCACCCCCTCAAATGTTTGCAACTGTCAGGTGTGTTTTTAACCTAATTAGAGCCCCCCCCACATTCAAATTGATTAATGGGCCATCAGAGGGGGTGAGTAATCTTATAAGTGGGCCTTATGTTTTTTTGATTTTTTAGAAAAAAAACACATATTAATAATGTTCGACTGCTGTTATTCAAGAATGTTTTTGTGTAATCTGATATCAAAGTTATGTTTAAAAGTACTTATCTTATTTTTTTTCTTGTTTCACTCCACAGTTTCCTTCGAGTACACAGGAATGGCAGACTGTGGCCTCCAAGTTTGCTGACCGTTGGGACTTTCCCAACTGTGTCGTGGCGATTGATGGGAAGCATGTCCGCATTGTGCTACCACCCCATTCGGGGTCTTATTTCTACAATTATAAGGGGTTCCATAGTGTAGTTTTGATGGCGGTGGTCTCGGCACATTTGGAATTTATGTTCGTGGACGTGGGGAAGAACGGCCGGATGTCTGACGGAGGAGTCTTTGCACAGACCGAGCTGTGCCAGCGTCTCCAGACTGGTGGCCTGGGATTGCTCGGCGAGCACTTGATGAGGCCGTTCCCCCAAAGGACACTCACCCCTGAGAGGAGGGTATTTAATTACCGGCTGGCCAGAGCAAGAAGAGTTGTGGAGAATGCCTTTGGGATTCTGGCCAGCCGGTTCCGTTTGTTCCTCTCGGCCATAAATCTGGCGGAATATAAAATAAATCATGTGATAATGGTTTGCATCATTCTCCATAATTATTTGAGAAGACATTCTGCTACATATATGACCTCTGTTGGGCCTGAACAACCACTCACAGGCCTGGAAAGTGGCCGTATTGGCTTGGCCCCCCAAACCGCACGTCAAGTGCGTGACCGATATGTTAATTATTTTAATGGTCGGGGGGCCATTGCAATGCAACAAGAGCTATAATTTATTCCAAAAATAAAGAAAATACATTTTTTGCAAAAATATCTTGTTTTTATTCTTGTTTGCATTTAGTTTTGTCTGTCTCCTAGTGCACTTGTAGTGGCAAGTGCATTTCCCTTTAGTTAATAAGGCCCTTTGTCACTGTAACCACACAAAAATTAACAAAAAATCTTATTGATAAATAATCAGCCACACACATTGTAGTAGTAAAAACATTTTACTGTGTGCACATTGAAAGGTGGATTTTTTGGAAACGTGTTTATTTATTTTTTTTGTTTTTTTATTTTTTTTAAAACAATCTTTTTTTTTTTTTTGGTATTTTAGCCATATTTCAACAAAAATAGACCTTGTTTACAAAATTTAAATTAACAACAGGGTTTTTAAAAACATACAAAAAAAAGGAACTTACAAAGTTCAACATGTTAATAACGGTGCTGGTGATGTCACCCTTGTAAAGCCAAAAATTTGCAGATGCTCAAAATTGGGGATTAAAAAAGGTTCAAGTAAACATGTGCTATCTCCCATCATGGGGGAGCAATGTACGTGTTTTGTGTGTGCAATCCCTTTGTTCCTCTCACAAACTAACATTTTGATGATGAAGGGGTTGCAAACACAAAACAAGTACATTGATATCCCCTGATGGAAGATAGCACATGATGACACACCGTGTGCATCTGCAAATTGTTTGAATTACTTTTTTTTAAAGTTACAAAATTGAAGAAAAAACAAACTTGACAATGAAATGAAGAACATGATTGATGTTTTTAGGCAAAAAGTTATTAGATTCTGCCCAAAACATAAATCATGTTCTTCATTTCCTGTTGCATGGTGTTCAGCCGATTTTTCATGCTGTCAATTTGGCCATTCCACACCATTATCTGGCCAATGAGTATTTGTGCACTGTCTGTGCTAAATGGCTCTGCCGCTTGGCCTTCCACAACCAGAACATCACCTAAAATGTGTGGATAAAAAAATTGGTTAAAATATGCACGCCTAAATAGATTACCTTAAGCTGGGGTGTCAGTCACTCACTTGCTGGGGTTGAAATCTCGCACACTTCCTCCACCTCTCCTTTCTCCAGCTCGTCGGGTGGGCGTGGTCTTGGGCTGGGGCTTGGGGTATATTCAGCTTCAGGCTGGTGACTTGGGGGGGTCCTGGGATCCTTGGACTGTTGTCTGAGTCTTTTCTCCCCTATGATAATTAAACAAAAGGTATAGTTAAAACACAGTGATATTTCTTTTTAAAAAAAATAATATGAAACGTTGGTTAGGAGTTGGGGACAATTGCCATTTTTAATTTCAATAGTTTTTTATTGAGAAGTCAACAAAACAAAAAAAGGATGATCAAGATTACAGGTACAACTACAAGTCCAACATATACCCAAAAAGTAGCAGACAGAACAAAAACTGCATTTAGGTCAGAGAAACATATGTCGTCAGCATTAGATTGAATTCCATAAGACAGACTCCGAAAAGAGGGGCCACTCCCCTACTCCAGCACCCCACATGGGAACTCGCTGTGCCAGGAGGGGAGGTCCACCACTCAGGAGAAGCCATACCTTTAAACCGATGATATGTGATGAAACAATAATGAAGTAAAATCTTTAATAGGAGAAGTGAATTCAAATATGAGGTGTCTATCATGAGTATTACACCCAGAAGAACAGAATAACTAGTAGAGCTTATGGTAAAAATTGCATGTGGCTATCCAATTAGTGAGGAAAATTGAACCATAGGTCCAGTCTGCATTAAATAAGCTTTGTTAAGTATCTGAAGAAGCCTATCACCTGTAAGAAAGGAATGGGTTGTAGTAGCTTCTGTAAGAGTTAGCAAAGTATTCAAACCTGTATGCCAATAATCTATAGTGCAAAAAAAAGAAGAAGATAGGAAAGGAGAGAGAAAAGAAAAGAGAGGATAGAGAACAAGGAATGATACATCCTAAGATGGTGCGGTACTCGCTCAACCACAGAGGTCCAGGTCAAGTTGCAGATAAAGGTGGTGGAGATATATATTTAACCCATGGATCCCAGATAGCATCGTGTTTAGAGGAAGTGTCCAGGAGAATACTAACCGTCTTCTCCTGGGCCATGATCCATGAAATCTTTCTCTTAACCAAGAGAAAGGAGACAGTTGATCTCTTCCAGGCCCGTGCAATCGTGAGTTTGGTCCCTAGGAAGATGAACATAATAAGTCGTTGAACTACTTTAGGAGTTTTAGGGCAGGGAAAATTCAGGAGAGCTGGCTGAGGAGACTTTTGGATTGGGAAGCCCGTTATTTTCCTAATGGTATTAAAGATCCTATTCCATAAACCCCGGAGCTTAGGGCAGTCCCACCAAATGTGTAACATGGTCCCAATATGCCCACAATTTCGAAAACACATAGGTGAAGCACTGGGGTAGATTTTGGAGATTTTGAGAGGGACCATATACCACCGCATAAGGACTTTCATATTTGCTTCAATTAAAGCTATATTTAAAATGCCCTTAGATGCAGCAATAGAAGCTCTATGCCATTCCTCAACACTCCATGTGTGATGGAGATCACTCTCCCATTCCCTCATGAAGAGTGATTTAGTCTCAGCCCTTGCTAGTGATCGGTAAATCACTGAGATCCCGCCCCTCTGCTCCACAGCTTGACCACACCACCGTTCATATTCCGTGATCGAAAGTGGGGTATGACTGGGGGACCTAAGAGACTGCAGAAAGTGAAATATCTGTCCGAAACGAAATCTTTCTGTGTTGGGCATGTCGAGTTTGTTAATGCAGTGGGTCAAAGTGAGGGGTCCCGTAGGATTAGCAAAGTGTCCTATTCTATACATCCCCTTGTCTAACCACCATTGGAATGCTTGTATGTCCATGCCTGGAGAAAAAAGAGGATTTCGGAAAATGTGGGACAATGAGGGAGTCCTTTGTCCCAGCCAGAGTTTATTAACAAAACTATGTCTATCACTCTCCTGATCTGGTCTGGACCCTGTCTCCCAGGAATGAAGCCCACCTGATCCCTCTGAATATATAGGCTTATAAAGGAGGATATTCTATTAGCTAAGATTTTAGTTAAGATTTTTAGATCATTGTTGATCAAAGATATGGGCCTGTAATTAGCTGTACAGCTAGTGTCCTTACCTGGTTTTGGTAGTACCGTAATGAAAGCTGAATTAAGCGTCTTGTCTAGTTGTCCCCCTGCTCGTAGCTGATTATAAAAGCGAGCTAGATATGGAGAAAGCTGCGGGGAGAAATGTTTGTAATACGGGGCTGAAAAGCCATCTGGACCAGGAGCAGTCATTTTTGAGGTCATGAATGACCTGAGATACTTACTCCGCAGAAATAGGATTTTCAAGGCTGTCCTTATGATGTTCTCGAAGCTTAGGGATCTTCAGTGAGCCCAGATAAGAATCAATTGTGTTAGACGAGGGTTCCGACCCATGAGTACTGTATAAGGATCGGTAAAAATCATGAATGGATTCCATGATTTTCTGAGGATTCTGGGATAGGGAGCCATTACTTAAACGTATCTTAGGTAAAGTGCGCACCCTCAACCTTGGAGTAAGCCTGCATGCCAACATGGCTCCCGATTTGTCCTTTTGATGATAGAACCTCCCTCCATCCCATCGCAAACATTTCTCCGCAATGGCCGTGAGGGACAAATTAAGAGCCATGCGCACGGATTCAAGACCAGCTGCCAATGTCGAAGTAGGGTTGCGTTTATGTTGTTTACTGAAGTGAGAAAATTCACTTTCAAGTCTGGCTATTTCCAGTTTGCGGGCTTTGCTTATCCTAGCGGACATTTGGATTAGCTTACCCCTTACATAGGCTTTGTGAGCTGCCCACAATGTGATGGGAGAGATATTATCAACATCATTATGTAAGAAATATTCCTGTATAGCTTTGCTAAGTTCATTGACATGTGAGGGATTGCTAAGTAAGGAGGCATTTAATTTCCAGTGAAACCCGTGGTGATGAGTTACAGGTTTGTGTATGATTAAGAGAAGGAAGGAGTGGTCCGACCAGACAGAGTCCTTAATAATTGCCTTACGCACTAGCGGGATATGTTTTTGCATAATGAAAAAGTGATCAATTCTGGCAAAAGTATTGTGGGGGCTGGAATAATGCGTATAATCCCGAGTTCCAGGATTTAGTTCCCTCCATACATCCACCAGACCCTGTTGGAAGATCTGTCTGGCTACACTGAGACTCTGTCTGGTGGGGCGCACTCCATCCCTTCCCGGGTGTCTAGACTTATCCCTTTCTGCGTCAAATGCAATGTTTGAATCCCTGCCGTATAGGACCATGCCTTCCAGCATTGGAGCTAGGGTAAGAAAGAGGGATTGAAAAAATTTGGATTGTCCTCGGTTAGGTGCATAATATGAGATTAGTGAGTAAAGCTGGTCATCAATGAGTCCCTTCACTAGAATGAACCTGCCATCAGGGTCCCTAAATTCAGAAATTAGTGAAAATTGTGTTTTGCGGAAAAAGAAGATCCCTACCCCTTTGGTTTTTTTATCAGAATTGGCAAGAAAGAACGTAGGGAATTTGGCATGTATGAAAGACGGAGCGTAAGATCTTGGAAAGTGTGTTTCCTGAAGGAATAGTATGTCTATTTTTTGGTCATGATAGTATTGAAAGACTTTCCGATGCTTAAGAGGGGAGTTAAGACCCTGTACGTTGTGTGAGGCCAAGCGTAGGGCCTGTGTGGAGGCGGTGTGGTTAGCCATGGAGCAGGATAGGTCGAAATGCCAGCAAACCCCAATCACCTACCTTCCAATTGACGGGTGGTATGTGGTCCAGTTCCAACCGTAAGATCCCCAGATCATGATCCCGGGTCCCGTGAGCAAGCGAGACCGCACACGTCACTGAAAAGAATAAAAATTTAGTAAAGAGAATAAGAGAAAGAGAAAGCAGAAGAATAGTAGGAAAAGAGAAAATGATCCAGGGATATGTGAAAAAAGCATTCATCATATCCCGAGATATAAATATGGTGCCTCCAAACTAGTGGAGGAGATCCCAACCCGAAGTAGGAATAAATGCAATCCGACTCTGAGGGTAGGATGAGGCGCAAAGATACCGCCCCGTGCCCGGCACCCCCAAAAACTATGGCAAAAACAATGTGTAACATATTAGGACACACTCCCTTTCCCAATGATAACTGAGAACTAAACTTGTAAAAGGTGGGAACAGAGAGGATCACAACTTAAAATTGTCCCATATGACAAAAATAATAAAAATACCATGAAGGGGGTAGAACCCCAAAAGAAAGGAGCAACAACGATCAACGCCCCTCAGGACCAGACGGGTGCTTTTTCAAAAAGGAGACCTGTATGGTGAAGGGGTGAGGCATGTCTACATCCCAAAAAGGGATGAAAAGGGAAAAGAAAACAAGAGAGTCTGGTGGTTCAGGTAGCAGGGCTTTCCTTGGCTTTCTTGTACTTGGGTTTTGCCACGTAGATGTCAGAGGACTGGGTGGAGGTGGCCGTTTGGGTAAGAGTGATGGAGAAGACTGCATTGGTGATGTTGGATCAGTGTTCAAAAGTCCCAGTTTTTTCAGCAAAAGTTCTCCTTCCGCTAGTGTAGAAAATCTGAAGGACTTGCCGTTAAATTCATATTTTAGGCTCAGCGGGAAAAGCCACCAGTATTTCACATTTTTCTGTATTAGGACATTGAGAAGGGTCTAAAGTGCTCACCGTCGTTGAATAGTATAAGGAGAAATATCAGCATACACCTGAACTGTATGACCCAGAAGCTGAATTTGAGGCATGGTGCAAGCCCTCCTCATGACCTCCTCCTTAACGTTGTAGTAGTGAGGTTTCACCACAATGTCCCTGGGAAGACCATCCGAGCAAGGGGGACCTAGGGCTCTGTGGGCCCTATTGAGCTCCAGCCTGTGGGCTCTGATATCAGGTATCAGGTGTTTGATGAGAGAGTGTACTGCTTCCTGAATGTCCGTGAAAGTCTCAGGAAGACCCCTTATCCTGAAGTTCAGCCGTCTGGACCTATTTTCAAGGTCATCGATTTTGGCAATGGCCCCCTCCAGCTGATCATTGAGTTCCTGAAAGCGATCTTTATTTTGATTGACCCGATCGATTGTGGCATTTTAGTTTCAATATGCTCAATGCGGGATCCCAGGAGATGGAGGTCTGATTTAATATCAGAGGTGATATCTGAAGTTATTTTTGCAGCAGTTTGTGCAAGTCCTTTATCAAGCATTTCTGCAAATTTGTTAAAGAGCATAGAGATATCAGGGGGACATGAGGAGAACTGATGTACATCCTGTTGTTGTAAGCCAGGCCTCTGTGAGGATGAGGCAGTGTGTGGCATGTGTAGGCCATCCAGGGTCTGATCTAACAGGGACAATGTGGAGGCAGGAGATGCTGGATTTAATATAAGGTGGGGCAGAGGAGCCTCTCCACATACCTCTTTAAGAAGAGCAGTGCGCCAGGGAGAGGAATCTGCTGTGCCTGCGTATGCAGCATCGCTTGTGTGCAGCTCCGCCGCCATTTAGGCGTCTGTGCTGTGTCCAGCAAGGCCGAGAAACAGTCCTCTGGGGTTCGTTTATGTTGATCAATCTGCCCTATCTCGATCCTGAGGGTAACTGCCGTGCTCCGTTCCCGATTACGGGTGTGGGGGGAGAGTGGGTCCGTTGCGGGGAGTGCCGAATGCTCAGAGCGGGACGGAGCTCTGTGATCAGGCGTCCATGTCACAGAGCGCCGCGCATGCGCCTTCACAATTGCTATTTTTTTGCCACAAAAATGAATAAGACAGAATGAAAATTCCCTCTGAACAAAAATTATAAACAATACACATTTTCATGCAAATTTCACAGATGCAGACACCTCAATGATCTCCCATGTGCATTACCTCTAAAAAATTTCTTTAGGGTCACATAGTACACTAGTGCTCGTGAGTCCAGATGTGGAAACAGCTGCTGTGTCCTGTCCTTACATTACACTGAATCATTTTTGAAGAAGCATTATATTTTCAAAAACATCTACACAACATCACCCCATTTTTGGAATACGACAAATTCTCGAGACCTAAATGTATGTCCAACCCTGTACCATGGTTTTTGGCGAAAAAAAACCCGTCATTTTCTTAGTATCATATGTATTTTACAAAGAACGGTCTTTACAAACGATGCTGTATAAACAAAAAACATATGGATCAGCATGCAAGTTAAGTATCTCAATAGGAACACACAACAAGTACTTACTTTTTTTAAGCAGCTTCTTTATTCGCCAATATTGTTCAGGCTCCCTACTTTTGAGATCAGACCACCGCTTCCTAAATTGTTCTTTAGCCCGTTGTGCCAAATTTTACTTCTAGAGCGGTGACAACTGAGGCCATTATTTTGTCCTTCCGCATATTGGGTCATGTGTACGGTCCTTTTTTCCCATCGTAGTCCTCCCTTCTCAATATGGACACCATCTCCACCATCTCTTCAAAGGCCATGTTGGTGGCCTTATATCTCCTCCTGGATGTGGATGGTTGTGACTCCGGGCTTTCCTCTGCGCTAGTTGCAGATAATCTCTCCGCCATCTTTCTCTATATACTCCCACTGCGCAACGAAGAGTGAAGGGGCGGGGGCAAATTGTACTAAAGAACGTCAGGGGTGGGCAACGCAGGCGGAGCATGACACATGCGCAGTGTATATAAAGCTATTACGATGGCCTACGTATGTCCATGCGGAAGTAGCGAGCGTCAGAAACGAAGGTAAGATTAAACGTGGGTGTGTGTGTGTGTGTTTGGTGAATGTGTTTTGTGTGTGTGTGTGTGTATATGTGTCCCCTAAATTCTGCCAAAAATAATCCTGGGAGTTCTGACTGACATTACAGTTTTTATCTTGTGTCTTGTCTTTCAGCAAAAATGAATCCCTTTAGGAGGCTGAATTTTTGTCAAGATTCATTGATTTGTATCAGGAAAACAAAAACCTGTGGGAGGTCAAACACCCATTATATTCCAATAGAGATGTAAGGAAGGCAACACTGGGCACACTTTTGGAATTTGTGAAGACTCGAGTCCCCCAGGCAGACCTAAAGTTTGTGGACAAGAAAATTGGTATCTTGCGCAATATGTACAAGCGGGAACACAATAAAATCCAGGAGTTGCTCAGATCCGGAGCAGCAGCAGACCAGGTTTATGTATCCAGGCTGTGGTACTACCAAAAAATGTGATTTCTGGATGACCAGACAGAAGCAAGGCAATCACTTTCGACCCTTCCCCCCACCCTTCCCCCCACCCTTTCCTCCAGCCTTCCCTCCACCTCCACCCCAGCTGAGGAGTCCCAGGAAGAACTGGGCCCTTTCATCCTTGATGAAGTGGATGCGCCCAGCTTCAGCCAGGTATACTTTTTTTTTAAATTTGTGATTGTGTAAATATTAATGATGTAAACGTCTCAAATTTTTAAAGTGGAGTTCCACCCACTTTTACAACTCTTCAGAATCCCTTACTAAACTGTGCACTGTAAACAAATTGGATATTTTTTTATTTTTTTTCTCAGCACCTACTGTATATCTGCTGTGTTAATTTTTCACTTCCTCCTCCCTGGCCGCGGCCCATTGCATCATTTCCTGTTTGCAATGCCTTCTGGGAAGGGGCGGCAACTACCTCTGACACTGCCGTTGCTATGGAAACCTGACCTGAAACCTATTACACTGCTTGTGCTGCACTGAGCATGTGCGAGATCTGCAAGGATGAGATACAGTCTGGCTTCAGATGCCCACACTTAAGATGGCCACAGCCTGCTGTAAGTTTATAAAATAACAAACTACTGCTATAAACTAACAAAACAGACCTTAGTTTACAGACTAACGTTACTAGAATACATTAAGCTTGTGTATTATGGGGGTATTTTTATTTAAAATTTATCATTTTGGCCGGAACACCACTTTAAGTGCTTCACCAAAAATGACTTCATCACAAATATTAATATGTAGACATATCACTAGACAGTAGTGGCCAAAAATACAAAAATATACTTCAGATATTGGTGAGCAGCTAGAATAATGGTGGGGTCAAATAGATAGCCTTTACTATTTGTTTAGAATTATATTTGCAAGTCATGAGCTGAAAATTGTGTGTGATTGCGTAACCCAAAATTACCCTGTCCCTTTTTTTACCCACGATGAGCTCAGCCAGGAGGAGGCCTTGCCCAGTGGGAGAGAGGAGGAAGCCTTGCCCAGTGGGAGAGAGGAGGAGGCTGTGGCTGGGCCCAGTAGAATCCGCACGGAGTGTCAGGTGCCTCGCCTCCGCATTACCACCAAAAGGCCCAGAAAAATTACCCAAACTGAGGAGGAATCACTAGCCCTCACTCATGAAGCCAGCCAAATCCTCAGCACACCATCCAATGCAGAAGAGGCGTATGGGACATATATGGCCACCAGATTGCTGGAACTCGAAAAGGGGCAACGCCTCCTCTGTGAGGGTCTGATTTTTAAGGCGTATCAGAAGGGCTTGAGAGGGGAGCTTACTGCTAAAACATATCTAGCAGATGAAGCCACTCCTCCTCCTCCTCCTCCTCCTCCTCCTGCCCCAAGTACACCACCAGAGGCACAGCCTCCAAGGAAGGCTGCAGAGAAGCGTGGAGGGAAGGCTGCAGGGCAGCGTGCAGGGAAGGCTCCACGGAAGAGTCGAAAGAGCCCTTTCATCCTTGATGAAGTGGATGCGCCCAGCTTCAGCCAGGTATACTTTTTTTTTTTAAATTTGTGATTGTGTAAATATTAATGATGTAAATGTCTCAAATTTTTAAGTGCTTCACCAAAAATGACTTCATCACAAATATTAATATGTAGACATATCACTAGACAGTAGTGGCCAAAAATATACTTCAGATATTGGTGAGCAGCTAGAATAATGGTGGGGTCAAATAGATAGCCTTTACTATTTGTTTAGAATTATATTTGCAAGTCATGAGCTGAAAATTGTGTGTGATTGCGTAACCCAAAATTACAACTATGTCCCTTTTTTTACCCAGGATGAGCTCAGCCAGGAGAAGGCCTTGCCCAGTGGGAGAGAGGAGGAGGCCTTGCCCAGTGGGAGAGAGGAGGAGGCCTTGCCCAGTGGGAGAGAGGAGGAGGCTGTGGCTGGGCCCAGTAGAAGCCGCACGGAGTGTCAGGTGCCTCCCCTCCGCATTACCACCAAAAGGCCCAGAAAAATGACCCAAACTGAGGAGGAATCACTAGCCCTCATTCGTGAAGCCAGCCAAATCCTCAGCACACCACCCAATGCAGAAGAGGCGTATGGGACATATATGGCCACCAGATTGCTGGAACTCGAAAAGGGGCAACGCCTCCTCTGTGAGGGTCTGATTTTTCAGGCGTATCAGAAGGGCTTGAGAGGGGAGCTTACTGCTAAAACATATCTAGCAGATGAAGCCACTCCTCCTCCTCCTGCCCCAAGTACACCACCAGAGGCACAGCCTCCAAGGAAGGCTGCAGAGAAGCGTGGAGGGAAGGCTGCAGGGCAGCGTGCAGGGAAGGCTCCACGGAAGAGTCGAAAGTGATTGCCTGGCTTATGTCTGGTCTGACTGTGCTCCCTGTGCTCCCTAGTTGCAAGATACCAATTTTCTTGTCCTAAAACTTGATGTGTGTCCTGGGGGATGAAAGGGTTCACAGATTCCAAAAGTGTCTCCAGTGATGCCTTCCTCATTTTTTTTTCCAAAATAAATGGATATTTTCTTTACCTTACATTATTGACTATGTGTTTTGATTCAAAAATGACATTTGGTTTGGGAGTAGGCAGGTACAGGTCAAAAAGACTATGTGGGTTTTTTCAAAAGGCTAAATCATTTTGAAAATCAAGTGCAAAGTACTAGTGAAAAGTGCACTTTAGAAATTGCACTGCAAGTGCACTTGTTGGAAGTGCAGTCGCTGTAAATCTGAGGGGAAGATCTGAAATGAGGGGAAGCTCTGCTGATTTTATCATACAATCATGTGCAAGAGAAAGGTTTTTTTTTTTTTTTTTTGTGGTTCCTTGCATGTGCCCCTTGGATCCACAGCGAATGCATTTCCAAATGCTCTTTCTGTGCAATTCCACGTACAATTTGCACTTGTAGTGAAAAATGAATTTGCCTTTGGAAAATAAACCCCCTATGTCTAAATAACAAGGGACACCAACCTCATTAAGGTTCATTAAAACAATACAAAATATTAAGGTTATTGTGGTAACTCCAAAACTAAAAAAAAACATAAAAACATTTTGTATAATTTAGCACACATTGTAAAATAGATAGTGTTTAAATCTAAAAAAAAGAAAGATCCAAAATCTAATTTAATACTTTTTTTATGGAGATCTGGCTTTTTAAAAATATCATATTAGTCATGGCATGAGGATAAATCATGAAGAAAGTAGTTTGTGAGAACTCTGTGTGAATATAAAGCAGCAAAACAACTTCATTCCTCTCGCATTATAAAGAAAAAAAAGCGCTGTATTAAAAGATTACAGAAGAGGAATGTGCTAGCTTCAATACGAAGGCTAGTTTTACCAGACCGAGCGTTTCCATCTTGTACTTACTTCAGAGCATGCGTGAGTTTTGGTCCGTCGGACTAGCACACAGATGACCGGTTTGTACGCTAGAAAGCAGAGTCCGTCGGACAGATTTGAAACATGTTTCAAATCTAAGTCCGTCAAACTTTTGGGGAAAAAAAGTCAGCTGAAGCCCACACACGACCGAATTGTCCGACGGACTCCGGTACGCCGGATCAAGTATGCCGGAAAGTCCGCTCGTGTGTACGCGGCATAAGACTTAGTGAGGGCCCAGTGGGAGGGGGTAGAGGATCCAGAAGGCCTCCCCATCCTTCATTATGTCTTGGAACTAAGGGAGCACCTGCGGGAACTTACCGTTCTAGTCCATGAGAATATGCAATCGGCCCAGAGTCAGCAGAAGGTTTGGTATGATCGGTCTGCACAGAATCACGCATTTTATATCGGACAGAAAGTCCTGGTACTAAAACCCCTGAAGCAAATTAAATTACAGGCCTCCTGACAGGGCCCCTATCAGGTGTTAAAACAGCTGTGCGATACCACCTACGTGGTTGCCAGCTGTGCAGACACAAAAATTAAGAGGACGTTCCACATTAATACGATGAAGGCCTATCATGAGAGGACTGAGGCCGTAGCCGCCATATGCGCTCCTGCCACCGGGGACTCTGAATATCTACCGATGCTGGAGCTTCCCGAAATCAGTAACTGATCCAGGGGTGTGGAAGATATACGGCTAGGAGATAGATTAGGATCCCAAGAATGAGAACAAGCCAGAGAATTACTCCAGGACCGGCAGGAGATGTTCTCGGCACTCCCTGGGTACACTCACATAGCTGTGCACAAGGTAGAGACCCCCGGGCAGAAGCCCCTGAGGCAACCAGCCTATAGGATTCCCAGAGCAGTGCAAGAAGGGACGAGAGCGGAGATTAGGGAGATGCTCGAGTTAGGGGTGATCGAACCATCGGCAAGCCCCTGGGCTTCCCCTGTAGTATTAGTCCCAAAATGGGATGGCACAAACCCGATTTTGTGTGGACTATAGGCGACTGAATGACTGTACTGTGACAGATGCCTACCCTATGACCCGAGTGGACGAATTGCTGGACAAAATAGCTCAGTAACATTATCTGACGACTATTGACTTATGTAAGGGCTACTGGCAGATTCCCTTGGAAGCTGAAGCAATTCCAAAGTCGGCCTTTATCAGCCCGTTCGGCCTTTACCAGTTGCGGTTAATGCCATTCGGGATGAAGAATGCTCCGGCTACCTTCCAGCG
The DNA here is from genome assembly GCA_037952835.1 of Lithobates septentrionalis. Taxonomy (NCBI): domain Eukaryota; kingdom Metazoa; phylum Chordata; class Amphibia; order Anura; family Ranidae; genus Lithobates; species Lithobates septentrionalis. The sequence continues at coordinate 121,348 of JBBDGP010001564.1, read as the reverse complement.
GATGATAGGTGAACTCCTCGATGGTCTGCAAGATTTTGCATGCGCATATCTTGATGACATCGCAAGCTATAGCCAGACATGGGAGGAACATGTTAGACACATGGGAATAGTGCTAGATAGGATCCGAGCCGCTAACCTGACCCTGAAGCCAGACAAATGTAATATCGGGATGTTTAAGGTGCAATATCTGGGACATAGAGTGGGATGTGGGAAGCAGAGGCCTTAACCTGCAAAAATTGAGGCCGTCCTAAACTGGCCAGTTCCCAGAATCAAGACCCAGGTACTTGCATTTTTAGGGACAGCAGGGTACTACAGGAGGTTTGTACCCCACTATAGTGACATAGCCAAACCCTTGACGAACCTGACCAAAAAGACTCTCCCTAGACAGGCCCTGTGGTCCCCGGAGTGCGAGACAGCGTTTCATCAGTTAAAAACCACCCTAACGCAAACTCCCATACTGGCGGTACCCAATCCTAACAAACACTTTGTCATTCATTTTTTAAAAGAAAAACTGCGCTTAGAAAAATATATATATAAAGCTGCGGTTATAAGTGAGGCTCACCAAAACAAAAACAACATACAAAAAACCGCGCTAAATAGGTAAAGGAAGAATTGTTGATAAAATCTTTTGGTCCTAAAAATATAAGTGTTGCCTAGTATTGATAAAGTCTTTATGATTCTAACACACTGTCCATATCATAATAAAGATGGTAAACTGTTGTGTATGTTTCTTTAAAGTTCATCCAATAGGAAATGGCAGTGGAACCGAAGAGAAAACACCAAATTATTGCGCTTACCAGATGTAAGCCTAATATAGGCAGATGGCTTAAACCCAGCCTGGGCCTTTAAACAGATGCTTCTGGACAGATCGAAATATTCGTACTCGTCACGTGTGCCGGTTCATGGGAATATTTATCCGAAAATAAATAATACACACATAGCGTAATACTGCTAATTATTGCCACACAGAACACCCAATTAGTGAAAAAAGGTGAAAAGAAAGTGTAACACTCAATATATTGTAATCAGAAAATCATAAATCATCCAAAAGTGATATTGCAGCCAAGGATGATGAGTGAGTGTCATGAAATCATGCAAATCAATAGAGCAGGGTGAGTGAGAGAAAGTGACACTTGATAACACCCCTTTAATTGGGCAAGTTTAGGTGAAAGATAAAACTTTGCCCAATCTTCAAAAATAATAGAAAAAAAATATGATAGAAAAAAAATGTGATCCAAACACACTATATAGAAAAAGGGAAGAGCCAGAAAAAACCCTTATAAGCAGCACACCACATGCACAGGCTGCTTACCAAATAGCAATTCATATAGACAAGGTAATACACCCAGCGTGTAAATATATTGAAATCACACCAACGGATTTAGGGGATGTTCTGCTTACCAGACATCCTCATATACAGGCAGATCGGTTGGAGCGCCATCTGCCTATATTAGGCTTACATCTGGTAAGCGCAATAATTTGGTGTTTTCTCTTCGGTTCCACTGCCATTTCCTATTGGATGAACTTTAAAGAAACATACACAACAGTTTACCATCTTTATTATGATATGGACAGTGTGTTAGAATCATAAAGACTTTATCAATACTAGGCAACACTTATATTTTTAGGACCAAAAGATTTTATCAACAATTCTTCCTTTACCTATTTAGCGCGGTTTTTTGTATGTTGACTTTGTCATTCATACAGATGCCTCCATGTTCGGACAGGGAGCCGTACTAAGTCACGTTGGCGATGACGGGAAAGAGCACCCGGTGGCGTATCTCAGCCGCAAGTTGTTACCCCGTGAAGTTGGATATGCTGCCGTGGAAAAAGAGTGTTTGGCCTTAGTCTGGGCTTTAAAGAAATTGCAGCCCTATGTGTATGGACGCTCTTTTACCGTCATGACGGACCACAATCCCTTGATATGGCTTAACCGGGTAGCGGGAGAGAACGGCCGGTTACTAAGGTGGAGCCTGGCTTTGCAACCGTACAATTTCAACATACAATATCGGCCAGGGCCTCAAAATGGGAATGCGGATGGGTTATCCCGGCAGACGGACCTGGAACCTTAAGACTACTTTTCCAACATCCTCGAGTTGACCCGTTCGGGGTCCCACTGTGGCTGTTGGACTGTTTCCCAGGGGGGAGTATTGTCATGAACCTTCGAATACTGGATTGTCATGAAGCTTGGAATACTCAAGTATTTCTCCTCTGATTCATAATGCTGGGACAAATACTGTTAGGAGATGCTGATGTAAATTCCAGCCACCTGTCTGTCTGTTGCCTGCTAGAATGTGTTTATTGTAAATAAGTCTAGTATGGGATCTAAGAGTCATTAGATCCCCATTGTTGTTTGTGTTAATTAACTCTGCCATTGTGTGAAGAAGAGTTCTGTGTTGATTTGTGATAATGTTGATTGTGTTTTCTGAGCTACAAGACGGCCAGTCTGGCCTAAAGGTCATGACTGATGTTAATTAGGTTTCTGGTCACAGGTGTATGCTCAGAGTAATATGAGCAGGAGGTATGCACCTCCTCTTTTACTGTATAAAAGAGCCTGTATTCCTTTCAATAAAAGAGATTCCTATTTGAACTTACATACAGCCTGCCTGGTGTTTGTTCTGAGCTATCACAACTGGATTAGATCGGCACATAGCTGTAGTTCAAATCCCAGAGCATTGAATGACCGAACCATCAGATGTTGCGATCTGCAATCTGATTCTATAGCCCCAGAGGAGTGCCGGGAGAGTGGAACCGAGCGAGCAGGGGCTCATTACAATATATATATATATATATATATATATATATATATATATATATATATATATATATATATATATATATATACATATATATATATATATATATATATACACTGTATTCAGTTTAGCAAGATCTGTTCCTGTTATTCTCTTTCTACTACTGAAAGGCAGGCAGGTGTTTTTACAGTATTTACAGCTACCTGAAGAAAATTGCAGGTGTTTTTCTGATCCTATTAGTCCTATTAGCTACAGTATTTACAGTTAGTGTAGTGCGTCCTCTGCACAGTGTGCACCTAAAGCTACCTGAAAAAAATTTGTGTTCTTCTGATCCTATTAGTACAGTACCACAGGCAGCTAAAGTATTTACAAGTTAGTTTAGTGCGTTCTCTGCACGGTGTGCACCTAAAGCTACCTAAAGAAAATTAGTGGTGTTCTTCTGATTCTATTAGTACAGTACCACAGACAGCTGAAGTATTTTCAAGTTAGTGTAGTGCATCCTCTGCACAGTGTACACCTAAAGCTAAATGAAGAAAATTAGTGCTGTTCCTCTGATTCTGTTAGTACAGTACCACAGGCAGCTGTAGTATTTACAAGTTAGTGTAGTGCGTCCTCTGCACAGTGTGCACCTAAAGTTACCTGAAGAAAATTAGTGGTGTTCTTCTGATCCTATTAGTACAGTACCACAGGCAGCTGCAGTATATACAAGTTAGTGTAGTGCGTCCTCTGCACAGTCTGCATCTAAAGCCACCTGAAGAAAATTTGTGGTGTTCTTCTGATCCTATTAATACAGTACCGCAGGCAGCTGCAGTATTTTCAAGTTAGTGTAGTGCATCCTCTGCACAGTGTACACCTAAAGCTAAATGAAGAAAATTAGTGCTGTTCCTCTGATTCTGTTAGTACAGTACCACAGGCAGCTGTAATATTTACAAGTTAGTGTAGTGCATGCTCTGCAAAGTGTGCACCTAAAGCTAACTGAAGAAAACTAGTGGTGTTCTTCTGATCCTATTAGTACCGCAGGCAGCTGCAGTATTTACAAGTTAGTGTAGTGCGTCCTCTGCACAGTGTGCACCTAAAGCCACCTGAAGAAAATTAGTGGTGTTCTTCTGATCCTTTTAGTACAGTACCGCAGGCAGCTGCAGTATTTACAATTTAGTGTAGTGCGTCCCCTGCACAGTGTGCACCCAAAGCTACCTGAAGAAAATTAGTGGTGTTCTTCTGATCCTATTAATACCACAGGCAGGCAGCTACAGTATTTACAGTTAGTGTAGTGCATCCTCTGCACAGTGTGCACCTAAAGCTACCTGGAGACAATTGCTGTTGTACTGCTCCTATTAATACCACAGACAGGCAGCTACAGTATTTACAGTTAGTGTACTGTGTCCTCTGCACAGTGTGCACCTAAAGCTATCTGAAGAAAATTAGTGGTGTTCTTCTGATCCTATTAATACCACAGGCAGGCAGCTACAGCATTTACAGTTAGTGTAGTGCGTCCTCTGCACAGTGTGCATCTAAAGCTGCCTGGAGACAATTGCTGTTGTTCTGCTCCTATTAATACCACAGACAGGCAGCTACAGTATTTACAGTTAGTGTACTGTGTCCTCTGCACAGTGTGCACCTAAAACTACCTGAAGAAAATTAGTGGTGTTCTTCTGATCCTATTAATACCACAGGCAGGCAGCTACAGCATTTACAGTTAGTGTAGTGCGTCCTCTGCACGAAGGGGTCCTGCGTGGCCCCTGAAACGTTGCACCTCCCCTGTGATGTGACCGTTTTCGATTAAAAACCTTTTTTTGGACAATCTTGTTTGCTAATCCATGGTGTGCTGGCGAAGATGTGCTTCCAAAAAAGAGAGGCAGACAGTCACAAGCCAATAAAAGTGGGCAAGCAGGCTCTGTGTCTAGAGGCAACAGTGCTGGCCACGGAGACGGTACATCCTCATCAGAACGTGGCCGTGGGACTCGCTTGTGCTTTTTTTCTGATCTTATTAATACCACAGCCAGGCAGCTACAGTATTTACAGTTAGTGTAGTGCATCCTCTGCACAGTGTGCACCTAAAGCTACCTACAGACAATTGCTGGTGTTCTCATACTAATAATACTACTGTCAGGCAGTTGATTCTGCTAGCTGCAGTATCAGTATATATATAGATCCCAGCTTTGTGCAGCTACATCTCACTGCAGGCCATTAGTATGTCTGGAAGGCCAAAAAGGAGAGGCAGACAGTCACAAGCCAATAAAAGTGGGCAAGCAGGCTCTGTGTCTAGAGGCAACAGTGCTGGTCGTGGACACGGTGCATCCTCATCAGCACCTGGCCGTTGGACTCACTTGTGCTTTTTTTCTAATCATATTAATACCACAGGCAGGCAGCTACAGTATTTACAGTTAGTGCACTGTGTTCTCTGCACAGTGTGCACCTAAAGCTACCTGAAGAAAATTAGTGGTGTTCTTCTGATCCTATTAATACCACAGGCAGGCAGCTACAGCATTTACAGTTAGTGTAGTGTGTCCTCTGCACAGTGTGCACCTAAAGCTACCTGGAGACAATTGCTGTTGTTCTGCTCCTATTAATACCACAGGCAGGCAGCTACAGTATTTACAGGTAGTGTACTGTGTCCTCTGCACAGTGTGCACCTAAAGCTACCTGAAGAAAATTAGTGGTGTTCTTCTGATCCTATTAATACCACATTCAGGCATCTACAGTATTTACAGGTAGTGTAGTGCATCCTCTGCACAGTGAGCACCTAAAGCTACCTGTAGTCAATTGCTGATGTTCTGCTCCTATTAATACCACAGGCAGGCAGCTACAGTATTTACAGTTAGTGCACTGTGTCCTCTGCACAGTGTGCACCTAAAGCTACCTGAAGAAAATTAGTGGTGTTCTTCTGATTCTTTTAATACCACAGGCAGCCAGCTACAGCATTCACAGTTAGTGTAGTGCGTCCTCTGCACAGTGTGCACCTAAAGCTACCTGGAGACAATTGCTGTTGTTCTGCTCCTATTAATACCACAGGCAGGCAGCTACAGTATTTACAGTTAGTGCACTGTGTCCTCTGCACAGTGTGCACCTAAAGCTACCTGAAGAAAATTAGTGGTATTCTTCTGATCCTATTAATACCACAGGCAGGCAACTACAGTATTTACAGTTAGTGTAGTGCGTCCTCTGCACAGTGTGCACCTAAAGCTACCTGGAGACAATTGCTGTTGTTCTGCCCCTATTAATACCACAGGCAGGCAGCTATAGTATTTACAGTTAGTGCACTGTGTTCTCTGCACAGTGTGCACCTAAAGCTACCTGAAGAAAATTAGTGGTGTTCTTCTGATTCTTTTTTTTTTTTTTTTTTTTCCAATAGATTTTATTGAAAGAAATTGCAAATACAGGGTATCACATTAGTTGGTAGGGATGAGCCGAACACCCCCCTGTTCGGTTCGCACCAGAACATGCGAACAGGAAAAAAGTTTGCTCGAACACGCGAACACCGTTAAAGTCTATGGGACACGAACATGAATAATCAAAAGTGCTAATTTTAAAGGCTTACATGCAAGTTATTGTCATAAAAAGTGTTTGGGGACCCGGGTCCTGCCCCAGGGGACATGGATCAATGCAAAAAAAAGTTTTAAAAACAGCCGTTTTTTCAGGAGCAGTGATTTTAATAATGCTTAAAGTCAAACAATAAAAGTGTAATATCCCTTTAAATTTCATACCTGGGGGGTGTCTATAGTATGCCTGTAAAGGGGCGCATGTTTCCCGTGTTTAGAACAGTCTGACAGCAAAATGACATTTTGAAGGAAAAAACTCATTTAAAACTACCGCGGCTATTGCATTGCCGACAATACACATAGAAGTTCATTGATAAAAACGGCATGGGAATTCCCCACAGGGCAACCCCGAACCAAAATTAAAAAAAAAAAATGACGTAGGAGTCCCCCTAAATTCCATACAAGGCCCTTCAGGTCTGGTATGGATATTAAGGGGAACCCCAGCCAAAATTTTAAAAAAAAATTGATGTGGGGTTCCCCCTAAATTCCATACCAGACCCTTCAGGTCTGGTATGGATTTTAAGGGGAACCCCGCGCCCAAAAAAAAAAAAAAAACGGCGTGGGGTCCCCCTAAAAATCCATACCAGACCCTTATCCGAGCACGCAACCTGGCAGGCCGCAGGAAAAGAGGGGGGGACGAGAGTGCGCCCCCCCCCTCCTGAACCATACCAGGCCACATGCCCTCAACATTGGGAGGGTGCTTTGGGGTAGCCCCCCAAAGCACCTTGTCCCCATGTTGATGAAGACAAGGGCCTCATCCCCACAACCGTGGCCGGTGGTTGTGGGGGTCTGCGGGCGGGGGGCTTATCGGAATCTGGAAGCCCCCTTTAACAAGGGGACCCCCAGATCCCGCCCCCCCCCCCTGTGTGAAATGGTAAGGGGGTACTTACCCCTACCATTTCACTAAAAAACTGTCAAAAATGTTAAAAATGACAAGAGACAGTTTTTGACAATTCCTTTATTTAAATGCTTCTTCTTTCTTCCTTCATCTTCTTCTTCTTCTGGTTCTTCTGGCTCTTCTGGTTCTTCCTCCGGCGTTCTCGTCCAGCATCTCCTCCGCGGCGTCTTCTATCTTCTTCTCCTCGGGCCGCTCCGCACCCATGGCATGAGGGGGGAGGCTCCCGCTCTTCTCTTCATCTTCTTCTTCATCTTCATCTTCTTCTTCATCTTCTTCTTCTTCTTCTTCTTCTTCTTCTTCTCTTCTTCATCTTCTTCTTCTCTTCTTCATGTCTTCTGCGGGCCGCTCCGCAGCCATGCTGGCATGGAGGGAGGCTCCCGCTGTGTGACGGCGTCTCTTCGTCTGACGGTTCTTAAATAACGGGGGGCGGGGCCACCCGGTGACCCCACCCCCCTCTGACGCACGAGACATGACAGGACTTCCCTGTGGCATTCCCCGTGACGTCACAGGGAAGTCCCGTTAATTCACCGTGCGTCAGAGGGGGGCGGGGTCACCGGATGGTCCCGCCCCCCGTTATTTAAGAACCGTCAGACGAAGAGACGCCGTCACACAGCGGGAGCCTCCCACCATGCATGGATGCGGAGCGGCCCGGAGAAGAAATGAAGAAGGAAGAAGAGATGAAGAAGAGAAGAAGAAGAAGAAGAAGAAGAAGATGAAGAAGAAGATGAAGATGAAGAAGAAGATGAAGAGAAGAGCGGGAGCCTCCCCCCTCATGCCATGGGTGCGGAGCGGCCCGAGGAGAAGAAGATAGAAGACGCCGCGGAGGAGATGCTGGACGAGAACGCCGGAGGAAGAACCAGAAGAGCCAGAAGAACCAGAAGAAGAAGAAGATGAAGGAAGAAAGAAGAAGCATTTAAATAAAGGAATTGTCAAAAACTGTCTCTTGTCATTTTTAACATTTTTGACAGTTTTTTAGTGAAATGGTAGGGGTAAGTACCCCCTTACCATTTCACACAGGGGGGGGGGCCGGGATCTGGGGGTCCCCTTGTTAAAGGGGGCTTCCAGATTCCGATAAGCCCCCCGCCCGCAGACCCCCACAACCACCGGCCACGGTTGTGGGGATGAGGCCCTTGTCTTCATCAACATGGGGACAAGGTGCTTTGGGGGGCTACCCCAAAGCACCCTCCCAATGTTGAGGGCATGTGGCCTGGTACGGTTCAGGAGGGGGGGGCGCACTCTCGTCCCCCCCTCTTTTCCTGCGGCCTGCCAGGTTGCGTGCTCGGATAAGGGTCTGGTATGGATTTTTAGGGGGACCCCACGCCGTTTTTTTTTTTTTTTTTTGGCGCGGGGTTCCCCTTAAAATCCATACCAGACCTGAAGGGTCTGGTATGGAATTTAGGGGGAACCCCACGTCAATTTTTTTTTAAAATTTTGGCTGGGGTTCCCCTTAATATCCATACCAGACCTGAAGGGCCTTGTATGGAATTTAGGGGGACCCCCACATCATTTTTTTTTTATTATTTTGGTTCGGGGTTGCCCTGTGGGGAATTCCCATGCCGTTTTTATCAATGAACTTCTATGTGTATTGTCGGCAATGCAATAGCCGCGGTAGTTTTAAATGAGTTTTTTCCTTCCAAATGTCATTTTGCTGTCAGACTGTTCTAAACACGGGAAACATGCGCCCCTTTACAGGCATACTATAGACACCCCCCAGGTACGAAATTTAAAGGGATATTACACTTTTATTGTTTGACTTTAAGCATTAATAAAATCACTGCTCCTGAAAAAACGTCCGTTTTTAAAACTTTTTTTTGCATTGATCCATGTCCCCTGGGGCAGGACCCGGGTCCCCAAACACTTTTTATGACAATAACTTGCATATAAGCCTTTAAAATTAGCACTTTTGATTTCTCCCATAGACTTTTAAAGGGTGTTCCGCGGCATTCGAATTTGCCGCGAACACCCCAAATTGTTCGCTGTTCGGCGAACTTGCGAACAGCCAATGTTCGAGTAGAACATGAGTTCGACTCGAACTCGAAGCTCATCCCTATTAGTTGGTATACAACATTTTTGAACCTTTTTACATATATGATTTTGAACATTGTAAATATAGATATTCACATATATATATACATATACACATATATATATATATATATATATATATATATATATATATATATATATATATATATATATATATATATATATATACATATATAAATACACATACACAAATACATACAAATACCAGTAGTCTATGCACATCTGATTCTTTTAATACCACAGGCAGCCAGCTACAGCATTTACAGTTAATGTAGTGCGTCCTCTGCACAGTGTGCACCTAAAGCTACCTGGAGACAATTGCAGTTGTTCTGCTCCTATTAATACCACAGGCAGGCAGCTACAATATTTACAGTTAGTCAACTGTGTCCTCTGCACAGTGTGCACCTAAAGCTACCTGAAGAAAATTAGTGGTATTCTTCTGATCCTATTAATACCACAGGCAGGCAACTACAGTATTTACAGTTAGTGTAGTGCGTCCTCTGCACAGTGTGCACCTAAAGCTATCTGGAGACAATTGCTGTTGTTCTGCCCCTATTAATACCACAGGCAGGCAGCTACAGTATTTACAGTTAGAGCACTGTGTCCTCTGCAGTGTGCACCTAAAGCTACCTGAAGAAAATTAGTGGTATTCTTCTGATCCTATTAATACCACAGGCAGGCAATTACAGTATTTACAGTTAGTGTAGTGCGTCCTCTGCACAGTGTGCACCTAAAGCTACCTGGAGACAATTTCTGTTGTTCTGTTCCTATTAATACCACAAGCAGGCAGCTACAGTATTTACAGTTAGTGCACAGTGTCCTCTACACAGTGTGCACCTAAAGCTACCTGAAGAAAATTAGTGGTGTTCCTCTGATCCAATTAATACCATGCACCTAAAGCTACCTGAAGAAAATTAGTGGTATTCTTCTGATCCTATTAATACCACAGGCAGGCAACTACAGTATTTACAGTTAGTGTAGTGCGTCCTCTGCACAGTGTGCACCTAAAGTTACCAGGAGACAATTTCTGTTGTTCTGCTCCTATTAATACCACAGGCAGGCAGCTACAATATTTACAGTTAGTGCACTGTGTCCTCTGCACAGTGTGCACCTAAAGCTACCTGAAGAAAATTAGTGGTATTCTTCTGATCCTATTAATACCATAGGCAGGCAACTACAGTATTTACAGTTAGTGTAGTGCGTCCTCTGCACAGTGTGCACCTAAAGCTACCTGGAGACAATTGCTGTTGTTCTGCTCCTATTAATACCACAGGCAGGCAGCTACAGTATTTACAGTTAGTGCACTGTGTCCTCTGCACAGTGTGCACCTAAAGCTACCTGAAGAAAATTAGTGGTGTTCCTCTGATCCTATTAATACAGGCAGCTACAGTATTTACAGTTAGTGCACTGTGTCCTCTAACACAGTGTGCACCTAAAGCTACAAGCCGCTGGGAAAAGCCCCGGCGATTAGATGGCACGGTGCCACATGCTCCAATCTGTTGATCAAAAAGGTGACTAAAAAGTGGCATGTAATAATTGTCCACGTACAAGTGGTACCCCTTTCCGAATAAGGGTGACACCAAGTCCCACACTATCTTGCCAGCGCATCCTATGTAGTCAGGGCAGTTTGTCAGCTCTACGTGACTATCTTTGCCCTCGTAAACCATAAAACTACATGTATAGCCTGTGGCCCTGTCACAGAGCTTATACATCTTGACCCCGTATCTGGCACGCTTGCTGGGAAGGTACTGTTTGAATGACAAGCGGCCAGAAAATTTAATCAGGGACTCATCAATGCAGACAACTTGATGGGGAGTAAACAAATCTGCAAAACGTTCGTTGAAGTGGTTTACGAGGGGCCGAATTTTGTAGAGCCGATCGTTTTCAGGGTATCCATGAGGACGACAGAGTTCATTGTCGTTGAAGTGCATGAACCACAAAATCTGCTCGTATCTTGCCCTGGCCATGGAGGCAGAGAACACGTGAGCATGGTAAATTGGGTCAGTGGACCAATATGACCACAACTTACTCTTTTTATTCAAGCCCATGTTGAGGGAAAGGCCCAGAAAGGTCTTGAATTCGGAGACCGTAATTGGTCTCCAATCTCTGGCAAGGGAGGATTGGGGATTAGCGGCGATGTGTTGACCAGCGTATAAATTGCTTTGGTCCACAATAGATCTATAGAGATCTTCGGTGAAAAACAGCGAATAAAAATCCAGTGCCGTAAAATCAACTGTTTCCACCTGAATTCCGGGTTGGCCAGTGAATGGGGGAAGTACGGGTGCTGCAGAAGTGGTGGGTTCCCAATTCGGATTGGCGAATGCAGCAGGAAGGGCAATATGGGCACGACGGGCCTGTGTTTGTCCTCTTGGTGGCAGCGGGACACTACTAGTGCTTGTCACCTCACCAGCTTGAACTGGACTTATGGGACTCGCCACGTCACCACGTGATATTGCAGTGCTGGATATACGACCAGGGTGTACTAGGCCGCTGGTGCTTGCCAGTTCACCAGAAGGAATAGCGGCACTAGTACTTCTCTGCTCCATACGAGGGACCTGCGGTTCTTGCAGTTCAAGGACAGATGAAGAAGTTCGGGGTCTGGTACTCCTGACCTTAGCAGGGACCACAACTCCGTCGTCAGAGCTATCTGTCATGGAGCCGCTGTCCTCTACAGGATCGTATTCTGAGCCTGAATCTGACAGATGAGTGACTTCCTCTTCACTATCTGTCATGCTCAGAAACGTGTAGGCCTCTTCACTAGTGTACCTTCGATTTGCCATTTTGGGCTCTAAATTTTGGGGTACACTAGTGAGACTCACAGGCAAAAAAGCTCCTGACTGTTAGTGACTGTATCAAAACGCTACCAAAAAACTGTTAGCGATCGCAGGGATCAGGCCTGACTCTGCGAATGCTGCAGTTGTGTACTTAGTGTTTTGTAAGTGTCAGTGATCGATCGATACTGCACTTGGGTGGGCTGGGCTGGGCCGAGAGGCAAAACACAGGGGCTAGCAGGTATCTGGGCTGATCCCGCTAACACTGCGTTTTTGGGAACCCTAAACTGCTGGGGACACTAGTATAGATCTGATCTGATCAGATATTGATCCGTTCAGATACTATAGCACTAAGGGAGGTGTATGCTGCGTGCGTGGGTGTTAGCGGTACTGGTGCTAATCTGACGCTGCCTGGGGTGACGCAGACCTTATCTGATCCTAAAAACGTAACTTATATCACCGCCGGGCAATTAGGGGGTTAAACCATTATAAGGTAATAAACGGCGGGTGCCCTAAAACTATAATAAACTACAAAAAACAAACTAACTAACCAGCGTCACCCGTAACACTTATACAGTGATCGCTGATGAAAGGGTTAACTAGGGGGCAATCAGGGGGTTAAAACCTTTAGTAGGTAGTATATGGGGGTCCCTGTCGTTATAAAACACTGACAGCAAACCTATATACTTACCTCCCTAACTAGCGTCACCTGTGTCACTAATACAGCGATCAGAAAAAGGATCGCTTAGCGACACTGGCGACGGGGGGGTGATCAAGGGGTTAACCTTTTTTAGGGGGGTTAGGGGGGTACCCTGGACCTAAAGGGGGGTACCCTAGACCTAAAGGGGGCTAACCTAACTGCCCTAACACTTATAACTGTCACAAACTGACACCAATGCAAAAAAAAAAAAAAAACTGCTATTGGTGTCAGTGTGACAGGGGGTACAGGGGGGTGATCGGGGGGTGATCGGGGGTGATGGGGGTGAAAAGTGTGCCTGGCGTGTTCTACTGTAAGTGTAGTGTTGGTGCACTTACTTGGATGTCTTCTCTCCTCGGCGCCGGATCGAAAAGACCAGCTCGAGGAGAGATGACATCACTTCCTCTCCCTCTGTTTACATTACAGAGGGAGAGGAAGCATTTCATTTGCCGGGAGCGATCGGGAGGGGGTGGCCACGAATGGATGGCCTCCCCCTCACCTCTCATCGCCCGGGAACATTTGGCGACCGCCTCTGGCACCGGGGGGGTTCAATCGGACCCCCCCGCCCGCGGGAAGGCAATCACGTACCAGGTACATGATTTTGCCTGCCCGTGCCATTCTGCTGTCGTATATCAGCGTGAGGCGGTCGTCAAGTGGTTAAGCATCATTAAAATCACTGCTCCTAAAAAAAATTGTGTTTTAAAAAATGTTTGCATTGATACATGTCCCCCAGGGCAGAACCCAGACCCTCAAACCCCTTTATGGCCAACTACTTGCATATAAGCCTTCAAAATGGGCACTTTTAATTTCTCATGTTCGGCTCCCATAGACTTCAGTGGAGTTTGCTGTTCAGGGCAGAACTTTCACCCTGTTCAGGAGTTCTGCTGCAAACCGAACAGGGGGATGTTCAGCCCATCTCTACCGACCAGAAAGGTGACCCTCTCTCGCAAACACAGCCCTATTAAAGCAGAGCTCCACCCAAAAAGGGGGGGTCTGCTTATTTGCCTGCTCCCCCTCCGCTGCCACATTTGGCACCTTTCGGGGGGAAAGAGGGTACCTGGTTTTGACCCACTTCCGGCTGACTTCACCACAGCAAACTCATTCCTCCTTCCTCTGCTGCCAGGCCATTCACAAAGTGCAGCGCACTGTTCGCACGCACAGTAGGGAACTTGCTGTGAAGCCGCAAGGCTTCTTTTCTGAAGGAGCCTGGAGCTTCGCTTTAAGGAAGTCAAATATGGCTTCTCATTTGGCTGGAGGAGAGTCTCCTGAGTTTGGCAGGGGACTGGTTCCCGCTCTCACTGTTCATGTCAGCATGCCCCTTTCCGGACCCTGCAGTGCATATATTGCCTTGCAAATATGTGTGGGTGATTTTTATGTCTTTTATTGATAAATTTATGTTTCTACGAATAGAAGTATGCCATCACTTTAAGGTTTGAGTAATGTGCTCAGGCTCCCTTATACATGGAACTGGAGAAATTGCCATCCTCGAGCACAACATTCTCTCATGGCCTTTGACTTAAACCACTCCCGAGGCCCAACTATTCCAGCTCACAATGGATACGACCTCTTTGGTCCTTCATCCTAACGACTCACTATGTGGAAAAAAGTGAAGCCTATTGTTATGACAGTTGAGTTGTTTAATGTTCTTTAACTGGTTAACCACTTCTGGACCAAGCCTATTTTTATACTTGTTGTTTACAAGTTAAAATCATTATTTTTTGCTAGTAAACTACTTATCCCCAAACATTATATATATATATATATATATATATATATATATATATATATATATATTTTTTTTTTTTAGCAAAGATCCTGGAGAATAATATGGCGGTCGTTGCAATATTTTATGTCACACGGTATTTGCCCAGCAGTCTTTCAAACGCAATTTTTTTGGGGGGAAAAAATACATAGTTTTAATTAAAAAGATAATAAAACAGTAAAGTTAGCCCAATTTTTGTTGTATATTGTGAAAGATGATGTTATCCTGAATAAATAGATACTTAACATGTTACGCTTTAAAATTGCACATACTCGTGGAATGGCGACAAACTATGGTACTTAAAAATCACCATAGGCGAAGTTTAAACATTTTTAATGGTTACCTGTTTAGAGTTACAGATGAGGTGTTTTTCTAGAATTATTGCCCTCACTCTAACGATCGCGGTGATACCCCACATGTGTGGTTTGAACACCGTTGGTGAACGAGCTTGTGGGGACGGGGGCGCTTTAATTTTTTTTTTATTTAACACTGTCACTTTAAAACAAAAATCTGATTACTTATATTGCTGTCAGGCGGAATGTAAACATCCCTTATGCCAGTAATAGGCAGTGACATGTACTCTCTATGGAGGGATCGGGGGTCTAAAAGACCCCAAATCCCTCCTTTGCACTTCAAAGTATATAAAACACCAAAATCTGTGTTTTTGAATACTGACAATTTTATAAAATTGGTGCCATTGGCAGCCATGTAAACCGACAGGGATGTTGTGACGTCCAGCTTAGTTCGGAACTCCACAAAGGGGGCAGATGTGGCGGATGTTCGCTCCGGTCTCCTGGTGGGACGAGAGACCTGGGCAGAGTGGCAGAAGGCAGCGGGAGGGGGGGATGTCCCCTCCAGCTCCTTATGATAATGGCTGGGTGGCTCATTAGCCGCATCAGCTATCATGAGACAGCCAACCACTAGCTCCAAAAAATGGTACCGGGGTGATGCCTGCAGCAGCACCACATCAACCATTTGACGTACAGGTACATGATTATGTGTGATGTGGTTACGTTTTATTAATTTACTTCCTTTCGAGGTTCCCTCCCTTTTCCCTCCTGTCTACCTTCCAAGCGTGGGTTGCTTTTCTTGTTCCCCCTGCTTAGGGACTTGGTCCTCTTACCACTTATATCACTCCTTATCTAAATCCACTCACCATTTACAATAGCCACCGTAAATGTAATACCATGGAACATCAAAGGTCTCCGCTCCCATATACAAAGCATGAAGGCACTGTGTCACCTCAAATGCCTCGGAGCCAACATAGCACTCCTTCAGGAACCCCACTTGCCTGAGGCTGACTTTCAATGCTTATAAAAAGCTCTGGGTTGGTGTGGTGATGGGGTCCCCAGTGATAGGTCGTGAGGCAGGTGTTCTCATTCTGCTACACAAGAACTTGCCTTGTACTGTGCAGTTGGTGGTCAATGGTGGGCCTCGGCCACAAAGTTTCCGTGTGTCTGTAATTTCTTTCCTACTCAATCCAAATAACCAATATATATGCCCCTAACTCTCCTGGCATGTCCTTTTTTTCAGACACACTTGCATGGACTATGCATCATCCACTGCTCTTTCACATATAATTAGCCATGGCACTGGATCAATAACAATGTCAACGTTTATTAAAACAACACTGGAAGACTTACATAAAAGTCCCTGGGAAGCACTTTAGAGGTGAAATTGTGAACCTTTCACATAGTGGGTGGAGATTTCAATTCAGTAATCTACCCTGAGGAAGACCATAAATCACGTACATGACACAAAATTAGGCCAGGCACTACACCTTCACAGGTGGACTCTCCACTCTCTCATATGCTGTCTGCAATGAACACGATAGACCCATGGCATTTTAGCCATCCTACAGACAGAGAATTCACCTTTTATTCTCCCCCCATGACTCATTAGCCAGACTTGACTACTTGTTCTGTTCCTCTCCCCTTCTCCCTATGATTCATGATTCCATTATCCATGACATGGCCATCTCTAACTATTCCCCTATCTCCCTCTGAGCAGATGCTCTTCTCTCTAGTGCTTCTAGACTGTGGAAATTCCCTGCCTAGTTAGCATGCAAAGAAGACTTCTTCATACCCTACATACATCCTGGTCAGAATATAAATCCTTAAACAGAGAGCATGTAGCTGACCCTATCTTATTTTGGGAAGCAAGCAAGGCCATTCTCCAAGGCAAAATTAATGCTTATACTTCATCCTTTCAAGAGGTTTTCCTACAGTATAGACAGGCTAGTGAAACTCTCCGTAAAGCTCTGTAAAAGTGATTTGACACATTCTGCTTCCTTAGCACACAAGAAAGCCTGGCACGAGGCCAAATGTACTTTGACCACTGGGCTGAACAACAAGAACTGATCAAATTTGTCATTAAGCCTGGTGAACTACTTTCCAGACTCACAAAAGGCCTTTACAAACTGACGCATATCATGGACCTTAGGGGCAGAACAGACCAACTCACTCAACCTCCACAGCAAATCACAAATATCCTAGAGGCCTATTATACTGGTTTGTACTCTGAAGATCCAAAGGATCAGGCCACTGATCAAACATTTCTAGACAGACTAACACTCCCAAAGCTCTCAATGTCTCAAATCAATGATCTCAATGCCCCTATATCAAAAGAGGAAATACTATTTATGATTAAAACTTTAGCAAACAATAAAGCCTCAGGTTCTGACAGTTATACCGCCGAGTTTTACGAGGCCACTATGGAAGACATACTCCTGCATCGTCTATCTATCTATAATACCATGTGAGCTCCCAGGCCTACCTTAAACTTCTTACCAAAAAGGGAAAGATCTCACATCTGCCTCGGTCCTATAGACCAATTTCCTTAATTCATTTAGATGCTACATTTTTTTCCAAAATAATTTCCTCACATTTAGCACCTATTCTTCCTTCCCTGATCCACCCAAGTCAGACAGGCTTTGTTAAAGGTCTGTTGGCAACCTCCAACATCCGTACGTTTTTTAAAACGCATGAATGTGCTAAATTGCACCTATTGGAGGACTTGGCAATCATCACACTTGATGCAGAAAAGGCCTTTGACAATGTCAACCTCAACTGACTCTTCCTGGTACTGTTAAAATTTGACTTTATGGGGTGCATTGTAGATTTTCTACGCAGTATGCCTGATGGCAAGGATTATAGCATTTTGAGTATTATCCCTCTACATAAGGGAACAAGACCGAGATACCCCCTTTCTCCCCTTCTATTTAATTCAGCCTTAGAACCCCTTCCAAAATATCTCTTAGCATCAGCTCCTCTTCATGGCATCAAGCAAATTGTGCGTACGGCACTGTTTGCCGACAATATGTTAGTCTTTACATCAGACCATTTCTCTGACTTAAAAGCTCTGCAAAATGTCCTGGATACGTTTCGCACTTCGCGTCAACTATGACAAAATTAAGTTCTACCCCTCACCAACTTGGTTGCATCCAACTGGGATGCATCATCCCCCTTCTCGCTGGCCCACCATCTCATTGTAAATTTGGATATAAAAATAGGGAAGGATCCTTTCTCTCTATACCATCTTAACTTCTCCACACTTTTTACAAAAATTATGTCAGAGCTGGAGGCTTGGATGACCCTCCCCCTCTCCCTCTTCAGAAGTTGTCACCTTGTTAAAATGGAGTTTTCCTCGCCTGCTATACCCTTTACAAACTACCCCTCTCTTCTTAAAACATCAAGATGTGCGCAAGCTCCATTCAGCTATCACTTCATTCCTATGGTGAATGAAAAACTCACGCATCACGTTATCTAAACAAAGTCTTCTGAAGAGCGAAGGCTGCACTAATTTACCAGATATTAGATTATATAACCTGACTTGTTTAGTGAGATATCATCTAGATTCGCTCTCTCAATCTTCAATATGCAACAATGCTAATTTTATTTTTCTAATCTTACATAGCTTTTCCCTTCCACCTGTCTGGCATTCTACATTGTAAATTGCAATCCCTTTCAAAAGCCCTGTAGCAGAATATTTTGATCAGCAATACAGTTATTGCATGGAGGGAGATCAGGAAAAAGTTAAATCTCTCTCCACACATCTCCTGATACCTGGAACTAGATGGCGACCCAATGTTTGCACAAGGCATGGAATACAAGGCGTACGACCCTTGGTGCATGAAAGGCCTTGTGAAGGCATCCTCCATGTTTCATCTGGACACTTTGAAATCAAAATCTTTTTATGAGATAAGCACTGAGTTCCAACTTCCTTCCACACATCTTTTGTATTACCATCAGATGCTCTCCTATATAAAGTTATGCTGTCTGGATGCTTTTAAGAGGTTTTGCCTTTCTCTGATTGATTGATTGATTATTAACCAAACGCATGTACTCCATCTCCGAAGTTTACAAATCATGGCAATCGGTAGCTTATGTCGGATGACTTGGGAAACAAGATTCTGGAGGATTATCTGAAAGTTCACAAGTGTATAAACAACAAACTATGGAGAGAGACTCTGTACAAATTGATATAGAGTGTTTATCCCATATCTCTCCCCAGACGCTACTATCCACCCGGTGTCATGCCCACAGTGCAGGACTTCCAAGCCCTCAATGTTTCATTGTTTTTAGCTGTGCTCCACAATTACAACCTTTTATTACCAAGTTAGCACTTTTTTACGGCATCACTGGGCAACGCCTTCCCAAGAAGCCCCTCTTATTACTGTTTAGCTGTAGTATCCATGGACATACACGCCAAGGAGAACACTGTGGTTCTATTCCCCAATGGGCCCACCTATGCCTTTTAGCAACCCACAAGAGCATACTGAAGGTGTGGCTATCCTCTTCTCTACCTACGATCACCACAGTTAAGAAGCACCTTACAAAACTCCTTTATCGGGAGAAGCTGGACACCGAAATGCAAAATTATGCCCCTACAAAACAAATTCTTTACCAGATGGCATTCCTTCATCAGACATATCTTTTCTCCTATGGAAAGTAATGCAATCTTTCCATTGCACAGAGTGCTATCTGAAAGCTAATTTATCCAGCTCCCTAGGCACATTGCAAACTAAGCCCCCTGGACATTCATGATCAATTTTGTCAGATTTTTCATTGGACTGTTGTACCTCTTCATCCCCACGAAACAGGGTTTTATAGAGGGCCCACTGCTCCTAACCCCCCCTCCCCCCCACACACACACACTTTATTGTTTCCTTATCTAGTGATGCTATGTTTATAACTATGGCTATAACTCCAGTTTTATTTACAATCTCCATTGTTTATTCTTATGCAATCTTCTTTTGTTGAGAGTCATCCAATCTATGTGTTAGTGTTCTCTCCACGTTCCATGCGAAAAAACTTATCACTACGATTCTGCAGAAATGTTTTGCATATTGTACACATTGTATTGCTAGTTCTATTTCTATAGCATCTTATGGTGTTCATGAGCCTTTATCTCTATGGTATTGTTCTTTGATACTGTTCTACTCACTGTTATTGTACTGTTTTTTTTTTCAACTTTAAATTCCAAATAAACATATTTTGAATGAAAAAAACACTTTACCCCTTGCTTATTTATGTGATAGGAACTGGGATCACTACCCTTTCAGCTAAGATCTCCTCGATGTCTAGATGAAAGTCTGCTAACCATTGAGGAGACAGGCATAGAAGGGGGTGTATGAAATTCTATCTTGTACCCTGAGGTTACCAATTCATTAACCCATTTGTCTCCAACACAGCAGAAGTCTATGAATGCTAGAAGTTATCCCTCCTTCTTAAGCTTGACAGGTGGAGACAACAGTTCATGTGAAGTAGAGGAAGGAATTTTCAGTAGATTTACAGACTTGGACTGCTTGCTACACCGAGGAGGTAGAAGGCTTGGGGATTTGAATCCATAGTTGGAACTTCCTCCCCAAAAAAAACACTTATGGGCTAAGAAGGTAGACCTAAATTTGCAACAAGAATCCTTGTCTTTCTAAAGCTGAGGTAAGAAGGTACTTTTTCCTACAGTGAGGTTCATCCAGTGATGAACCAAATTGTCGATCCCCTGTGAATGGCATATTCATAGGAGCCTTCTTATGCCCCGTACACACGGTCGGATTTTCCGATGGAAAATGTCCGATCGGAGCGTGTTGTCGGAAATTCCGACCGTGTGTGGGCTCCATCGGACATTTTCCATCGGATTTTCTGACACACAAAGTTGGACAGCAGGAGATAAAATTTTCCGACAACAAAATCCGATCGCGTCAATTCCGACCGTGTGTGGCCTGTTCCGACGCACAAAGTGCCACGCATGCTCAGAAGAAATTCCGAGACGGGACAGCTCGTTCTGGTAAACTTAGCGTTCGCAATGGATACAGCACTTTCGTCACGCTGCAATGTTAAAAATGGTTTAATACAGCGCACTGTCTTCTTCTTTATAATGTGCGAAGAATTAAGTAGTTGTGCTGCTCATATTCACACACACTTCTCACAAACTTTTATTTGTGTTTTTTTATTGGGATTCCCTCAATATATTGTTATGAGTTGTCACATCTGACAGTTTTATATTATTTTTTTTATTTTATTTTTTGATTTTAAGCCTTTTTTTTCTGTAATGTTTGGATTTTTTCAAAGGCTGATCTTTGTTCAATGTTATTTTTATTTTTACTCCAGAATATTTTTGTGTGTGTTTTATGTGTCAAGTTACCCCAACACCATTGATATCTTTTATTATTTAATTTCAAGGAGATTGTTTGTTGTTGGTGTCCCTTGTTAATTTCATATTGTATATTTGAAATGTACCTGATTCCTCACAAACTGTCATTTTTGAACTAAAACACATAGGAGAGTATAATTCAAACAAAAATCCTTTATTAAGGGCTCAGAACCAAACAAAGAGGAAGGCAACACTGGATCAACAAGAGAAATTAGCGAAGCCTGGGACCCCCACGGCAGACATCAATTCTTCAACATCAAAATTGGTGGCCTGAGGAGTCCATATCTAAGGGAGGGCAGTCTGGTCCGGGATTCGCAGAGATCCGGATAGCCGCAGATGACATCTGTGTCCCCAGGCTGTGGTACCACAAGAGGCTGCATTTTTTGGCCGACCAGACTGGATCCAGGGTCCTCACTTTCTGGTCTTCCTTTCACGCTTCCTTCCCGGCTGTGGCTGTGCAGTTGGAGATGTGGCAGGAGGAGGAGTAGGACCTGGAGGAGGACTGGGGGGACCTGGAGGAGAGGGAGGAGGAGGAGGAGGACCTGCAGGAGGAGGAGGAGGACCATCGCGAAGGTGTATCTGAGGTGTAATTTGGCACCTCATACTTTTCTCCAGAGCCTCCGATATGAGGGCCTCACACATTACTTGTCGGCCCTCCTCCATCCTCTGCATTTTATATGCAATGACGGCAGCAATGTCCTCCTCCACGGTCTGTCGTGCTCCCAGGACCTCTGTAGCCCTCCAAAAGAGTCCTCCGGTTGCCTCCTCTAGGGCACTCCTCTTCCTGCCACTTTCTCTTTTCAGGGGGGGTGGACGGACCTGCAGATCAGCCAGCCGGCTCGGCCCGGCCACCTCCTGGCTGAGACTTCCCTGTGTATGAAAAAGGGATATGGTTGTAATGTTTTGCATCATCAATCACAATCCTAAATTAGTACTCCAAACTAACATCTAGTTAACATCATTGATTGGACAAGCAGAAATATTTAGAGGAATGCTATACCTGGCTCAATCTGGGCTCCTCCACATATCGCCTGGAAGGCCCAGGTTGGGCGTCAGAAGCCTCACCCGGGGGGGAAGGAAGCGTGGAAGGAAGACTGGAGAGGGATGGCCTGGGTTCAGTCTGGCCTGCCAGAAAATGCAGCCTGTCGTAGGACAACATCCTGGGGACATAGATGTCATCTGCTGCTCCGGATCTCTGCGATTCCAGGACTTTCTTGCGCTCCCTCAGATATGTACTCCTCAGGCAACCAATTAATTTATTTAAATAGTTGATGTCTGCCGTGGGGATCACCTGCTTCACAATTTCCAACAATTGCACCAGTGCTGCCTTCCTCTTTGCTTGGTTCTTGAAATGGGGGTGTTTAATCTCCCACAGACAGGGCAGCTCCCTTAGCATATCTATGAATACTGACATGAAGTCATTATCTTTGAGTACCATATCCATGTTCACTGCAAGACACAACACAAGACAAAGCCTAATGTCAGACAAAACTCTCCTAATCTTGTTACAATATAGGCCTCAATGTAGAAGCAGTATAGGCACAAGTTTGTCTCTTACCTTCGTTCTTACGATCGGCGCGTCCAATGCTCCTTCCTCCGCTCACAGATCGTATGTAATACGCACGCGTGTTACGCTTTATACACACTGTGCATGCGTGTAACTCCGCCCGCCCCTGACGTTCTTTCTATTCTATTCCCCGCCCCTTTTCGTTCGGCGCAGTGGGGGAAGAGCACATGGCGAGGTCACAGCAGGTGCGTGCTAATTGCAGGAACGAGGAGGAGGAGGAAAGCCCGGATCCGGACACGTCCCGATCCAGAAGGAGACGTTTTAAGGCCACAAATATGTCCTTTGGGGAGATGTTGGAGAAGGTCGACATCATGAAGAAGTCCTACTATGACGGGAAGTATGGGCCTTACCCCAACCCGAACATCCGAAAGGCCAAGATAATGGCGAAAGTGGTCAGGAGTCTTGAGAGGAATTTCGGGGTCCGAAGATCGAAAGATCAGCTCAGGAAACGGTGGTCGGACCTGAAATTAAGAGAGCCAGAGCAGTACCGAAAGATCCGGAGAGTGCTGCAAAAAAGTAAGTAGTTGTGCTGTGTTCCTATTCTTTTTGCCTTTATTACGATCGTGCTGCTCCATATGCTTTTAGTAATTGTAACGTTTAAAAGGGCAACTTTAATGTTCATGAGCCCATTATTCGTTCGTATCAAACATTTTTCTTTGGGCCTCTAAAACACCATTGTTTAGGCCATATGCATTTTCCCACATTTTTTTTGGGCCTACTTGGATGCCAAATAGTTGTTTGTGTAGATGGGTTTGATACTAGAATGACATGCCAACTAGATTGTGTGTAAGGAGAGGACACTGAGCAGCTGTTTTCACATCTGGACACTGGAGCACTAGTGTGGGACCCCAGAACAACATTTTTATTAGGGGGGGGCACACAGGTGCTCCAGTGTATACTATAGGGGGGTCTCCATCTGTGAAGTTTGTACTAAACAGGTAAAGTATTGCAGCTTGACAAAGGGCAATAATAAAATTACATCTTGGAACTCGGCTAAAATAGACAATTGTACCCCACTTCCAAGCAAGGTTTCCCATTTCTAGTGCTGCCATCAAATATCTGTGTGCTAAGTATACCATTTTTGTTTTACATAGGGGAGAAAAGACTCGGAGGACACCCCTCATCTGAGGAGACCACAGACCCCCCACCTATGGAAGAAGGTGAAATACCCCCAAACGAAGAAGAGCAGGAGGAAGAAGAAGATGTGGTGGAGATTGGCACCACAACAGGTGAGTGTCTGCGACCACAAGCTCAGGTAAACGAGATGGATGGTGGCAGATTTTTGATACCTGTTTTTGTTTTGTTTTTCTCTTTTTAGGTGATCGTGAGGTTGTGGATCCAGAACGCTTTACTTCAGAAAGTGCCCAGATCCTGATCGGGGAGATCATGGGGTGTAATCTCGAATTGCACAACATACAGCAAAAAATCTATGATGTTATTAAAAAAAATAATAACATCATTGATGTTTTGGGGCGAATTTAAAACCCCACAAAATATATTTTTGGGATTGTGTTCCAATTTTTAAAATCTTTTTGCAATGTTTTGAAAAGCCAAATTTGGAGGATGCACACAGTGTGTCAACATGTGCTATCTGCCATCACGGGAGATCAATGGACGTGTTTTGGGGCTGCAACCCCTCCCTCAATTATAAAGTAGCTGTGAGGAAGGGCTTGCTCCCCCAAAACACGTCCCTTGATCCCCCGTGATGGCAGATAGCACATGTTGACATTCGGAACTTGGTGTGCATCTTCCAAATTTGGCTTTTCCAGGGGTGATTTCCCCCCATCTGAACGCTATATCAAACACAGTTCCTAAATACTGATGTCTGATATAGCCTTCAGGTTTTACCTAATGTGAACTTTGTAAGTTCAAGTTTTTTGGCTTTCTTGTTGGTTTTACACATGCCTGTTTTATCTTAAATGGACATTTTGATTTTTGATAATGCTACTGCAAAAAGTGTTATACAACAAACATGTTGGTTTGTTTTAAAAACCTTTGGTAAATGCACATGTGATTGTGCAGGTATAAAAAAGTTGGTTACTCAAGAATGTGTGGATTATTGTCTCAACACTACAACAATTTTGGGGTGATGTAATAGCTGTTTTATGCAAAAATGAGGGTTATTTCCTAAGGGCAAATCCACTTTGCACTACAAGTGCAGTTTCAGTGCAGTTGCAAGTGCACTTGTAGTGAAATGTGTTTTTGCATTTAGGAAATACCAGCCAACAGTGTTTTTTATAAGGTTACCCAATCACGACATTTTCTGCACTCAACACATTTCTGTCAGGATCAGATAAAACAAACACAAGCAGTAAATGTCCACAAAGAATTTCTTTGGGTTTTTTTTTATTAGAAAAAGGCTTCACATATTGTCTGGCATATTGATAGCCCCCCTACCCGCAAAGAACTCTAGGTATCGTAACCGGACATCACGGGCACTCAGGGAGGGCAAGCCAGGACGGCCACTTTCAAGCGCTGTCAGTGTTGTTGGATGTAGGATTCCAGCCTCAGGCCCAACTGAGCCAGCATAGTTGGCCGAATGTTTTCTTAAAAAATTATGGAGAACACAGCACGCAAGTATTATATGGTTCAGTTTATACTCCGCCATATGGATGGGTGTCAGAAATAGTCG
This sequence comes from Lithobates septentrionalis, assembly GCA_037952835.1. NCBI lineage: Eukaryota > Metazoa > Chordata > Amphibia > Anura > Ranidae > Lithobates > Lithobates septentrionalis. The sequence continues at coordinate 96,029 of JBBDGP010001564.1, read as the reverse complement.
GAACCGGCTGGCCAGGATTCCAAATGTGTTCTCCACCACTCTTCGGGCTCTGGCCAGCTGGTAATTAAAAACCCTCTGTTCCGGGGTGAGGGTCCTCATCGGGAATGGCTGCATCAGGTGGTCCCCCAGCGCAAACGCTTCATCAGCAACGAACACAAATGGGAGACCTTCCACATTGTCCTCTGGAGCTGGCAAGTCCAAGTTGCCATTCTGGAGACGCCTGTAGAACTCCGTCTGGGCGATGACTCCACCATTGGACATCCGGCCATTCTTCCCCACGTCCACATACAAGAAGTCGTAATTAGCCGACACCACCGCCAACATCACTATACTATTAAACCCCTTGTAATTATAATAGTACGACCCCGAGTTGAGTGGTGGGACGATGTGGACGTGTTTCCCATCAATTGCCCCTCCGCAGTTAGGAAAGTCCCACCGCTGGGCAAAGTGGGAGGCCACAGTCTGCCATTCCTGTGGCGTGGAAGGAAACTGTTGAGGAAAAAACAATAAACATTACTATTTTTTCACATAAACATGTCAAGCAGATTAGACACAAACATTCTGGGGCAACCTCCAGATAGCATTTATTAAGGGGAATTTAACAACGCCAAAGTATAAGGTACACCTATCATATTCCCCCTCCCCCCCTCTCATGGGCTATTTCTAACATAGGGGGGAACTCTTGGACAGGTAACCCTCTTCACTTCATTGAGAGATGAATGCCTAAATACAGGGTATTACTTGGAACAGCCCCTCCTTAGTTACACTATTGGCAGCCCACTGGACAGGTAAGTGTCATAATACAAAGATATAAATACACACTATACACATTTGAGGACATTTGGACATTCTGCTATTACCTATCAAGATAATAATAGGATACAAAAACTTTAAACAGTACCATTGGAAAGTATACAGGCAGGCCCTTGCACTACATGCTTTGGGGAATTCATCCATAAATCTGACCAGTAAAGAGATGGGTATAGTGTGTATGGGTTTGGCAAAGTCAGCAGATAGATGATTGAGGATAGATAGAGAATTGGGATCAGCTGACTTAGCAGTTGGGGGAGGGAGGGTTACTAAAAATTATTTGGGGACACCACAAAAAAAAGACTCTGGCACTCTGCCTGAATTTAAATCAAAAATAACATTTACAAACATTTTAGGGGGTGTTTGGGATAAAGCACTACTATGGAGCTGATAAAATACATTGTTAAGTGACTACATGAGGTGAATATAGGGGCAGGAGACACCATGCTGGGGAGGTTATTGAAGGGCAAATATGTATGAAGGACCTAAAATAATAATTACATAAAAATCCAGCATGCATGAGAACAAAGGGGACATTCACAGCATATTACAATCATGGGAATTAGGGAATGAGGAAAGAAATACAATATATTATCAAACATTAAATACAATAAAATGTGATATAAAAGGATAAAAATCTTACCTTCATATACTCCTTCTGAAGGACCTGGATGATGGCAGAACAGGTCTCTGGGATAATGATCCCCAGAGCCTGGGGGGAGATGCCTGTCAAGAACTTGAGGTCCTGCAGGCTTCTCCCTGTGGCCAAATACCGCAAGGTAGCGACCAACCTCTGCTCCGGAGTGATGGCTTGCCTCATGCAGGTATCCTGCCTGCTGATATAGGGGGTCAGCGAAGCCAACAAATGGTGAAACACGGGGTCCGTCATCCTGAGAAAGTTCCTGAAATCATCAGGATTATTCTCACGGATCTCACGGAGCAAAGGCATATGACAGAACTGGTCATGCTGGAGCAACCAATTCTTGGTCCATGAACTCCTCCCCACCCTGTTCATGGACTGGACTTGTGTCAAGGTCAGGACCCCAACACCAAGCCCCCGCACAGCACGAACTCTACGAGGAGTACGCATACGAAACATGGCTAGAAAACGGTTGGCTGCTCAGAACGAAGTAACAGAACGCACTGAAGAACAGCAAGGCCTGTGAAGAGCGACCTGAAAAACAGCAACGAGCAGGCAAGATCACACAGAAAACTCTGATACGAACTGACTGCACGCACTGAAGAGCAGATACAAACCCACAAGCACAAACTGAACGGCAGAAAACAATCTGAAAGCCACGAGTCTGAAAAAGCGCGAATCGTCTCTCACCAAACTTTTACTAACACGAGATTAGCAAAAGGAGCCCAAAGGGTGCCGCGCTTGGTTCTGAACCGGCCTTTTCTAGTCTCGTCGTATGTGGTGTACGTGACCGCGTGGTTGGCGATCGGAAATTCCGACAACTTTGTGCGACCGTGTGTAGGCAAAACAAGTTTGAGCCAACATCCGTCTGAAAAAATCCTAGGATTTTGTTGTCGGAATGTTTGAACAAAGTCCGACCGTGTGTACGCCCTATTAGAGGTTTGGTAGGCCAAATAACATTGAAGCTAGAGCAACCTGCAAATGATCACCACAGAGGCCAATAGCCTAGATGCCAAAGCCATATCAAAAACATGCTTAAAGCCCTGTACCAGCTGATTCGCCAAGTCCACATAACCTTGTAAAACTGTTTCTTCCTCTAAACCTGGTTTGGTATCTGTAGGAACTTAATGGAAAGAGCATCCTCCCCTGGAATAACAGTAACTTTGTTTAAACATGAAATTGTGAAGATGCCCGCTGTTCAATACCCTTTTCCTCAAAGAGATAACATGACAGGGCTTTGGGGCTTTTCCTTTTAGCTTTTCAATCACCTTTTTCTGTCACTTTTTAAATAGCTTTTTTTTTTTTTTTTCTTCTTTGGTTCCTTCAGGCTATTAATTAAGGGGAGGGGGTAATTGCTCACAGATGCCTGCAGTCTATATAACTGTGTGTAGGACTCATCCTGAGCCTGCTCATTGTGAGTCTGCTGGAACTTAAACCAAGTGGAACTTTTCTAAGTGGTGAGTTAAAAACCAGAGTTTAAAACAGGAGATTATAACAGGGGTCATAGTACCTGTGTAGTGTGAGTACATGAGTGTTGCCTGAGTAGTGTGTGTGGATCATTAGTACTTGTGTAGTGTGTACTGTATACTTGAGTATTGTGAGTGCACGTAGGTCTGCGACTGTTCTGCGATTGCACGTAGGTCTGTGAGTACCTGTGTATTGTCTTGAGTATTAGTGCCAGGAAGCTAGCTGTTAGGTAATTTGGACAGGGTAAAATCCCCAATCCTCACTACATTTAATAGGTACGATGCCCGGCGGGTGTGGAGAGGTGACTCTTTGTACATCTTGCCGCATGTATGCGTTCCTTGATAATCCGATTGAGGGCGAATACTGCTGTGCAAAATGTAAGCACATTGTTTCCCTGGAAGCCCAGGTTCTGAATCTGGGGAAGCAACTGTCAGCACTGAGAAGTCCCTCCATACTAAAGGAGAGCCAGGAACGTACACGGCAGGTGCCAGCAGGGGCCAGCACAGAGGCGGGTGGAGACAAAGAGGTGCTGGCACTAGCAAAGAGTAGATGGGTGACAGTCAGGAGGGGTAGAGGGGGAAGTGCCAGGGAGGCCGATCCAGGACTGGAGCATCCCAATAAGTACGCTACTTTGAGTGACATTGGTGAAACCAGTCAGGGACCAGCACTGCTGGAGCTGAGGGACTCTCCTAGCTGCCGGGGGAAGAACTCCTCTATTGAGAGTGGGGGGGCAGCAAAGGGAAAGGAATGACAGATTCTGGTGGTAGGGGACTCAATTCTTACAAGGACAGAGAGGGCAATCTGTAACCAAGACCTGAAGTGCCGAACAGTATGTTGTCTACCGGGCGCTGGGGTTCGGCACATCACGGATCTTGTGGACAGATTACTGGGAGGGGCTGGGAAAGACACGGCTGCCATGGTGCACGTTGGCACCAATGACAAAGTCAGAGGCAGATGGAGTGTCCTAAAGAACGATTTTAGGGACTTAGGAGCTATATTGAGGAAAAGGACCTCCAAGGTAGTATTCTCAGGAATACTACCGGTACATCAAGCCACACCAGAAAGGAAGAGGGAGATTAGGGAAGTAAACAAGTGGCTGAAGAGCTGGTGTAGTAAGGAGGGGTTTGGGTTCCTGGAGGACTGGGCCGACTTCTCAGTCGGTAACCGGTACTATAGAAGGGACGGACTGCACCTAAATGAGGAGGGTGCAGATCTGCTGGGAATGAAGATGGCCAAAAAGTTAGAGGGGTTTTTAAACTAGGCGATGGGGGGGAGGGTCCAGAGGCAGATATAGCCAGCGCGGAAGATATTCCAGAGGGTAGTATTGGGGGCATTAGTGGTAGGTTAACCAAAGCACAAAAACACAAGGTGAGTATAGTAGCAAGTCCTAGTTGCAATCTCAAAACACCCAATACGAGGACAATATGCGACCGGTCTAAACTATGTGGCATGTTCACCAATGCCAGGAGCATGGCGGACAAGATGGGTGAACTAGAGATACTGTTGTACGAGGAGGATTTGGATTTTGTGGGAATTTCAGAGACCTGGTTCAACAGCTCTCATGATTGGCTGGCAAACATTCAAGGGTATACCCTATACCGCAAGGATAGAGAGGGTAAAAAAGGGGGAGGGGTATGCCTATATATCAAGAATAATGTACAAGTGAATGTGAGAGATGACATCACTGAGGGAGCTAGAGAGGAAGTGGAATCCTTATGGGTAGAGCTCCAAAGGGATGAAGCTAAGGGGAAAATAATACTGGGAGTATGCTATAGGCCCCCTAACCTGAGGGAGGAAGTGGAGACGGATCTCCTATCACAAACTGGATTAGCAGCAAGGATGGGAAGTGTTATCATAATGGGGGATTTTAATTATCCAGACATAGACTGGGCGGAGGGAACCGCGCATTCATTTAAGGCTCGCCAGTTCCTTAATGTCTTGCAGGACAATTTTATGGGTCAGATGGTAGACGCACCAACTAGAAATAAAACATTACTGGATCTACTGATTACCAACAATACAGACCTGATCGCGGATGTGGAAATACGGGGCAATTTAGGTAACAGCGATCACAGGTCAATTAGTTTCAGTATAAATCACACAAATAGGAAACATAAAGGGAATACAAAGACACTCAATTTCAAAAGAGCCAACTTCCCTGAACTACAAACCTTGCTAAAAGGCATAAATTGGGATAAAATATTAGGAACAAAGAATACGGAGGAGAGATGGGTTTGCTTTAAGAGCATATTAAATAAGGGCATTAGCCAATGTATTCCATTGGGTAATAAATTTAAAAGAGCGAACAAAAGTCCTGGATGGCTTAACTCCAATGTAAAAATGCATATAAAAGCAAAGGAGAAGGCTTCAAAAAATGCAAGGTTGAGGGATCATCCTCAGCATTCAGACTTTATAAAGAATGCAACAGGAAATGTAAGGGTGCAATTAGGACAGCTAAGATAGAACATGAAAGACACATAGCGGAGGAGAGCAAAAAAAATCCCAAGAAATTCTTTAAGTATGTAAACAGTAAAAAAGGGAGGACAGACCATATTGGCCCCATAAAGAATGAGGAAGGACATCTGGTTACAAAGGATGGGGAGATGGCGAAGGTATCGAATTTATTCTTCTCCTCAGTCTTCACGAGTGAATCGGGGGGCTTCAGTAACCAAAACTGCAGTGTTTATCCTCATGACACAACACAGGAAGCACCTCCATGGTTAACATAGGACGGAATTAAAATTAGACTTGAGAAACTTAACATTAATAAATCACCGGGACCAGATGGCTTGCATCCGAGGGTACTTAGGGAACTCAGTCAAGTGATTTTTTACAGATAGTCTACTGACTGGAATGGTACCAGCTGATTGGAGAAAAGCCAATGTAGCACCAATATTTAAAAAGGGCCCAAAAAACATCCCTGGGAATTACAGACCAGTTAGCCTAACATCAATAGTATGTAAACTCTTGGAGGGGATGATAAGGGACTATATACAAGATTTTAGTAATAAGAACGGTATCATTAGCAGTAATCAGCATGGATTCATGAAGATTCGTTCTTGCCAAACCAATCTATTAACCTTCTATGAGGAGGTGAGTTGCCATCTTGATAAAGGAAGGCCTGTAGACGTAATGTATCTGGATTTTGCAAAAGCATTTGACACAGTTCCCCATAAACGTTTACTGTACAAGATAAGGTCCGTTGGCATGGACCATAGGGTGAGTACATGGATTGAAAACTGGCTACAAGGGCGAGTTCAGAGGGTGGTGATAAATGGGGACTACTCGGAATGGTCAGGGGTGGGTAGTGGGGTTCCCCAGGGTTCTGTGCTGGGACCAATCCTATTTAATTTGTTCATAAACAATCTGGAGGATGGGATAAACAGTTCAATCTCTGTATTTGCAGACGATACTAAGCTAAGCATGGCAATAACTTCTCCGCAGGACGTGGAAACCTTGCAAAAAGACCTGAACAAATTAATGGGGTGGGCGACTACATGCCAAATGAGGTTCAATGTAAAATAATGCATTTAGGTGGCAAAAATATGAATGCAATCTATACACTGGGGGGAGAACCTCTGGGGGAATCTAGGATGGAAAAGGACCTGGGGGTCCTAGTAGATGATAGGCTCAGCAATGGCAGGCAATGCCAAGCTGCTGCTAACAAAGCAAACAGAATATTGGCATGCATTAAAAGGGGGATCAACTCCAGAGATAAAACGATAATTCTCCCGCTCTACCAGACTCTGGTCCGGCCGCACCTAGAGTATGCGGTCCAGTTCTGGGCACCAGTCCTCAGGAAGGATGTACTGGAAATGGAGCGAGAACAAAGAAGGGCAACAAAGCTAATAAAGGGTCTGGAGGATCTTAGTTATGAGGAAAGGTTGCGAGCACTGAACTTATTCTCTCTGGAGAAGAGACGCTTGAGAGGGGATATGATTTCAATTTACAAATACCGGACTGGTGACCCCACAATAGGGATAAAACTTTTTTGCAGAAGAGAGTTTAACAAGACTCGTGGCCACTCATTAAAATTAGAAGAAAAGAGGTTTAACCTTAAACTACGTAGAGGGTTCTTTACTGTAATGCCCCGTACACACGGTCGGATTTTCCGATGGACAATGTCCGATCGGAGCGTGTTGTCGGAAATTCCGACCGTGTGTGGGCGCCATCGGACATTTTCCATCGGATTTTCCGACACACAAGGTTGGACAGCAGGAGATAAAATTTTCCGACAACAAAATCCGATCGCGTCAATTCCGACCGTGTGTGGCCTGTTCCGACGCACAAAGTGCCACGCATGCTCAGAAGAAATTCCGACACGGGGCAGCTCGTTCTGGTAAACTTAGCGTTCGCAATGGATACAGCACTTTCGTCACGCTGCTATGTAAAAAATGGTTTAATACAGCGCACTCTCTTCTTCTTTATAATGTGACAAGAATTAAGTAGTTTTGCTGCTCATATTCACACACACTTCTCACAAACTTTTATTTGTGTTTTTTTAGTGGGATTCCCTCAATATATTGTTATTAGTTGTCACATCTGACAGTTGTATATTTTTTAGGTTTTTATTTTTTTGTTTTTGACCCTTTTTTTTTCTTTAATGTTTGGATTTTTTCCAAGGCTGATCTTTGTTTAATGTTATTTTTATTTTTACTCCAGAATATTTTTGTGTGTGTTTTGTGTGGCAAGTTACCCCAACACCATTGATATCTTTTATTATTTAATCTCCATGAGATTGTTTGTTGTTGGTGTCCCTTGTTCATTTCACATTGTATATTTGCAATGTACCTGAATCCTCACAAACAAACCATCATTTTTGAAGTAAAACACATAGGAGAGTATAATTCAAAACAAAAATCCTTTATTAAGGTATCAGAACCAAACAAAGAGGAAGGCAACACTGGATCAACAGGAGAAATTAGTGAAGCCTGGGACCCCCACGGCAGACATCAATTCTTAAACCTCAAAATTGGTGGCCTGAGGAGTCCATATATAAGGGAGGGCAGTCTGGTCCGGGATTCACAGAGACTTGGATAGCAGCAGATGACATCAGTGTCCCCAGGCTGTGGTACCACAAGAGGCTACATCTTTTGGCCGACCAGACTGGATCCAGGGTCCTCACTCTCTGGTCTTCCTTTCACACTTCCTTCCGGGTTGTGGCTGTGCAGTTGGAGATGTGGCAGGAGGAGGAGTAGGACCTGGAGGAGGAGTAGGACCTGCAGGAGGAGGAGGAGGACCATCCCAAAGCTGTGTGTGAGGTGTAAGTTGGCCCCTCACACCTTTCGCCAGAGCCTCAGATATGAGGGCCTCACACATGGCTTTTTGGCCCTCCTCCATCCTCTGCATTTTATAGGCAATGAATGCCGCAAGGTTCTCCTGCCTGGTGTGGGGTGCTCCCAGGACCTCAGTAGCCCTACAAAAAAATCTGATAGCCGCCTCCTCTAGGCTACTCCTCCTGCTGCCACTTTCTCTTTCCAGGGGGGGTGGAGGGACCTGCAGATCAGCCACCTCCTGGCTGAGACTTCCCTGTGTATGAAAAAGGGACATGGTTTTAGTTTTTGCATCATCAATCACAATCATAAATTAGTACTCCCAACTAACATCTAGTTAACATCATTGATTGGACAAGCAGAAATATTTAGAGGAATGCTATACCTGGCTCAATCTGGGCTCCTCCACATGTGGCCTGGAAGGCCCAGGTTGGGCATCAGAAGCCTCAGCCGGACGGGAAGGAAGTGTGGAAGGAAGACTTGAGAGGGATGGCCTGGGTTCAGTCTGGCCTGCCAGAAAGTGCAGCCTGTCGTAGTACAACATCCTGGGGACATAGATGTCACCTACTGCTCCGGATCTCTGTGAATCCAGGACTTTCCTGCGCTCCCTCAGATATGTGCTCCTCAGGCCACCAATGAAAATCTTTAAATAGAGGATGTCTGCCGTGGGGATCACCTGCTTCACAATTTCACACAATTGCTCCAGTGCTGCCTTCCTCTTTGCTTGGTTCTTGTAATGGGGGTGTTTAATCTCCCACAGACAGGGCAGCTCCCTTAGCATATCAATGAAGGCTGAAATGAAGTCCTGATCTTCCAGTACCATATCCATGTTCACTGCAAGACACAACACAAGACAAAGCCTAATGTCACACCAAACTCTCCTAATCTTGTTACAATATAGGCCTCAATCTATAGAAGCAGTATAGGCCCAAGTTTGTCTCTTACCTTCGTTCTTACGATCGCCGCGTTCAATGCTCCTTCCTCCGCTCACAGATCAAACGTAATACGCACGCGTGTTACGCTTTATATACACTGCGCATGTGTGTAACTCCACCCGCCCCTGACGTTCTTTCTAGTGTATTCCCCGCCACTTTTCGTTCGGCGCAGTGGGGGAAGAGCATGATGGCGGACATACAGCAGGTGCGGGCTAATTGTAGCAACGAGGAGGAGGAGGAAAGGGCGGATCCAGGCACGTCCCGATCCAGAAGGAGACGTTTTAAGGCCACAAATATGTCGTTTGGGGAGATGTTGGAGATGGTCGACATCATGAAGAAGTCCGACTATGACGGAAAATATGAGCCTTACCCCAACCCGAACATCTGAAAGGCCAAGATCATGGCGAAAGTGGTCAGGAGTCTAGAGCAGAATTTCGGGGTACGAAGGTCTAAAGATCAGCTCAGGAAGCGGTGGTCCGACCTGAAGTTGAGAGAGCCAGAGCAGTACCGAAAGATCCGGAGAGTGCTGCAAAAAAGTAAGTAGTTGTGCTGTGTTCCTATTCTTTCTGTCTTTATTACGTTCGTTCTGCTCCATATGCTTTGATTAGTTGTAACGTTTCCAAAGGTCAACAGGTAAAGTATTGCAGCTTGACAAAGGGCAATAAAAAATATACATCTTTGAACTCGGCTAAAATAGACAATTGTACCCCACTTCCAAGCAATGTTTCCTATTTCTATAGTTCTGCCATCAAATATCTGTGTGCTAAGTATACCATTTTTGTTTTACATAGGGGAGAGAAGACTCGGAGGACACCCCTCATCCGAGGAGACCAGAGACACCCCCCCTCTGGAAGAAGTTGAAATACCACCAACCCAAGAAGCTGAGCAGGAGGAAGAAGAAGACGTGGTGGAGATTGGCACCACAACAGGTGAGTGTCTGCAACCACAGGCTCAGGTAAAAGAGATGGCTGGTGGCAGATTTTTGAGACCTTTTTTTTTGTTCTTTATCTCTTTTTAGGTGATCGTGATCCAGAACGCTTTACTTCTGAAAGTGCCCAGATACTGATAGGGGAGATCATGGGATGCAATCTCCAATTGCAAAACATCCAGCAACAAATCAGTGATGTTATTAAAAAAAATAATAACATCATTGATGTTTTGGGGCGAATTTAAACCCCACAAAATCACCTGTTTTATGGTACCAAACTTTTTTCAATGTTTAGTTAGAAAAGCCAAATTTGGAGGATGCACACAGTGTGCCAACATGTGCTATCTGCCATCACGGGAGATCAATGGACGCGTTTTGGGGGGGCAACCCCTTCCTCAATTATAAAGTAGCGTTGAGGAAGGGCTTGCTCCCCCCAAACACGTCCCTTGATCCCCCCTGATGGCAGATAGCACATGTGGACATTTGTAAATTTGTGTGCATCTTCCAAATTTGGCTTTTCCAGGGGTGATTTCCCCCCATCTGAACGCTATATCAAACCCAGCTCCTAAATACTGATGTCTGATATAGCCTTCAGGTTTTACCTAATGTGAACTTTGTAAGTTCTAGTTTTTTGGCTTTCTTGTTGGTTTTACACAGGCCTGTTTTATCTGAAATGGATATTTAGATTTTTCATAATGCTACTGCAAACATTTTATACAACAAACATGTTGGTTTGTTTTAAAAACCTTTGGTAAATGCACATGTGATTGTGCAGGTATAAAAAGTGCCTTACTCAAGAATGTGTGGATTATTGTCTCAACACTACAACACTTTTGGGGTGATGTAATTGTTGTTTTATGCACAAATGGGGGTTATTTCCTAAGGGCAAATCCTCTTTGCACTACAAGTGCAGGTTCAGTGCAGTTGCAAGTGCACTTGTAGAGAAATGTGTTTTTGCATTTAGGAAGTACCAGCCAACACTGTTTTTTATAAGGTTACCCAATCACGACATTTTCTGCACTCAACACATTTCTGTCAGGGTCAGCTAAAACAAACACAAGCAGTAAATGTCCACCAAGAATTTCTTTTGGTTGTTTTTTATTTGAAAAAGGTGTCACATATTGTCTGGCATATTGATAGCCCCCCTACCCGCAAAGAACTCCAGGTATCGTAACCGGACATCACGGGCATTCAGGGAGGGCAAGCCAGGACGGCAGCTTTCAAGTGCCGTCATTGTTGAAGTATTTGGGATTCCGGCCTCAGGCCCAACTGAGCCAGCATAGTTGGCTGAATGTTTTCGTAGAAAATTATGGAGAACACAGCAGGCAAGTATTATATGGTTCAGTTTATACTCCGCCATATGGATGGGTGTCAGAAATAATCGGAACCGGCTGGCCAGGATTCCAAATGTGTTCTCCACCACTCTTCGGGCTCTGGCCAGCCGGTAATTAAAAACCCTCTGTTCCGGGGTGAGGGTCCTCATCGGGAATGGCCGCATCAGGTGGTCCCCCAGCGCAAACGCTTCATCAGCAACGAACACAAATGGGAGACCTTCAACATTGTCCTCTGGAGGTGGCAAGTCCAAGCTGCCATTCTGGAGACGCCTGTAGAACTCCGTCTGGGCGATCACTCCACCATCGGACATCCGGCCATTCTTCCCCACGTCCACATACAAGAAGTCGTAATTAGCCGACACCACCGCCAACATCACTATACTATTAAACCCCTTGTAATTATAATAGTATGACCCCGAGTTGGGTGGTGGGACGATGTGGACGTGTTTCCCATCAATTGCCCCTCCGCAGTTAGGAAAGTCCCACCGCTGGGCAAAGTGGGAGGCCACAGTCTGCCATTCCTGTGGCGTGGAAGGAAACTGTTGAGGAAAAAACAATAAACATTACTATTTTTTCACAGAAACCTGGCAAGCAGATTAGACACAAACATTATGGGTCAACCTCCAGATAGCATTTATTAAGGGGAATTTAACAACAACAAAGTATAAGGTACACCTATCATATTCCCCCTCCCCCCTCTCATGGGCCATTTCTAACATTATAGGGGGGGGGGGACTCTTGGACAGGTAACCCTCTTCACTTCATTGAGAGATGAATGCCTAAATACAGGGTATTACTTGGAACAGCCCCTCCTTAGTTACACTATTGGCAGCCCACTGGACAGGTAAGAAGTGTCATAATACAAAGATATAAATACACACTGTACACATTTGAGCACATTTGTACATTCTGCTATTACCTATCAAGATCATAATAGGATACAAGAACTTTAAACAGTACCATTGTAAAGTATACAGGCAGGCCCTTGCACTACATGCTTTGGGGAATTCATCCATAAATCTGACCAGTAAAGAGATGGGTATAGTGTGTATGGGTTTGGCAAAGTCAGCAGATAGATGATTGAGGATAGAGAATTGGGATCAGCTGACTTAGCATTTGGGGGGAGGGAGGGTTACCAAAAATTTGGGGACACCACAAAAAAAAGCCTCTGGCCCTCTGCCTGAATTTAAATCAAAAATAACATTTCAAAACATTTTAGGGGGTGTTTGGGGTAAAGCATTACTATGGAGCTGATAAAATACATTGTTAAGTAACTACATGAGGTGAATATAGGGCAGGAGACACTATGCTGGGGAGGTTATTGAAGGTCAAATATGTATGAAGGACCTAAAATAATAATTACATAAAAATCCAGCATGCATGAGGACAAAGGGGACATTCACAGCATAATACAATCATGGTAATTAGGGAATGAGGAAAGAAATACAATATATTATCAAACATTCAATACAATAAAATGTGATATTAAAGGATAAAAATCTTACCTTCATATACTCCTTCTGCAGGACCTGGATGATGGCAGAACAGGTCTCTGGGATAATGATCCCCAGAGCCTGGGGGGAGATGCCTGTCGAGAACTTGAGGTCCTGCAGGCTTCTCCCTGTGGCCAAATACCGCAAGGTAGCGACCAACCTCTGCTCCGGAGTGATGGCTTGCCTCATGCAGGTATCCTGCCTGCTAATATAGGGGGTCAGCGAAGCCAACAAACGGTGAAATACGGGGTCCGTCATCCTGAGAAAGTTCCTGAAATCATCAGGATTATTCTCACGGATCTCACGAAGCAAAGGCATATGAGAGAACTGGTCACGCTGAAGCAACCAATTCTTGGTCCATGAACTCCTCCCCACCCTGTTCATGGACTGGACTTGTGTCAAGGTCAGGACCCCAACACCAAGCCCCCGCACAGCACGAACTCTACGAGGAGTATGCATACGAAACATGGCTAGAAAACGGTCGGCTGCTCAGAACGAAGTAACAGAACGCACTGAAGAACAGCAAGGCCTGTGAAGAGCGACCTGAAAAACAGCAACGAGCATGCAAGATCACACAGAAAACTCTGATACGAACTGACTGCACGCACTGAAGAGCAGATACAAACCCACAAGCACAAACTGAACGGCAGAAAACGATCTGAAAGCCACGAGTCTGAAAAAGCGCGAATCGTCTCTCACCAAACTTTTACTAACACGAGATTAGCAAAAGGAGCCCAAAGGGTGCTGCGCTTGGTTCTGAACTGGCCTTTTCTAGTCTCGTCGTACGTGCTTGACGTCACCGCGTTGTTGTCGATCGGAAATTCCGACAACTTTGTGCGACCGTGTGTAGGCAAAACAAGTTTGAGTCAACATCCGTCGGAAAAAATCCGAGGATTTTGTTGTCGGAATGTCCGAACAAAGTCCGACCGTGTGTACGGGGCATAAGAGCGGCAAGGATGTGGAATTCCCTTCCACAGGCGGTGGTCTCAGCGGGGAGCATTGATAGCTTCAAGAAACTATTAGATAAGCACCTGAATGACCACAACATACAGGGACATACAATGCAATGCTGACGCGTGGTCACACGCATGGATTGGACTTGATGGACTTGTGTCTTTTTTCAACCTCATCTACTATGTAACTATGTAACTATGACAGAAAGAGCTGTGGCAAATTTACAGCTGAAACAAACACTTCCACTCCATCTTGATAAAGTCATCAATTAGGGGAGGAACAGAAAAACTTTTCCAGAGTGCTTTGACGTGTTTGTCCCAAAAGCTATTGGTGCATTCTGACTGAGAAACAAAGCCCCCCAACATGGCTGAATCCAGGGATGTGGAAGGTAGAAGGTCCTGGAACACCTGAATGTTGGAACAGGCAACCCAAGCATGGGAGTAATGCCACAGATGACCACTTACAGTTTGAACAAATCAGTAGATCCCTGTCCTGCAAGCAAAATAAAGGAATAAAGGAATGTTTACCTTTCAGATTAGTAAACAGGGTTGTTTACAGGCATGCTGGAAGTCTTTAAGCCAGCACATACACTGTGTCAGGACCATTTTTTCCTCATCACATATTATGTCAATATGAAAAAAGCCTGTACAAACATGGTGTCCACAACTCCTACTACTTCCCTGGAAGCTGCAGCTTACACACTGGTAGTACTAGAAAAGGTACACAGAGGCAGTCACAAGGACCCACAGTGATTTCTGAACATCCCAATAATCCCAAGGGATCCTGTGGAAATCATCACACAGGGCAAATTGCCCTGAATTGAGCAATTATGATGAGCTTCCTTCCCCCCAGTACAACAGAGTCTTAAATGTGTAGGTTCCCTAAAGCACACCAGGTCACAAAGGTAATTCTACTTAAGGAAACCATGTACCTTCCTTTGCTGTTTCTCCATTACCACCATTGAGAGTCATTATGGAATACTGAATTGCTTGATAAACATAGTTCCTTTGTGATGGTTGATTCGCTAAGCACTATATGACAGCGTATCAGTGGTCTTCAAACTAGCGCACAGATTGGGACGTCTTGTCATTGCGTCTATATATCACTAGTTTATAAAATGTTACAGGTCTTTTAGAACCTTTTATAGATTTGCAGAGAGATGTTAAATACGTATTTTGTTAAGTTCATGAAATCCATGAAATTTTGGTAGGATTTGGCATTAACTAGAAACATGTATGAAACAATTATGTAATTCAATAAACTGGGGAGAGGACTATGATTTTCCTTTAACTTTCTGCGGTCAGCTCACCACTTAGTGCCCACCTGGCATTATATATTTGATGGCTTTTTAAACTGAACCTGCAGCAGGAGCAGCTTAGTTGCCTGAGAAAATTACTTCAGTCCTTAGTCCTGCTGTGAAATTTGAGGATGAATCGCTGCACAGTGCATGCAGCTGAAAAGAACAATGGGTGCTTGTTTTATTTTTTTTTAAACAATAGATTTTTATTGGTATTTTTCCAAAATATACAAAATACAAGCAGATTTTACATTTCTCATTTGTACATATTGTTCGTCATTCATGATCTTACTACATTAATAGAGTAAAACAGATTAACTGGTAGGGTTACTAAGAAATATCCTCATTGAAGCATTGTACATTTGTCAAGCCTGTCACCCCTTGTGGGTACACACTGTAAACAGACTTTCTACTTAAGTTTTCAAAGTTAGCCCTGAGAGGACCTTACTGAGGGTCCCCTCAAATATACTATCACGTAAGTTCCCTGTAAACTTGTCGTTAACCAATAATAATAAACTTAGAATGACTGATTTATCTTAGTTAGACTTTCTCATTCCTTTAATAATAGGTAAATCGTGTAGTATTGCTATGTTGTGTGCTAATTATAATACCATGTCATATATGACCATACCCAATATTGGATTGTACCACTAGACCTTTGGTGGTTGTGTTTCAGTAGTGGAGAATTGGGAATAATTTTCATACATGTGAGGAGGCATATTTAGAGGAACTCCAAGTTTCCCAATGTTTGTGGAAACTCGGGGTTCTTCTTTCTGTATATGCTAGGATTTTTTCCATAGTGTATTGAGCATTCACTCTCGATATGACTTCTGCAATTTTTGGAGGTGAAGTAGAGCGCCATTCCTTGGCTATTGCTATACGTGCAGCAAACAAAATGTGGGTGACTACTTTTCTCCTCAGGGGAGGATAGTTTTCGATGCCTAAGCTTAGAAGAGCAAGAGCAGGGTTGATGGTACAATCAGAGCTGGTAACATTTCTAATTAGTGACTGTATTTTTTGCCAGAAAGGTTTTATAGCTGTACAGTTCCAGAATATATGGAGGATATTGTCAATAACTTGGCAGTTTCTCCAGCAGAGAGGTGTGATACTAGGGTTCATTTTGTTTAATCTGTACGGAGTTATGTACCATCTATGTAAGAGCTTTTGTGCATTATCCCAGTGATCTACGCATGCTGATGATTTATGATTATATTTTATCGCTTCATGCCATTGGGACATAGAAAATTATTTTTGTAATTCAAATTCCCATTTCATCATGCTGGGGGTTTTGGATTGTAAGTAGAGGGGGGTGGTGAATTTGTAAAAGAGCGATATTCCCTTACGCTTATTAGAAATTTTGCTTAAAAGGAAGTCCCACAGAATCTGTGGTATGGTTATCTGTCGTGTTGGGTTTTTGCTCGTGTAGTGGTGTATTTGGTATGCTCTATATCTATCTATCGCATTTTGATGAGGTGGAGCAGGTGTGGTGAAGTTGTCTCCCGAGGATTTCCATGGTTGGACTGAGAAGTTTGGGATTAGGTATTCGTAGGATGCTAGTGGTACGTTTAGTTTTCTAATTGGGGTGTCTGTAAGATGTTTATGCACTAAGGAGGACCAGGCATCTATCGTTGCTCGTATAGTAAGTACGGTGGGGTGTTTGGTCTGCAATGTATACAGTCTGCTATAGCCAATGCAGGGAGGTCATGACCTGGTGTTACGGTGCGTTCAATGTCTGACCAGCGGTTATCTGTTTGGCAGGAGAACCAGTATTTCATTTGGTCCAGTATTGCAGCTTTATAGTATGTCTGTGCATTAGATAACCCTACTCCCCCTAGATGTTTAGGTTTATAGAGGTGGGCCAATGCTATTCTGGGTTTTTTACCCCCCAATATGTATTTTTTCAGGCATTTCTCTAGTTGTATAAAAAATTTCTGGGGAATTGGTATGGGTAATCATCTAAAATAATATAGTAGTTTTAGTAATATTTGCATTTGGTATGCAGCTATCCTCCCCGACCAGGTAAGGTGTAGTTTGGTAATTTGATGTAGTTCCTCTTCGATTTTTGTTAATAATGGAGGAAAGTTTTGTGAATAGATTTTGGAGGAAGTGGAAGTTAGCTGCACACCAAGATAAGTAATAGAAGGGTGGTCCCAGTTGCAGGGGAAAATATTTTTTAACCTGGTTTTGTTCTCTTTTGATATATGAAGCGAAAGTGCATAGCTTTTGGTTGTATTAACTTTATTAAAGGAGATTTGCCCGAATTTATGTAATAGTGTTTTGACGATGGGTAAAGAAGTGGCTGGGTTTGATATAGAGAGGATTATGTCGTCAGCAAACAGTCCTATTTTGTGGCTAACAGAACCGACTTTAATGCCTTCTATTTTGTCGTTAGCTCTATTAGATTCTGCTAGTGGTTCTATGACCAAAGAAAAAATAATTGGAGACAATGGGCATCCTTGACGGGTGACGTTAGTTAATGCAACGGGGTCAGATAACAAGCTAGAGGTGAAGACTCTTGCAGATGGGTCTGAATACAGGGATATAATTGCCGAATGTATTAGTCCTGAGAGACCAAACTTGAGTAAGGCCCTGGACAGGTATCCCCAATGGACCCTGTCGAAGGCCTTTTCTGCATCTAATGCTAAAAAGATGCTGGGCTGCTTGCTTAATTCTGATATGCGCAGGAGGTCTAGCATCCTCCTCTTCCCATCTGGTGCCTGTCTGCCCTTTACAAAACCTACCTGGTCGAGCCCTATGAGGGAGGGGGTTATTTCCATAAGTCTGTTTGCTAAAATTTTTGCATAGATCTTTAAATCGGAGTTTAGTAGGGAAATAGGCCTGAAGTTTTGTGGGTCCGCTACGTCTTTACCAGGTTTAGGGATAGTGATAATGATAGCTTGGAGCATTTCTTTTGTCTATTGAGGGAAGGTGAACAGTCTGTAGGAATTCGTCAATCTCTGTGTCCGAGGGTTGGTAAGTGTTTGGGTCCGTCTGGAGATTGTATAGGGATTCATAATAGTCCTTAAAGGCGTTGGCGATATCTTTGGGATTTTGGTGTAGGGCTTTGGTACTGTGATGTCTGAGATTTTTGAGATTAGAACGTGCCTGTTTCTTTTTAAGCTGGGAGGCTAGGATTTTACCTGCTCTGTTATTTTGGGAGTAGTAGGAGACTTTTAGTTTTTTAAAAAAAGTATCATAGTCCGCTCTAATTTCCTGTCTTACTTCTTCTCGGCAGCTGTTGAGGCTTTTGAGTATTTCACTTGAGGAGGTAGCAGGATTCTTGTGTTGCGCTTCCAGATCTGCTATCTTCTCAAATAGTTTTGTCATGCGCTGCTGTTTCTTTTTCTTTTCCCTAGAGGCTACCTGTATAAGGGCGCCTCTAGCGAATGCCTTGTGTGCACACCAGATAGTCATAGGTGAGCAATCTGCATTATTATTGAATTGAAAGAATTCCGTAATTTTTGCTGCAATTTCGTCTCTGATTTTGGGGTGTGATAAAAGAAACATATTGTTACGCCAAAATGGTTTGTGGGAGTGTTTGTTGGCATCCACAATTTCAATAGTCACTGGAGCGTGGTCAGACCATGTGATATTGTGGATGTTGGCTTTCTGGACATTTTGCAGAGTATACAGGTCCGTGAGGAAAAAATCTATTCTAGAATAGCTCTTATGTACAGCTGAATAAAATGTGTAGTCCCTCTCGGTGGTTCTAAGGCAGCGCCAAGGGTCATAGAGCCTCTCTTCGTGGCACAGCGAGTCTAGAGAGGGCCGCCGCTTAGAGGCCACCGAGGACACATCTAATTCTGTGTTCATAATCGAGTTAAAATCACCACATATTAATAAGTTGCCTTTTTGTACCTTTTTAGCCATACTTACAACTTTGCGAATAAACCTTAGAGATCTAACATTAGGTGCATACAAGTTAACTATAGTATATGTGATATGGTCCAGTTCTGCGACTACGATCAGAAAGCGACCTTGGGGATCAATATGTTCCTGTAAGAGAGAGAAGGTTAGTCTGTCCCTGAGTGCAATCATTACTCCATTCTTCTTTGTCGTATTCTTGGCCATAAATACGTGCAGAAACTTGGGATGTGTACATTTCGGGGAGATGTCACTGGCGAAATGAGTTTCCTGTACACATAGAATGTCACATTTCTCTTCCAAGGCTGATTTCCAGAGGGATCTTCTTTTGTAGGGGCTGTTCAAGCCTCTCACATTGTATGACATCAGTTTAAGATTCATTCTTGTGGAAAGTTGCACAGCAGTGCCATCTAGTGGTAGTTCCAGGAATTGGAGTTGAGATTTTGGATATGGTCATAATGCATGGGATCTGAGAAATGTCCTCATAGCTTTGTAAGTGAACAGTTTAACTGAACAAACTTGAACTGTTGATAAATGATGAGATGTAGGCCGCATGAATTGCGCATAGTAGGTCACGGGAATCCTCTCGTAACTAACGAAGGGGGTTCAGCAAGGTAAACCCTTAAACAGCCGAACATCGGGTGGTTGATCAGAAAGAACAGCTTCCTAGAAAGCTGCAAATCACCATAACTAGCCAGATGACAGTTGTGAGAGGAGAGTACACACTGAAAGAAATAGCATCAAGTGGTATAAACTTAGGCAGGTTGCTACTTGTATTTCTTAGCTGTACATTGGTTGTTGCGTCTGTTATATTGTGAGTTAGGGTCCTCAGGTACTGCGTCTGCGGGAAGCAAGCGCCATTTTCGGAGGAGATCCAGGCCCTTTTCTAGCGATGTTATCGCATGCGATTCATTGTTCATGTCAACCAGAAGTTTAAGATGGAAACCCCATTTGTAGAGGATCTTATGGTTGCGCAGAATTTTAGTGATAGGTACCAAGTTGTGCCTGGCTGACAGGGTGGCTTGTGACAGGTCTGCATAAAGTGCGATACCAGCATATGGGTCAGGGAGAGAGGGATGTTGTCTTGCAAATCGCATGAGTTGATCCTTAATGTGATAGAAATGGATTCTTGCTATCACATCTCTAGGTGTTTGTTTAGGCAGGAAGGATGGTTTTGGCAGTCTGTGTGCCCTGTCAATAGTGATGTCTGCTGGGCTTAGAGAAGGGAGGACAGTCATCATAAGCTTTTGCAGGTAGGTAGTGATTTCTGCCGGTTTGACCGTCCCGGGGACCCCCCTAAACTTGATATTGTTCCTTCGGGCCTGATCTTCAATATCCGCCATTTTGAGGCGCATGGCTCTGATTTCATCTTCTACCTCAAAGTGGGCATCTACCAGTTCATTGTGTGCTAGAGTGAACTCCTCCATTTTATTCTCTACATATTCCACTCTATTGCTGACAGCAGATATTTCCCTTTTTGTGTTGCTCATAAACGCTGCCATATCAGATTGAAGAGCTCCCCTCAGGGTCTGCAGCATCTCCTTCATTGTAGTGTCAATGATGGGCTGACCTGAGGTAGGGAATGCATCTAGCTGCTCTGCCTGTGTGGAGCATTCCTCCATCTCATCCCCTGCTGCTCCTGCCTCATCCCCATTCTTCCCTCCTTCCCCAAGCCTCCTTTTTTTGCTTAACAGGGCTGCAGAATGGGGAGGATGACAAGGGATTGTCTTTAAAGTGTGACTCACCCGAGGATGGCGTTGGATTGCTGTGTGACTGTGCTGTGGAGCCAGACGAACGGCTCCCGCCGCCGGCGCCATCTTGGAAATTTCGGCCCTCAGCAGGGCAGAAGAAATCCGTCAGTTTTCGGGGTCCCTCTCTCTCCTTTAGTTTGTACATCGTGCCCGCTGTGTGCCCCCTGCTCTCCTCTCTCAGATGGTATGCTTTTTGGCTGTTTTCGGTGCGCTGTGAGCCGCTGATTACATCCGGTGTGTCAGAGCTCTCCTCTCACACGTCCATGAGCTCTGGCTGCCGGCTCCGCCCCAATGAGTGCTTGTTTTAAAGCCCCATTACTGATTATAAAGAGTATATAAATATATATATAAACACTATACAGGGCACATTTTTAAATTAAAACTATAAACAAAGACACTAAACATGGAATTTGCTACTTGAACATCAATTAGCAAGCACCAGTTGCAGTAAAACTGAATTAAATATTAATATCTTGGGGTCAGTGCCAATGGTTAACATGTGTTTATTTATTTTACTCATAATAGCTAAACAGACTTAGGGAACTTAAAATGCTGCATGCTACAATGACTTGCAGCATATTTGGTGATGTATCCCTCCCCCAAAAAAATAAAAATATATATATATACTGTAAACATACAATGTGGTAAATAAGTTGCAGTTGATCTCTAAGCTGTGAAACAAGTACAAATTTGTTCTTATAGACTTATTGGTTTTCACGTGTTTTTAATGAAATATCATTTTGTAATAACATTTGTATATATTTTTTTAAGAATTACATGTGTGTTCCCTGTCATGCCAGTAAAGTCCAATAAACTTGTTACTAAAAGATCTTTGATATATATATATATATATATATATATATATATATATATATATATATATATATATATATATATATATATATATATATATATATGCGTAATTATCCAGCTGGTATATGGATATGGGAGAGAACAAACCACAGAGATATACAAAAGTATATATGGATGGCGTAGGGAACAAACTTTTCAGTGAAATGGAATTTAAAAAGACTCACGACCATTCACTAAAATTAGAAGAGAAATGGTTTAACCTTAAACTGCAGAGAGCGTTCTTTTCTGTCAGAGTGGTAAGGATGTAGAATTCTCTTCCACAAGCAGTGGTCTCAGCATCAATCATTTCAAAAAACTATTAGATGGGTATATTAACGATCACAAGATACAGGGGTATACATTGTACTATTAACATAAATGCACACACACTGGTTGAACTGGATGGACGAGTGCCTTTTTTCAACTTCACCTACTATGTAACTATGTCATTATCCATCCAGTGGCTACACTTAGTCATGGGCAGCCACTCTGCCCCTAGTGGGAGTCGGTTTCTTAATCTGTATCATATACAGTACATAATTTTTACTCTTGTCTTTCAGAAGGCACATAATACTGTATAGTTGTATTTGAAAAACCTTGAGTAGTAATAGATGTTATGTTTTTTATTCCGTTTATACATTTCTTAGCATATCACCAACACTGGTGCTTCATTCTCATTAAAACTCTATTAAAAGCAGGGGTAAAAATGCAAACATAGACTCGCAGTTGGTTCAGGTATGTGTAATGCCCTGTACACACGATCGGACATTGATCGGACATTCCGACAACAAAATCCATGGATTTTTTCCGACGGATGTTGGCTCAAACTTGTCTTGCATACACATGGTGGCACAAAGTTGTCGAAAAATCAGATCGTTCTGAACGCGGTGACGTAAAAAAACACATATGTCGGGACTATAAATGGGGCAGTAGCCAATAGCTTTCATCTCTTAATTTATTCTGAGCATGCGTGGAGTTTAAGGTTAAATCATTTCTCTTCTAATTTTAGTGAATGGTCGTGAGTCTTTTTAAATTCCATTTCACTGAAAAGTTTGTTCCCTACGCCACCCATATATACTTTTGTATATCTCTGTGGTTTGTTCTCTCCCATATCCATATACCAGCTGGATAATTACGCATATATATATATATATATATATATATATATATATATATATATATATATATATATATATATATATATATATATATATATATATATATATATATATATATATATATATGTATACACATACATATATTGCTACAGAGACAGGACCCAGAGGTTATCCATATATACCTTGTATGTTTTTGTGGTCTGTACTTCCTCAAATCCATATACTAGCTGGATAATTTTATCTTTCTCTTTTCCTTCCTCATGAACCCACAGAGAGGGGTTTATCTCAGAGGGCCATAATGGGTTGTCCTTTGTGTGAGACCTCTTCCCCCTCCTGCCTTGAGACCTGTCCTTTGTGTTGTGTTGATCCACCTCACCGAGTCGGGGGCCTGTTGGGCCAACAGCTGCAACATATTTTAAACATTTTTGGATATGCTACAATCCCAAGAGCCATACAGTTTGTACGGTTAGTCTTTAAATATTAATATATAAATTAAGTTGTGATGATATGTACCTTAAAGCTGTATTTCTATTGCACATTCATCAATATGTAATGAATCTGTGTTTATGTATATTTACAGATGTTTTTACGTTCTGCGACAAATCGCATATACCCCTGATGAAGAAATACTAACCCAGGCAAATTTTGAAATGCGTCGGGTACTCCTGTTGTATTTACCTTCAATTCAACAGACCTTTGCGGTTATTGTCTGTACACTTTCACTGTATCGCATGTTTATTAATTTCCAGAATATTATTATGTAATTGTTGTCTATATCATGTATGTGCTCATTATTTTATAACATTTTCTATTATAATTCATACACTTTTTATACTCTCTCCACACTTCATTTGCCACCTGCCCTATTTAAAGTCCCACCCAGAGGAAATCTTTTTCTTTCAATTTGTTCCCCATAGCTGAGATCCTCCAGTCCCTTAATTAGCTACATAGTTGCATAGTAGGTGAGGTTGAAAAAAGACACAAGTCCATCAAGTCCAACCTATGAACCTTGATTAAGCTTTGTTGCCCTTATCTGGACTCTCTCCAGTTCCAGCACATCCCTCCTGAGAACTGGTGCCCAGAAATGGATGGCATACTCCAGGTGTGGCCAGACCAGAGTCTTGTAGAGTGGGAGAATTATTGTTTTATCTCTGGAGTGAATCCCCTTTTTAATGCATGCTAACATTCTGTTGGCTTTGCTTGCAGCAGCTTGACATTGCAATCCATTGCTGAGCCTGTTGTCTACTAGGACCGCCAGGCCCTTTTCCATACGAGATTCCCCCAGAGGTTCTCTCCCTAGTGAGTAAATTGCATTCACATTTTTAGCACCCAAATGCATTACTTTACATTTTCCTACATTAAACCTCATTTGCCATGTAGTTGCCCACCCCATTAATTGGTTTAGGTCTTCTTGTAGGCTATCCATATCCTGTGTAGATGTTATTGCCCTGCTTAACGCTGTATCGTCCGCAAATACTGAGACTGAGCTGTTTATACCATCCTCCAGATCGTTTATGAATAAATTAAAAAGTTTGTACAGTAAATGTTTGTGGGGAACTGTATCAAATGCCTTTGCAAAATCCAGATACACCACATTCACAGGCCTTCCTTTATCTAATTGGCAGCTCACTTCTTCATAGACGGTAAATAGATTGGTGTGACAAGAACGATTCGCCATGAATCCATGCTGATTACTAGGGATGAGCTTCGAGTTCGAGTCGAACTCATGTTCTACTCGAACATTGGCTGTTCGCAAGTTCGCCGAACAGCGAACAATTTGGGGTGTTCGCGGCAAATTCGAATGCCGCGGAACACCCTTTAAAAGTCTATGGGAGAAATCAAAAGTGCTAATTTTAAAGGCTTATATGCAAGTTATTGTCATAAAAAGTGTTTGGGGACCCGGGTCCTGCCCCAGGGGACATGGATCAATGCAAAAAAAAGTTTTAAAAACGGACGTTTTTTCAGGAGCAGTGATTTTATTAATGCTTAAAGTCAAACAATAAAAGTGTAATATCCCTTTAAATTTCGTACCTGGGGGGTGTCTATAGTATGCCTGTAAAGGGGCGCATGTTTCCTGTGTTTAGAACAGTCTGACAGCAAAATGACATTTGGAAGGAAAAAACTCATTTAAAACTACCCGCGGCTATTGCATTGCCGACAATACACATAGAAGTTCATTGATAAAAACGGCATGGGAATTCCCCACAGGGGAACCCCGAACCAAAATAAAAAAAAAAAAAATGATGTGGGGGTCCCCCTAAATTCCATACAAGGCCCTTCAGGTCTGGTATGGATATTAAGGGGAACCCCAGCCAAAATTTAAAAAAAAAATTGACGTGGGGTTCCCCCTAAATTCCATACCAGACCCTTCAGGTCTGGTATGGATTTTAAGGGGAACCCCGCGCCAAAAAAAAAAAAAAAAACGGCGTGGGGTCCCCCTAAAAATCCATACCAGACCCTTATCCGAGCACGCAACCTGGCAGGCCGCAGGAAAAGAGGGGGGACGAGAGTGTGGCCCCCCCCCCTCCTGAACCGTACCAGGCCACATGCCCTCAACATTGGGAGGGTGCTTTGGGGTAGCCCCCCAAAACACCTTGTCCCCATGTTGATGAGGACAAGGGCCTCATCCTCACAACCGTGGCCGGTGGTTGTGGGGGTCTGCGGGCGGGGGGCTTATCGGAATCTGGAAGCCCCCTTTAACAAGGGGACCCCCAGATCCCGGCCCCCCCCTGTGTGAAATGGTAAGGGGGTACTTACCCCTACCATTTCACTAAAAAACTGTCAAAAATGTTAAAAATGACAAGAGACAGTTTTTGACAATTCCTTTATTTAAATGCTTCTTCTTTCTTCCTTCATCTTCTTCTTCTTCTGGTTCTTCTGGTTCTTCCTCCGGCGTTCTCGTCCAGCATCTTCTCCGCGGCGTCTTCTATCTTCATCTTCTTCTCCTCGGGCCGCTCCGCACCCATGGCATGAGGGGAGGCTCCCGCTCTTCTCTTCATCTTCTTCTCTTCTTCATCTTCTTCTTCATCTTCTTCTTCATCTCTTCTTCCTTCTTCTCTTCTTCATGTCTTCTGCGGGCCGCTCCGCAGCCATGCTGTGGCATGGAGGGAGGCTCCCGCTGTGTGACGGCGTCTCTTCGTCTGACGGTTCTTAAATAACGGGGGGCGGGGCCACCCGGTGACCCCGCCCCCCTCTGATGCACGGTGACATGACGGGACTTCCCTGTGACGTCACGGGGAATGCCACAGGGAAGTCCCGTCATGTCACCGTGCGTCAGAGGGGGGCGGGGTCACCGGGTGGCCCCGCCCCCCGTTATTTAAGAACCGTCAGACGAAGAGACGCCGTCACACAGCGGGAGCCTCCCTCCATGCCAGCATGGCTGCGGAGCGGCCCGCAGAAGACATGAAGAAGAGAAGAAGGAAGAAGAGATGAAGAAGAAGATGAAGAAGAAGATGAAGAAGAGAAGAAGATGAAGAGAAGAGCGGGAGCCTCCCCCCTCATGCCATGGGTGCGGAGCGGCCCGAGGAGAAGAAGATAGAAGACGCCGCGGAGAAGATGCTGGACGAGAACGCCGGAGGAAGAACCAGAAGAGCCAGAAGAACCAGAAGAAGAAGAAGATGAAGGAAGAAAGAAGAAGCATTTAAATAAAGGAATTGTCAAAAACTGTCTCTTGTCATTTTTAACATTTTTGACAGTTTTTTAGTGAAATGGTAGGGGTAAGTACCCCCTTACCATTTCACACAGGGGGGGGGCCGGGATCTGGGGGTCCCCTTGTTAAAGGGGGCTTCCAGATTCCGATAAGCCCCCCGCCCGCAGACCCCCACAACCACCGGCCACGGTTGTGAGGATGAGGCCCTTGTCCTCATCAACATGGGGACAAGGTGTTTTGGGGGGCTACCCCAAAGCACCCTCCCAATGTTGAGGGCATGTGGCCTGGTACGGTTCAGGAGGGGGGGGGGCAGCACTCTCGTCCCCCCCTCTTTTCCTGCGGCCTGCCAGGTTGCGTGCTCGGATAAGGGTCTGGTATGGATTTTTAGGGGGACCCCACGCCGTTTTTTTTTTTTTTTTGGCGCGGGGTTCCCCTTAAAATCCATACCAGACCTGAAGGGTCTGGTATGGAATTTAGGGGGAACCCCACGTCAATTTTTTTTTTAAATTTTGGCTGGGGTTCCCCTTAATATCCATACCAGACCTGAAGGGCCTTGTATGGAATTTAGGGGGACCCCCACATCATTTTTTTTTTTTTTTTTTTGGTTCGGGGTTCCCCTGTGGGGAATTCCCATGCCGTTTTTATCAATGAACTTCTATGTTTATTGTCGGCAATGCAATAGCCGCGGTAGTTTTAAATGTGTTTTTTCCTTCAAAATGTCATTTTGCTGTCAGACTGTTCTAAACACGGGAAACATGCGCCCCTTTACAGGCATACTATAGACACCCCCCAGGTATGAAATTTAAAGGGATATTACACTTTTATTGTTTGACTTTAAGCATTATTAAAATCACTGCTCCTGAAAAAACGGCCGTTTTTAAAACTTTTTTTTGCATTGATTCATGTCCCCTGGGGCAGGACCCAGGTCCCCAAACACTTTTATTGACAATAACTTGCATATTAGCCTTTAAAATTAGCACTTTTGATTATTCATGTTCGTGTCCCATAGACTTTAACGGTGTTCGCGTGTTCGAACAAATTTTTTTCCTGTTCGCATGTTCTGGTGCGAACCGAACAGGGGGGTGTTCGGCTCATCCCTACTGATTACTACTAATGATACCTTTTTCATTACTAAAATCTTGCATATAGTTTCAGAAACCATGAACCAGACCGAGACAGAAGTACAGTAAAATCACACTTGTTTATTAATAAAAATAAAAAGGTAAATAGAGTAAGCATAGTCAAAGCATAGCCAGAGTCCAGTAACAGGATTGGGTAGTTAGCCAAGCCAGAGTTCAGCAACCAGATTGGGTAATCCGCCAAACCAGAGTTCAGTAACCAGATCGGGAAATCAGCCAGGCCAGAAGTCAGGGATCCAAGTAGAGGAACAGCAAGCAGGATAAGGAGCCAGAAGGGATGTCAGCAAAGCCAGTCTTTAAACAGGAACGCAGGAGAT
The DNA here is from genome assembly GCA_037952835.1 of Lithobates septentrionalis. Taxonomy (NCBI): domain Eukaryota; kingdom Metazoa; phylum Chordata; class Amphibia; order Anura; family Ranidae; genus Lithobates; species Lithobates septentrionalis. The sequence continues at coordinate 68,208 of JBBDGP010001564.1, read as the reverse complement.
GGTTTCTTGTGATGTGACCAAGGCGAAGGCAGGAATGAAGTGAGCTGCAGATCTTTAAGTAGGCGGGACTGACGAGCAGATCCACAACAGCTGGTTAACTGTGGAGAGAGATGAGAGCTGGCAATTAGCCAACAGCTGAGCAGCCAGCTCAGAGAAGGAAGGGCTGAGCCAGCCCTGACATATAGTCCCTTATGATCCCCTCCAATAGCTTGCAAACTATTGAGGTTAGGCTAACTGGTCTGTAGTTCCCGGGATATATCTTGACCCTTTTGAAGTATTGGTACCACATTGGCTTTTCTCCAAACAGCTGGTACCATTCCAGTCAGTAAACTGTCCACAAAAATAAGGTAGCCCTACCCATTCACTAAAAAAAGTGTCAAAAAATTTAAAACGACAGCAGACAGTTTTTGATAATTCCTTTATTAATAATTTAAAAAAAGTGTCCCGCCATGTCCATCCATCTTCAATCATGGCGCCAATGGTCCCTAGAAAAAAAAAGGAAAAACGCCTCCGTGGGAGGCGCCCGCCAGCTGCAGCCTTTTACGGTGACAACTGTTATATAGCCAAGGGCGGACCATCCGGTGATGTAAGCGGGTGACCCCACCTCTTCTGACATCATGTGACATCAGGGGGGGTAGGGTCACCCATTTATGTCACCCATTTACTTTACTATGTAACAGCGGTCACCGCAAAAAGACTGCAGTCGGCGGGACGCCTTTCATGGAGGCGGAGTTTTTGTGTTTTTTTTCTCTGGACTCTTGATTATTGATTTACATTGCGGGACGCTTTTTACCAGGCAAGGGTTGTGGGGATTAGGCCCTTGTCCCCATCAACATGGGGACAAGGTGCTTTGGAGGGGACCCCAAAGCACCCTCCCCATGTTGAGGGCATGTGGCCTGGTACAGTTCAGGAGGGGGGCTCGCTCACCCCCCCTTTTCCTGCGGCCTTCCATGTTGCATGCTCGGATAAGGGTCTGGCCATTTTTTTTTTCATTTGGGTGTGGAGTTCCCCTTAATATCCATATCAAACCCAAAGTGCCTGATAATGGACTGGGGTGAACCCACACTGTTTTTTTTCAATGATTTTTTATGTGTATTGCCAGGATCTGACAATTTAAAGCAGATCAAAAACTTTGGATTTAATGGTTTCCAAAAACAGCTACATTAAAGGCTTGCTGTGAATGACAACTGTCACATTTTCCTGTGCTGTCAACTGAAAGTAGAATTCCAGGCTAAACCTAACTAGTCTTAAAACTGTCTCCTCACCCTCCTTACACCTATGCTGACTAACCTATGTAAGAAAGATGTATATACTTACCTATTCTCATCATGGGATGCCCTGTGTCAGCCTGCGGCGGCTGCAGGGAGAGGAGAGAGCACTTCGACAATGGCTGGTAAAGCCTGGAGTGGTGACATCACTCATAGGTTCCCATGGCCCATCCATTGACGGCGCTCCCTCTTCTCCCCTGCAGCAACTACTGACTGTTAAAAGAGAGCCAGGTCACATGACTGGACCAGAGTGGGATGAAAATAGGCAAGTATGTGGGTGGGTGCAGCATGGTGTGGCGGTAATAACACACACTTAGTCCAGATGCAATTGAAAGAACTTGTATTGAAGTCAAAGTACAACAGTTCACAACAAGCCCAGTGTGACAACATGCCCAACCGGGAACACTCACAGATGACAGCAGCATGTTGCGGAGCAGGTCCCAGCTTAGCTGACAGCGTCTGTCTTCAGGGGCGGAATGCAGCCTGGCCGGTCAGAGCCTAAGCGGAGAGGTTTCCAAGAAGAGTGGCAAATTCCTACGCTTTTTCTACTCATTTGGAACCTTTCCCTGCTGCTAATACTGTCCCTGACAGATGGGTGACCTGTCCAGCACTATCCACACATGCGCCAAACCCAGCAGCCAGGGTCCTAAGTAGACTCTGCCTGACCCCAAGGTGGCCACCAGAGTCACATGGGCTGCCAACATCCAACCATATGTTGGATGTGTATATGCCAGGGAATAACCAAATAAGAATTGCATGCCTGAACACATTGATTTGGGAAGGTGTTTCCAAAGCTCAATTGCAAACCAAAACAAAATAAATATGAATCCAACACATACTATAGGCTATTACAAAAATATTTATTAATTTAAAAAAACAAATACTTAACAGTTCCAGTACAAAAAAAATCCCCAAGAAGCCGCACTCCCTCATTCCCTCCCATTGATATTGGCTCACCCTCCCTCCCGACCTATATACCATCTAACCCCTCTGTAACTTCCTCCCCTAGAAAACCCCCAGAGCCTATGTGGAAAAGGACACCTTGCTGGGACTAATGATGGATAAAAGTCTCTTGGAGAGATACAATGTAATAGCAGCTTGTAGTATAAACAGTATGTGTAGCCCAGACTGGCCGCTTTTGGATTATTTCTCCTATTGACACCAACGATGGGGCTCTATTCCTCCCACTAATATCATTGACGGAGCAATATTCCTCCCCCTGGCACCAACAATGGGGCATTGTTTCCTCCACTGATACCAATGATGGGTACTATTCCTCCCACTAATACCAATGATGGGGCACTACTCCTCCTCCTACTGATCACCAAGCCTATAGACCTTCAGTTATGTAACAATCAGTATCAGAAGTATTAAAACTCCATAGAGGGGAGGGTCCTGTGTCTGACAATGAACTCAGAGAAATGGATTTTATGGTAAGTCAAAAATCCTTTTTTCTCATTCGTTCATTGACAGACACAGCCTTCTTTATTCAGAACCATAGGGATGTCTCAAAGCAGTGCCAAACATGAGGGGTGGGGCAGCCAACAAAAAAACAGGCCAGTACATCCACCTTGTAAAATTTTGTGAAAGTGTGCATGACCAGGTGGCTGCCTTGCAAACTTGCGTTACTGACACCTGGTGACGGAAGGCCCAGGGTACACTCAGCACCCGAGTCGAGTGCGCCTTCACCGGGCAGGGAGGAACCCGACCCTTGATAGAATAGGCCTGAGTAACTGTCTGTCTGATCCATCTAGAAATGGTCACCGAGGAAGCAGATAGCCCCTTCTTTGGTCCGGCCATGATCACGAACAGGGAGTCTGACTTTTGAAAAGACTGAGTGGCCACCAAATACACCCTGACAGCCTGTACCACATCTAAGGTGTGAAAGGCAAATTCTCTTGGATGTTGAGGCCTGGGACACAAAGAAGGCAACACAATGTTTTAATTTATATGGAAATCAGAGACAACATTTGGAAGGAAGGAAGGACAAGGAAGAAGCACCACCTTGTCCCTATGAATCACCAAGTAGGGCGTGCGATATGATAGTGCCGCCAACTCTGACACCCTGCGAGCAGAAGTAATAGCCACCAAGAAGGCCACCTTCTGTTATAGCATGAGCAAGGGAATTTCTCTAATATTTTCAAACAGAGGCTTCTGTAGAACCAAAATTACAAAATTCAAGTACCTTGGTGGCAAGGGAGATTGCACCAGTGGAACCACATGTCACACTCCCTGAATAAAGGTACGCACCAGGGAATACTAAGCCAGGGAGCGTTGATAGAAAACCACCAAGGCCGGCACCTGGCCCTTGACAGTACTCAAGGCCAAATTCTTTTCAACGCCCCTCTGAAGAAAAGTGTCACGGACAAATACTCACCGAGGCCGAGATGCCGAGAGCGGCTCGCCCTTACGACCACGCGCACCCAGACCCCCGAAATGGGTACGGAAGGCTGAGGGCACGCGGAGGCACGGGCTTCCGGTAGGTAGTGGGTACCTAGGTTGGAAGCGGGTGTCCTGGGATCCGCAGAAGCAGAGCTGAAAATGCAAGCAGAGGTTAGGGAGCAAGGCAGGCGGTAATCAGGGTATCAAGTGATCCAGCAGAGTGGTGGTTAAACAGGCCAGGGTTCGGTGCACAGATCAGGCAGGTATTATCAAGATAGTCCAGCAGAGTAGTAGTTAAACAGGCCAGGGGTTTGGTACACAGATCAGGCAGGTTATTAACAGGATAGTCCAGCAGAGTAGTGGTTAACAGTCCAGGGTTCAGTACACAGAGCAGGCAGATAGGTACAGGGCAATCCGGGAGAGTAGTATTTCAGGCAAGGTAAGGGTTCGGTACACAAGTCAGGCAGATCACAAGGTTAAACACAGGCACAGGGAACAGGGAGAGCTGACGACAAACCAGCAACCCGACTGGGCGCTGGAGCCGTCAGATATAGTCTCCCTGCCCGGCAAGCGCGTCAGTGTGACGCGCTACCGGGCACCCGCACGGGCGACGGCGCGCACACGAGGACCGCCGTGCACCCGCACGCGCCGCACCATCAGGCCGTGGACGGGTGTGCGGCGAAGCGACCGTCCCGTGCGCATGCGCACTGGAGCCCGGCGAGCGGAGACGCTCCCTGGCTCCTGACAGTGCCCCCCTCCTAAGGGCGGACACTGGACGCCAAGGCTGGCCATCAATTCTGGATGATCTTGATGAAACGTTTGAATTAACTGTGGAGCGTGCAGATTCCTAGCGGGCTCCCAAGAATTATATTCAGGTGGATACCCCTTCCATTGAATCAGGTACTGTAGCTGCCTGCCCCACTTCCTACAACCTAGAATGGATTCCACTTCGAATTCATTCTCGCCATCGATTCTGACTGGCGGAGGAGGGGGTTCTCTTCTTCCCGGAAAAGGACTAGGCACCACAGGCTTCAATAGTGACACATGAAAAACGGGGTGAATCCGATATGTCTTGGGAAGTGCCAACTCAACAGCCACAGGGTTGATGATCCTCCTGACTTGAAAAGGCCCAATGAATTTAGGTCCAAGCTTTCGAGATGGCAGTGGTAATCTCAGATTAACGGTGGACAGCCAGACCTCGTCTCCTAAGTCAAATTTTGGGTTTGCCTTTCTGCCCCGGTCATACTGTTTCTTGTAGTCCTCCTGGGTTTTGCGTAGTGTGTCTTGAATTCTCTGAAAGTTAGATTGCAACGAAGTTATCCTATCCTGGACTGCGGGGACTGCCGTTTCAGGAATATTGTTAGCAAAGGACGTGGGATGGAACCCGCAATTGGTCCAGAAGGGAGTCTGGTTGGTAGAGGCATGAATTGAGTTATTGTACGCAAATTCAGCGTAGGAGAGGAGGCTCGCCCAATCATCCTGAGAACCCGAGCAGAAGCAGCGGAGGTATTGCTCTAACGTCTGGTTAGTCCTCTCCGTCTGGCCATTGCTTTGGGGATGATAGGCCGAAGAAAGACAAATGTTGATACCCAGTGCCTTGCAGAGTTTCTTCCAGAATTTGGACGTGAATTGGACGCCTCTGTCCGACACGATGCTCCTTGGTATCCCATGGAGCCTAACAACCTCTTTTAGAAAGATGTTGGCTGTGTCTATGGCAGAGGGAGTACCCCTCTTAGGCAGAAAATGGGCCATCTTGGAAAGGCGGTCGACAACGACAAGGATGGTGGAAAAATTCTCTGAGATGGGTAGGTCAACAATGAAATCCATGGACACATCAGCCCATGGTCGTTCCGGGATGGGCAAAGGTCTGAGCAGACCCCAGGATTTGGTGTTTTGGCCCTTGTTCCGCTGGCACAGGGAACAGGACGCCACATATTCTTTACAATCCCTTCTCCATCCTGGCCACCAAAAAGAACGAGAAAGAAGTTCAGACGTTTTCTTATTCCCAAAATGTCCTGCCATCTTGTGATCATGACACATCTGAAGGGCCAAGGGCCGAGTCACTTGTGGTACAAATATTTTTCCTTTAATCCAGAAAAGATCTTCGTATCTTTTCAAGGAATGCACTACTGGTTCTGTACATGCGCCTGATGAAAATTTGATGGATGATATTAAGTCTGCCTGAGTTAATCCGCGGAAATTTTGAGGAGAGAGGATCGTGCTGGGTGTTGGTATTTGAGAGTCTGCGGAAAACATCCGTGAAAGGGCATCGGCCTTCCCGTTCTTTGCCCCAGGTCTGTATGCTATATGGAAATTGAAGCGTGAAAAGAAGAGGGCCCAACGGGCTTGGCGGGGTTTTAACCGTCTTGCTATTCTGAGGTACTCGAGATTCTTGTGATCCGTAAAGATCATGACCGGATGTACTGCCCCCTCCAGCAGATACCTCCATTCCTCTAAAGCGAACTTTATAGCCAGCAGCTCCCTGTCACCCACATCGTAGTTGAGTTCCGGTGGACTGAGTTTCCTAGAAGCGAAAGCTACCGGGTGTAGGATGGCCTTTGGTCCCTGTCTCTGGGAGAGAATTGCTCCAGTTGCGATTTCCGATGCGTCCACCTCCAGTACGAAGGGTTGAGTCGGGTCAGGATGGCAGAGAATTGGAGCGGAACTGAACAATTTCTTTAACTTAAGGAAAGCCTCTTGAGCAGCTGCGGACCACTGAAAAGAACTGTGTTGCCGGGTTAATTGGGTAATAGGTGCCACGATGGCCGAGAATCCAACAATACATTTCCAATAGAAATTGGCGAATCCTATAAACCTCTGTACTCCTTTCTTGTTAGATGGGGCTGGCCATTCTTGAATTGCCTGAATCTTCTGTGGGTCCATTGCGACCCCATTGGTTGAAAGTATGAATCCCAGGAACTGTATGGTTGATTTCTCGAACTCGCACTTTTCAGCTTTCAGGTATAGCTTGTGTTGTTGAAGAATGGCAAGAACCTTTTTAACGTGCCTCTTGTGCATCTCTAGCGTAGGGGAGAAGATAAGAATATCGTCCAGATATACAACAAGGAAGTCATCTAAATATTGTCGGAATATGTCATTCACTAGATGTTGAAAGGTGGCTGGAGCGTTGCAGAGTCCGAATGGCATCACTAAATACTCGAAGTGCCCGAATCTGGATCTAAAAGCCGTCTTCCATTCATCTCCAGCCCTGATCCTGACGAGATTGTAGGCCCCTCGGAGATCAAGTTTAGAGAACACCTTAGCTGATCGGAACCTCTGGAATAACTCGGGAATGAGCGGTAACGGATACCGGTTCTTAATTGTGATGTTGTTAAGCTGTCGATAATCTACGCAGGGTCTTAAGGTCCTGTCCTTCTTCCCAATGAAAAAGATACCCGCCCCGGCGGGTGAAGATGAAGGGCGGATGAAGCCTTTCTCAAGGTTTTCGTCTATATACTGTTTTAGAGCCTCCAGCTCGGTTTCTGAAAGAGGAAATATCCGGCCGAATGGAATCTCAGATCCAGGAAGAAGGTCAATTGGACAGTCGTAGGCCCGGTGAGGTGGTAGGCGGTCAGCCATCTGTTTACTGAAAACCTCTTGAAACTCAAGGTACTCGGAGGGGACGTGTTGGAGATTGCCTGGTGGTGCCACCATTGTGGCGCAAACTTTGGTATCCGGGAGCAGGCAGTGCTGAGAGCAATACTGAGAGGAGAAGGATACTGTCTTGGTACTCCATCTAATTAGTGGATCGTGAGCCTGTAACCAGGGTAGGCCAAGTATGACGGGAAAGATTGGTGAATGAATTAAGTCAAGCCGTAAGAACTCCCGGTGGCCGGAATCTGTGATTACTGAAATAGGTTGGGTCTCCTGGGTGATGGGACCTGAGCGAGGAAGGGATCCGTCGGCCAAATGTATTTGTAGATCCTGCTCTTTAGTTTGTAAAGGAATCTTCAAACTATGCGCCAAGGCCGAATCTATGAAACAACTGCATGCTCCGGAATCAATGATGGCCTGCAAGCGAGTCTCCCTTTCCGGAAGCTGTAGAGAAATAAACAACATCACATAAGCCTTGGGAATGTTATTGTTTGGATAGTTCAACACATTTGACTGAAGGAACTTACTGGGCCTGATCGGGCAGCTGCGTAGGAAGTGTCCGGTTCCTCCGCAGTAGAGGCATAGGTTAGACTGTCGCCTGCGCTGCTTCTCTTCGGAGGTTAACGGACCTCGGACCAAGCCGAGCTGCATTGGTTCGACCTCAGGGACCGATGCAGCGGTAGCTGAAGATGAGGTTGAGGATACTGTGGAGTGAGGCCTTGGCGACGCCCAGGTGGGGCGTGGCAACTGAAACCGTTCTGAGCGCCGCCCCCGAAGATGCCGATCTAGCTTTGTAGCTGCTTGAATGAGTTCCTCTAGTGAAGCAGGGGTTTCCATCCTAGCTAACTCGTCTTTGAGTAACTCGGACAAGCCTTGACGGTATTGATAACGTAGGGCCGGCTCGTTCCAATTTGTATCGGCCGCCCACTTACGGAACTCCACAATATAGTCCTCAATAGGTCTTCTTCCTTGGGACAGATGGTGCAAGATAGCTTCAGCTGTAGCCATACGCTGCGGGTCATCGTAGAGCTGGGTCATGCTCTCAAAGAAGGCCTCGATAGTGTTCAGGGCAGGACTGCTCTGTTCCATTAAGCTGTGGGCCCAAGCCTGGGGTTCTTCGGATAGCAAGGAAATCGCAAACCCCACCTTGACGATTTCCGAGGAGAAAGTTCTCGGCTGTAGAGCGAAGTAGAGGGAACATGCGTTTTTAAAGGCCCTAAACTTCTTGCGGTCCCCCGAGAACCGTTCAGGTGTAGGGACCCTGGGCTCAGGAAGAGACATGACAACAGTGGGGTTGGCCGGAGCTTGGGGAAGTGAACCCCCACTGCTGGGTGCAGGAGCTGCGGCTGCGGAGGGTAGTGACCCGGTGATCTGCTGAAGACGGTTATCAATTTGTGTATAACCTTCTTGTAACTTCTGTACGGAGTGAGCGAGGGTAGATACTTGTTGGCACAGGATCTCCAGAGGAGAGCGCGCTCTGTCGGCCTCGGACATCTGGCTGGTTTGTACTGTCACGGACAAATACTCACCGAGGCCGAGATGCCGAGAGCGGCTCGCCCTTACGACCACGCGCACCCAGACCCCCGAAATGGGTACGGAAGGCTGAGGGCACGCGGAGGCACGGGCTTCCGGTAGATAGTGGGTACCTAGGCTGGAAGCGGGTGTCCTGGGATCCGCAGAAGCAGAGCTGAAAATGCAAGCAGAGGTTAGGGAGCAAAGCAGGCGGTAATCAGGGTATCAAGTGATCCAGCAGAGTGGTGGTTAAACAGGCCAGGGTTCGGTGCACAGATCAGGCAGGTATTATCAAGATAGTCCAGCAGAGTAGTAGTTAAACAGGCCAGGGGTTTGGTACACAGATCAGGCAGGTTATTAACAGGATAGTCCAGCAGAGTAGTGGTTAACAGTCCAGGGTTCAGTACACAGAGCAGGCAGATAGGTACAGGGCAATCCGGGAGAGTAGTATTTCAGGCAAGCTAAGGGTTCGTTACACAAGTCAGGCAGATCACAAGGTTAAACACAGGCACAGGGAACAGGGAGAGCGGACGACAAACCAGCAACCCGACTGGGCGCTGGAGCCGTCAGATATAGTCTCCCTGCCCGGTGAGCGCGTCAGTGTGACGCGCTACCGGGCACCCGCACGGGCGACGGCGCGCACATGAGGACCGCCGTGCACCCACGCGCGCCGCACCATCAGGCCGCGGACGGGTGTGCGGCGAAGCGCCCGTCCCGTGCGCATGCGCACCGGAGCCCGGTGAGCAGAGACGCTCCCTGGCTCCTGACAAAAAGTCAAAATCCGAGTCACCAAAAAGGAACGTAGGTGAAACCCCATTGACTCACACCATGAAATGTATGCTATTGACGTCTGATTATTATACCTTCCTGGAAGTAGACTTTCTAGCTTTGAGCAGTGTCGGAATCACTGACGCAGATAAGCCCTTATCCTTCAACACCTGGCTTTCAATAACCATGCCGTTAAAGCCAGCGACAGTAAAGCAGGGTGGAAGATTGGCTCTTGGGATAGCTGATCCTCCCTGAGAGGCAGCCACCAGGGGCGTCTGCGACCAGACGCACCAGGGCCAACAAGGCCAGTCCAGGGCCACCAGAATGACTGGAATTTCTTCGGCCTCGATCCTACGCAACAGCCGTGACAGAAGCTTGAGAGGAGGAACTGTGTAGATCAGACGAAACTGGCCCCATGGATCCACCAGAGCATCTGAGGCATCTGCCAGAGGGTCCCAAGACCTGGCCACAAACTTATGCACCTTCCTGTTGATTCAGGATGCCATCAGATCTATCTCTGGAGATCCCCAGTGTAGACAGATCTGTTGAAATACCTCCTGATGGAGGGACCACTTCCCTTGGTCCAATACTTGATGACTGAGGTAATCTGCCTGCCAGTTGTTCACCCCCGGAATGTGAATGGCGGAGATGGCCGGGGCAAAATGCTCTGCCCACCATAGAATGCCGGCTATTTCAAGGCCGGCTAACACACCCCTTGCTCCTCCCTGATGGTTGACATAGGCCACCGCCGTGACATTGTCTGATTGGATCCGTATCAGGAGCCCCTGAAGTCGATCCGTCCAATGATCCAGAGTTCTGATCACCCGGAGTTCCAAGATGTTGATAGGTAGCCTGGCTTCCTCCAGTGTCCAGTGAACCTGATCCGAGCTCATGCCCAGGACTCCTCCCCACCCGGACAGACTGGCATCCGTGGTGACCACCGTCCAGTAGGGAGAAAGGATGAGAAAGGATGTCCCTGCCGAAGAGCCAGGGAACTAAGCCACCAGATCAGGAACCCTTTTGGTTCCTTGAATCAGCAGAATCTGACTATCTAGAGACTTGGAACATTTGTCCCATTTTAACAAGATCTTCCTTTGCAGGGGTCTCGTATGGACCTGAGCGAATGGGACCGCCTCGAACGCAGGGAGCCCCAACTGCTGGACAGCAGCAAGCGGGCTGCTGCCTGTAATTTCTGGAGTTTGTCCTGTGGAAGGACCACTCTGGCCCGAGCGGATTCCAGAGTGAGACCCAAATACACCAATTTCTGAACTGGAATCAACGTAGACTTTTGGTAATTTATCAGCCACCCAAAATCTGCCAGAGTCTGAACAGTGATATCCACGTCATCCCTCAGGGCTTCTGGGGTCTCTGCTTGCAGCAGAAGGTCGTCCATGTAGCCAAGAACAGCAATTCCCCACTAGCGCAGCAGTGCCCGAACTGGAGCCAACACTTTGTTGAAGACCCAAGGAGCGGAGGCGAGACCAAAGGGTAACGCCACAAACTGATAATGCTCCTCTCCCAAAGCAAAGCAGAGGAGCCGCTGGTGCTGTGCATAAATCAGAAATTGCAGGTAGGCATCCTTGATGTTGATGGAGACAAGAAAGTCCCCATGATGAAGAGATGCCACCATGGAGCGAATGGACTCCATTCTGAACTTCTGCACCAGCACATAGTGGTTTATTGCCTTGAGGTCCAGAATCTGATGTACCGTACCCTTTTTTTGGGGGATTGTAAATAGGGTTGAATTAAAGCCCTGGAAATGTTCCGACACTGGAACCTGGACAATCACCCCTTGGAGCAACAGACCTTGCACCGCACCCCAGGGGGCTAACAAGCCATCCAGAGACAGATGCAGATTGGATGGAAAAAATCTGCTTGGGGGACAAGTCTGGAACTCGATCTTGTAACCAGACAGAATCACTTTGTGGACCCACTTGTTGTTTATCAGAGAGGTCCATGGGCCTGGAAACCAGCGAAGACATCCCCTCACTTGGACTGCGGGTGAGGGTGCAGCTTCATGCCGATGGAGCCTTATCTGGGGGTCTGGAGAAGCCCGCTCTCAGTTTGCCCAACCAGGGATGCTTGGGACCTCCCAAGGGGGGCTTGAAAGTCTTTGAGCCTTTGTCAGTGGACCCTGAAGGACGAAAAAACTTTCTGTGTGCCGAGAAGAAAGGGCCACACTTGCGACTTGGCTCCTTCCCCTTCTTTGACTGTGGAAGAAAAGTACTCTTCCCCCCTGTGACAATCTTATTGATATCATCCAGAGTGGCCCCAAACAAACGATCACCTTAAAAGGGCAGATAAGCTAAGGCCTTTTAGGAGGCCTGGTCCGCAGTTCAACACTTCAGCCACAATACCCGTCAAAGCACTACCGCTGAAACAGATAGCTTAGAAAGCAAGGGAGCTGCATCCAAGAAGCACCGTAGACAAACCAGTTGGTCCACTAATTCCGTGAAGGCAGAAGGAAACTGGTCACCTTCCAGGTCACGGCGCCACAGCTTCACCCATTCTGTCAGCGTTTGCGACACCAGAGCAATAGCCAAGACCGGCCGAATAGCAAAACCAGCAATAGAGAACATAGCGTGGCTCAGAGACTCTGCCTTCCTGTCAGCTGGGTATTTAAAGCCAGAGAGTCCTCAACCAGAATCGTAGTGGTTTTGTTCAACCGAAAAACTGGGGGATCCACCACAGGTGGAGTTGTCCATTTTTTGAGCAGACTCTCCTCAAAGGGATAATGCACAGTAAAACACTTTAGGATCACAAAGGGGTGTTTTGTACGCTCCCATTCTTTATAGACAATAAGGGAACACTTTTGCTGCGCAAGGTGGCTTGTGGGTGCCAAAGGGGATCGTCACTTCCACCGCAGCTGTGGCTGCATCATCCATTTTTAACATTTCCTGCACAGAAGCAAGCAGTGAGTCCACCAGCACTTTCTCGTGTGCAGCCACTAGGGCAGAGGAATCATCCTCACTGTCCGAAAGATCTTGGAGCATGGCCGCAGACCCACAGTTGCCCCGTCCATGGCAACTAAATTTAGATTCAGAATCTAAAGAGACAGATGAAGCAGGGGAAGGCGGGGGGCGCTTCTTGCTAGTTCACCACCCAAGAGCCACCTCCACCCAGGACACTAAAGACACCAGGGCTGCCGTCAACGTATGACTGGGACCCAGGGGGACCTGCAGCCTCTGACATGGAGTCAGGTAGGGAAACATGCTTGTGAGACTCCATAGGAGAGGAAAAAAGAGAGCCCCACACCAAGAGTGACCACTACAATGGGACATACCCCTCACACCGTTAGTGGTACTGAACCACCAGGACACCCCATCTGCAGCACAGAGAGGAGGGATCCCCTGGAACTCACCACCCCACCGGTGTAGCGCTTGATACCTAAGATGTAGACCTGCACACACGTGGCATCCAAGGGAGAAAAAAACACAGGAGTCAGCGCCGGGTTAAAAATAGGAGCTTCTGTCTGCCAAAAATGCCGCCCTGGGCTACATAGTAATGGCCACCATTGCCTGAGCCAAAATCCACCATATCATGGCCACCAAGCTACACAAACATGGCAGCAAGTCATAGGAAGTCATCAGGCACTAGGGAAAAGGATGCCAGTAGGGATGAGCTTCGAGTTCGAGTCGAACCCATGTTCAACTTGAACATCGCATGTTCGAGTGGAGCGTCATGGCCCATAATTCACTACGGCATCGCAGTGCATTGCTGGCTGATGATTGGCCAAGCATGCACTGTGACCCACATGCTTGGCCAATCACAGCGCGGTCTGTACAGAGAGCCGTAATTGGCCAAAGCCAGGGTGGCTTTGGCCAATTATGGCTGAGGGGGTTTAGTACACGCCCCACACTATATAAGGCCGCCTGCACGACGGCCCTGTGTAGTGTGTTCCGGCATTCAGAGAGAGATAGAGAGAGAGAGAGAGACAGTGTCATTTGATTTAAGTTAGATAGAGTAGGCAGACGAGTGAGTTAGCTGCACTTACAGTGTATTTTGTATATATATATATATATATATATATATATATATATATATATATATATACATCCTAGGTGTTGTATATATATATATATATATATATATATATATATATATATATATATATATATATACACTGTATTCGGTTTAGCTAGATCCGTTCCTGTTATTCTCTTCCTACTGACAGGCAGGAAGGTGTTTTTACAGTATTTACAGCTACCTGAAGAAAATTGCTGGTGTTCTTCTGATCCTATTAGTCCTATTAGCTACAGTATTTACACTTAGTGTAGTGCGTCCTCTGCACAGTGTGCACTTAAAGCTACCTGAAGAAAATTGGTGGTGTTCTGATCCTATTAGTACCGCAGGCAGCTGTAGTATTTACAAGTTAGTGTAGTGCTTCCTCTGCACAGTGTGCACCTAAAGCTACCTGAAGAAAACTGGTGGTGTTCTTCTGATCCTATTAGTACTGCAGGCAGCTGCAGTATTAACAAGTTAGTGTAGTGCATCCTCTGCACAGTGTGCACCTAAAGCTACCTGAAGAAAATTGGTGGTGTTCTTCTGATCCTATTAGTACTGCAGGCAGCTGCAGTATTTACAAGTTAGTGTACTGCGTCCTCTGCACAGTGTGCACCTAAAGCTACTTAAAGAAAATTGGTGGTGTTCTTCTGATCCTATTAATACCACAGGCAGGCAGCTACAGTATTTACAGTTAGTGTACTGTGTCCTCTGCACAGTGTGCACCTAAAGCTACCTGTAGGCAATTGATGTTGTTATGCTCCTATTAATACCACAGGCAGGCAGCTACAGTATTTACAGTTAGTGTACTGTGTCCTCTGTACAGTGTGCACCTAAAGTTACCTGAAGAAACATAGTGGTGTTCTTCTGATCCTATTAATACCACAGACAGGCATCTACAGTATTTACAGTTAGTGTACTGTGTCCTCTGCACAGTGTGCACCTAAAGCTACCTGAATAAAATTGGTGGTGTTCTTCTGATCCTATTAATACCACAGGCAGGCAGCTACAGTATTTACTTTTTTTTTTTTTAATCTCTTTATTTGAAAAAGTTATCCATTACAGCATACACAACACAATCAAGTCACAAAGAAAAAAAAGACACAAAAAAGAAAAAAAAAAGAAAAAAAGTACAAAAATAGGGACTGTCACTAAGGTCGCCAACTCATTAAAATCATCCATTGTTCCCCCAAGTTCTTTTGCATCTAAAATGTGCCAATTCAAAATACTCATAAGCTGTAACCTTCAAAAAGGGAAAGATAAAAATACTTTCTTCATTTTTCCCCTCTTTTTCATCCCCCCCTCTCCCTCCTCTCACCCGCCATGCATCCTCGCATATACCCTACACCACTCTTCTTCTTCCATACCATCCTCACCCCGCCTCCCCCTCCGATCCAACTCTGTCCCAATCCAGCCATACTTTCCATATTTTCTCAAATTTCTTATAATTGCCCCTTTTCTTATAGATATACTTTTCCCTGCAAATCACCTCCCTTACTGCATTTTCCCTTTCTATCACTGTCGGAGCCTTCTTCCTTTGCCAGTGCTGTGCAATAAGCTACAGTATTTACAGTTAGTGTACTGCATCCTCTGCACAGTGTGCACCTAAAGCTACCTGAAGAAACTTGGTGGTGTTCTTCTGATCCTATTAATACCACAGACAGGCAGCTACAGTATTTACAGTTAGTGTACTGTGTCCTCTGCACAGTGTGCACTAAAGCTACCTGAAAAAAATTGGTGGTGTTCTTCTGATTCTATTAATACCACAGGCAGGCAGCTACAGTATTTACAGTTAGTGTACTGTGTCCTCTGCACAGTGTGCACCTAAAGCTACCTGAAGACACATTGCTGTTGTTCTGCTCCTATTAATACCACAAGCAGGCAGCTACAGTATTTACAGTTAGTGTACTCTGTCTTCTGCACAGTGTGCACCTAAAGCTACCTGAAGAAAATTGGTGGTGTTCTTCTGATCATATTAATACCACAGACAGGCAGCTACAGTATTTACAGTTAGTGTACTGTGTCCTCTGCACAGTGTGCACCTAAAGCTACCTGAACACAATTGCTGTTGTTCTGCTCCTATTAATACCACAGGCAGGCAGCTACAGTATTTACAGTTAGTGTACCGCGTCCTCTGCACAGTGTGCACCTAAAGCTACCTGAACACAATTGCTGTTGTTCTGCTCCTATTAATACCACAGGCAGGCAGCTACAGTATTTACAGTTAGTGTACTGTGTCCTCTGCACAGTGTGCACCTAAAGCTACCTGAAGAAAATTGGTGGTGTTCTTCTGATCCTATTAATACCACAGGCAGCTACAGTATTAACAGTTAGTGCACTGTGTCCTCTGCACAGTGTGCACCTAAAGCTACCTGAACACAATTGCTTTTGTTCTGCTCCTATTAATACCACAGGCAGGCAGCTACAGTATTTACATTTAGTATACTGTGTCCTCTGCACAGTGTGCACCTAAAGCTACCTGAAGACAATTGTTGTCCTTTTTTTTGGCAGCTGGCCTTGTTGAGCCGCAACATGCGGAAGACTTGGTAGAGTGGATGACCAAGCCGTCCTCATCCTCCTCATCCTCTCTCACCCAGGCTCAGGGTACTTTGTCTGGCAAAGTTGCTGCCAAAGCGGCCTCTTCCCTCGGCTCAATGGCATCAGTCACCCCTTCCCTAGCCCCACCATGTCCTCCTAAGGAGTCCACAAACTGTTTGACCACAGTGTTGGGTACATTCTCCAGGAGGATGCCCAGCGTTTTGAAGGCTCCGATGATGGTACCCAGCTAGAGGAAGGTAGTAACGTGAGCCCAGAGAGAGGGGGTGCCCAAGAAGGACAGCAATCTGGCAGTCATGTTCTCCCAGCTGCAGCATACTACCAGCTTTGCTCCAGTGATGAGGAGGGAGGGGATGATGAGGTCACTGACTCTATGTGGGTGCCTGATAGGAGAGAGGAGGAGGAGGAGGCACATCACCAAAGAGGCAGAATGCCCTCCAGGGGCCAGCTTAAGGGCAGCACACCGACTGCATCACACCGCAGAGCTCCGCATGTGCAGGGCGCTGCTGTCTCTGTGCGTTATTCCAAAAGTTCTTTGGTGTGGGCCTTTTTTGAGACGAGTGCATCAGATCCCACTGCTGCAATTTGCAACATATGTCTCAAGCGTAGCTTGCGTGGCCAAAACATCACCCACTTGGGCACCACATGCTTGACCAGACATATATCGACTTGCCATGCAGTTTGTTGGCAAGCGTACCTAAAAGACCCACACCAAAGAACAAAGAGGACCTCTCCTTGCTCCTCATCAGCTGGGATCTCCAACCCCACTATACCATCAGTCCTCTCTGAGACCTGCACTGAGAGGAATGAAGGTGTAGAATTAGGTGTGTCACAGCCAAGTACTTGGGGGCAATCTGCTATCGGTAAACCGACGTCTGATTGTACCAGGCAAATTTCCTTGCCCCAGCTGCTACACCACCAAAAGAAGTTCGCTCCCAGCCATCCACATGCCCAGCGGTTGAATGCTAGCTTGGCTAAATTGCTAGCACTTCAACTGCTGCCTTTTCAGTTGGTAGAATCTGTCCCCTTTCGTGAGTTTGTGGAATGTGCGGTTCCTCGGTGGCAGGTTCCCAAATGCCACTTTTTCTCACGGAATGCAATTCCGGCTCTCTACCAGCATGTGGAAGGCAATGTCTTGGCCTCGCTGGACAGGGCGGTCAGTGGTAAGGTGCATATTACCGCTGACTCATGGTCCAGCAGGCATGGACAGGGACGTTACCTATCTTTCACCGTGCACTGGGTGACTTTTCTGGCAGATGGGAAGGATGCAGGACAGGGTGCAGTAGTGTTGAAAGTTCTTCCGCCACCATGCCTCCAAAATTCTACTAGTGGTGATTCTGCCACACCTCTCTCCTCCACCCGCTCCTCTTCTTCTTCCTCCATGGCCTCTTCCTGTGCTAATTTGTCCTCAGAACCAGCAGTGCTCCATAGGCGTTCAAGGGGCTACGCAAGCACGCAGGCCAAAAGATGCCATGCGGTGCTTGAGCTGGTGTGCTTGGGGGCCAGGAGCCACACTGGGGCAGAGGTTCTGTCAGCTCTGCAGGGGCAGGTTCAGAGGTGGTTGATGCCATGCCAGCTTAAGCCAGGCATGGTGGTTTGTGACAATGGTACCAACCTCCTCTCCGCCCTCCGACAGGGACAACTGACCCATGTGCCCTGTTTGGCTCACGTCCTTAACTTGGTGGTGCAGCGGTTCTTGGGCAGGTACCCAGGCTTACAGGATGTCCTGAGGCAGGCCAGGAAAGTCTGTGTGCATTTCCGCAGGTCATATAATGCCAATGCTCGGCTGGCTGACCTCCAAAAGGAATTTAACCTGCCCATGAACCGCCTAATCTGTGACATGCCCACCAGGTGGAACTCAATGTTCGCCATGCTGCGGCGGCTGCACATGCAGCAGAGGGCCATAAATGAGTACCTATGTGACTATGGCACCAGGACAGGGTCAGGGGACCTTGTTTTTTTTTTTCCCACGCCAGTGGGCTATGATCAGGGATGCATGCACTGTCCTGTCACCATTTGAGGAGGCCACGAGGATGGTGAGCAATCACAGTGCATGCATCAGTGAAACTGTACTTCTTGTCCACCTTTTGGAGCACACGCTGCATGGAATAATGGACAGGGCTTTTGAGGCAGAACAGAGGGAGGAAGAGGAGGACTTCCTTACCTCTCAAGGCCCTCTTTATCCAGACAGTGTTCCTGCATGCCCGCCGATCACACAGGAAGAGGAGGAGGAGGAGGATTGTGTCAGCATGGAGGTGGAGCCTGGCACTCAGCATCAGCAGCAGTCTTCAAGGGATCATTTACAGTCTCCAGAAACCCATGGACTTGTACGTGGCTGGGAGGAGGTGGCTGCGGATTATGTCGTCCTTAGTGACCCAGAGGACTCTGGACCCAATGCCTCAGCAAACCTACGCTCCATGGCCTCCCTGATCCTGCAAAGCCTGCGGAAGGATCCTCGTATTCGTGGTATCAAAGAGAACGATCAATACTGGCTGGCAAACCTCCTTGATCCACGTTACAAGGGTAATGTCGCAGACCTTATCTTGCCATCGCAGAGGGGGCAGAGGATGAAACATCTTTGGGAGGCCTTTCAGAAAGGTCTGTGCAATGCGTTCCCAGATACTTGGAGGTTACAAACTCCTGTTCCTGGACAACATGTTGCTGAGGATTTGGTCAGTCAAAGAAGGAGCGGTGGAGAAGGTGGCCGTCTGACTGATATGTTCAGACAATTTTTTAGTCCGCAGCCCCAAGGTATGATCCAAATGGAAAAGAGAAACCGCGCTGCAGAGCAAAATATAAAGAAAACAAATTGATAGCTGCACTTAAAACACACCAATATCTGTGTATACCATGAAAAATAAAAAATAAAAAGTGCGCTTACAATATAAAAATGCGCAAATGAATACAAATAATTAAATGTGCAAACCAGGATGTAGTGAGAACAAACTGATGGCTCAATACGTTGCATAAGTGTATACGTGTGAAACGTAAAAACTTAGTGGGATAACAAGGTGAGACCTGTGAAAAGTGTACATATGAAATGCAGAAAATAGATACAAAGTGTATAAAAATAAAAACCTGAAAATTGCAAATCCCAGTCCGTGAATTAAATCATACATAGAACATGGGGCAATCGGCGTGGCTACGTTGTAAGCCGTCACGATTGCCCTATGTTTTGCACGGGTTACTGCTAGTTTTTTATGCCGGCTTGTTTTTAATTGTTCTATTACCTTACGGAGTGTGCACTCTCCGTTTTGGTTTGCATTTTTATCAATAAACTTTTTACACTATTGGAGTCCCGCTCTTTTGCTTTTTCCTTTGCCACACTGGGAGCAAGAGAGCCTTCTCCCCCCCCCTCCAGGCGTATCACTTGGACCAGCCCGGACCGAAGACAGCATTCCTGACAGCTGCTGCGGAGATCATCTCAACATACGGTCCCTGCAGAGGGCAAAATCTGCATGCTCGATAGACCCTGCCAGTGAGGGGGTCCAACACGGAGGGTAAGGGTCCACCTTTTTCATTCTTATTTATTGGAGTCATCGCCAGTGGAGTTGCACCACCTTGCACATCCCTTTCCTTTGCCGATCCATCTATGGGGATATTGGTTGCTGCAAAGCTGCATAGTAGATAAAAGTGCTTTCACTGATGAACTTTTTATGATTTAATTCACGGACTGGGATTTGCAATTTTCAGGTTTTTATTTTTATACACTTTGTATCTATTTTCTGCATTTCATATGTACACTTTTCACAGGTCTCACCTTGTTATCCCACTAAGTTTTTACGTTTCACACGTATACACTTATGCAGCGTATTGAGCCATCATTTTGTTCTCACTACATCCTGGTTTGCACATTTAATTATTTGTATTCATTTGTGCATTTTTATATTGTAAGCGCACTTTTTATTTTTTATTTTCCAAGGTATGATCGGTTCCAGCAACCATCGCCAGCGTCTGTTTTACATGGTGCAGGAATACCTAGGGGCAAGATCTGACTTGAACACCTTTCCCACCGAAAATCCTCTGGGTTACTGGGTCTTGAGGATGGATCGCTGGCCAGAGCTTGCACAGTATGCAATTGAGCTACTGGCCTGTCCTGCATCCAGCGTTCTTTCGGAATGCACATTCAGTGCTGCTGGAGGCTTTGTAACCAATCACAGAGTGCGCCTGTCCACCGACTCGGTCGATCGACTGACCTTCATAAAAATGAATCAGTCTTGGATCACCACTACCAGGCACCTGATGTTGATGTAACTGAATAATTTTATTTTAAATGTCAGATCCCTTCTAGACTGCCTATGCTGATGCTGATTGACTATCCTATTATGCTGAGTGATTATCCTCTTCCTCCTCAATGATCATGCTGATAGCTTGTAAGAACATTTTTGGTTCTGGGCGCCGCCACCAGTGGCTAAGGCCCAATTTTTCAGCCCCTGTTTAACAGGGGTGTGTAATTACAATTTTTGATTCAATATTTTGCAGGAGGGTTCGTTGCTGCACTCAACTAGAGAATCTGTAAGGGGTTGCAGTGTTGTGGCACCAGCACCAGTGCCTAAGGCCCAATTTTTCAGCCCCTGTTTAACAGGGGCGTGTAATTACAATTTTTGATGCAATAATTTGCAGCAGGGCTCATTCCTGCACTCCAGCTAGAGTATCTGTGAGGGGTTGCAGTGTTGTGGCACCAGCACCAGTGCCCAAGACCCATTCCGCTAGCATATCAGATAGCCTAAAGGATACATTTCTGCAAAATCCAATGGCTACTCCTTTAGCTTTATTGGTGTCCGATAAGCTATAGTACCACTGCGGAAAGTTGGGTGATGTTAATTTAACAGGTGTTGTGTGGGTTAGATGCGTTTCCTGAAGAAAGGCAATGGAACATGTGGCTTGTTTTAGTTCACAAAATATTTGGTGTCAGCGACATTAAGACCCCTGACATTGTAGGATATAATCTTTAACGTAGCCATTGTTAAAATAAAATGTGATTTTTCAGCCTATCAGCCTATCAGCCTATCTTGTCATGCATGCCAGCAGGGAGGGGGGAGTGGGGAGTGGGGGGGAAGGAGAGAGAGAGGTTATTTGGAGAGAGAGATGAAGAAAGAAGTAAGAAGATAAGCATATACAGAAAGTACATACGTGAATTAAAGAACTTGTGGGAAACAGATGAATAAAACGCAGAAATCTGCAGTGGTCCCATTGGGGAAAGAGAGAGCGAGAGGCCATCCCAATCCCTGAACAGGGATTGAATAGGATAACTTTAAGGCCGTTCACACTCGCCAACCCCAGAAGGAGATGGGGACGGGGTTACGCTGTAGGGAAGGGGTAGTGAGGGAAGTGCGCCCCGACAACACACGGCCTGTAAAAAATGAATAACTTATAACTATAAGTAAATAATTAGTTCCAGTGAGAAATATGAAAATCATATATGTAGAACCAGGATCATTGTAAACAGAATGTATCCTACAAGGCAACACAGATGTAGACCAAACTGGAACGTGAACCAAATAACAAAAGAAAAATGAAAAACTTGAACATTGGTCAACTTAATGGTAAGTCAGCTTTGGCCATGTATAGTCAGACAAGAGTAGAAAAAACTTCGGCCAAAACCTGACTCTGTAGAAAAAACCCTGTAGGAGAAAGATTGTTCACATTAATGACATTAGTATGGATGAAAGAATATATATTTCAACCATGTTTTTGTGCAGAGCCTGGGAGAGAAGTACGTCTTTTCTTTGAGGGGGTTTTTCTCCAAAGAGGATTCATTGGGCATGAGAATTTGGGGATTGGATCCTGCCAGCCTGGGAGCTCCATGGACGAAAGATAAAGATCCTGCAAGAAAGTTGGGAGTTCCTCAGGAAATCTTAGTGTATGGGATCGGCCATTTTTTGTGGCAATCAGGCAGGCAGGGAAGCCCCATCTGTATGTGATCCCGTCAGAGCGTAGGTGATAAAGGAGTGGCTTTATGGCTCTGCGATGGTCCAAAGTATCCTTGGAGAGGTCTGGATATATGGTGATGACTGCCCCATCAAAGTCAATGTTAGGCAAGCCCCGCATCTTCATCATGATAGCATTTTTATCTTCAAAGTAATGCAAGCGACAGATAACATCCCTGGGCTGGTCTGAGTTAGCATTACGGGGTCTTAGGGCACGGTGCACACGGTCGAAGCGCAACGGTTCAGTGACAGGGTTACCCAGGATGGTATTAAAAATGCCTCTTATAGAAGGTTCAAGATCATTATCTCCAGTTGCTTCCGGCAGACCTCTGACACGTATATTATTTCTACGGTTACGGTTCTCGAGGTCTTCGAGCTTATACAAAGAGGCCCGATGGGCAAATGGCAGCTGGGTAACAGTGTCCTGCAATTCTTTAATGGCTAAGGCTTGTGTGTCCTGCCATTGCTCCATTTCCTCCACTCTGACCAAGATATGTGACATATCAGATCTAACAGCAGTTATTTCTTTTTTAATGGATTTCTCCAAACTGTGAAACATACCTGCAAGTTCTTTTTTGAGACCGCTCATGAGTGTAGTCATTTCGGAACCCGCGGGAGATCCAGGATCGTCCATAAGGTCCGAGTAATAGGAGGAGGTCTGAGAGCTCTCTCTCACCGAGGCAGCGTGGGATGATGGAGAGGCGCTTGTTCTCGAGGTTCGGGCCTGGTCGCCACGTGCGTTGGCCAAGTATTGCTGAATGAAACCTGTAGAAACTGGAATGGACAGTGATCTCTTGCCTGGACGTTTAACTGGGGCAGACCGGAGTTTAGGTGTTTTAGCGGGCATAGCTGGAACTATATGGCCTATAGCTGTAGAGGGCCCTTCTTACTCACATCTGATCAATATCATGCATACATCAAAATATTGTTATCATGTAGAGGGATTCCCATGTAGATAGTATGCAGATAGCAATAAATTCACTTCAACAGCCGCAGAGAGGAGCAAGGAGAATTATCTTGATTAAAATTTATAGGAACAGAAGCTGTGCAGGTAAAATGTCAGCTAAGAATGAGTTAGGGAGTACTGGGAGCACAAAGATGGCCGCCGGCTTCCAGAAGTAGGCCGGAACCGCCGACTTTCCTAGCGGTAGTGGCCGGCCGAGAGCTGCAATATTATGCAGGCCTCAAAAAGCTCTGCAAGGACCCAAATTCGAGGTTATAGCAAAAGGTGTATGTCTCAGCACTATAGGGGGGATCCTGCTGATGAATGAGTACTTTAAGAAAGCTTTGGTGAGGCAGACAGTGGAACAGATTGGTAAGGGGAGTATTTGGAGCCCCAAGATGGCCACCGACCTCCAGGAGCAGGCCAAAGCCGCAGACTTTCCTGACGGCCGTATCCGGCCGGGTGAGCGCTGCTTCTTATAGGCCTAGAACGCCTCTGTAAGGCACAAAATTCGGGGCCCCAATTGTATGATAGTCTGTAGGCACTATTAATGGAGCCGGCAGAGGAAGGAATATGTGGATGGCACGTTACTCACTGTGTCCCTGTGATGCAGAGGCCGGAACGGGAGGCCGCAAGATGGCGTCTGGTTGAGGGAAGCCGGCGGCAGAAGAAGGGGTCCCCAGGCAGTATTGTGCCGTCACATGAGCCCTCTGTGTCAGCCGATGGCGACCTGACCTAGTAGCCAGGAAAAAAAAGTCTCTCTTATCTTCTGGTCCGCGGGAGAGGAGAGCGGCAGGCTTCGGTCACACAGCAGGCCCCAAGATGGCGGCAGAAGCACAGGGCTCAGGTCTGACTGCAGGCCAAGAACCAAAGATTGCAGCAAGTTTAAGCAGTATCTCGCGGGGACAGCAGCAGAAGGAAGCCAGTCGCTTTTGGTATCGGGGTGAAGCTTTAAAAGCTTGAAATGAGCTAGGATGGCTGTGGATTCCTGTGCTCTAGACGGAGCTCAGCTTCCACACGTCCTCTCTGTTGCTCGTCCAGACACGCCCCCCCGTAAGAGTTAATATGGGAAAATGTGTCTTCTCTCCAATGATGCTTTATCACCAATTCTTGTTTCACTAATAACCCCAAACTTTCAAAAAACATTTGTCATTGGGACATAAAGTGAGGTGCAATCTTCTGAAGAGGTGCACAGACAGCAAAACAAATGTTACAGGGGTGATAACCCTTCCCTATGTTTTCCAAAAAGCTTAAAAATATATTTTTTGACTAGAGCTACACTTTAAAAATATACCAGTTCAAAATTACAAACAGATACTACTTAACTACAAACCTACAGTCCCTGTCTATTTTGCACCGCCTGTATTCTGCTGTTCAGAGTATATAGGGCCTGGGGGCACCATGCCTTTCCTTTTTTTAATTTGGGTGCGGGGTTCCCCTTAAAATCCATACAAGACCCAAAGGGCCTGGTAATGGACTGGGGGGGGTACCCATGCTGTTTGTCTCACTGATTTTCATCCATATTGCCGGGACCCGACATTACATTAAAGCCGCAAGCAGTTTTAAATGACTTTTATTCCTTTAAAAATGTAATTTTGTGCAGGGACTGTTCTAAGCACGGGAAACATGCGCCACTTTACAGGCATACTATAGACACCCCCCCAGGTATGATATTTAAAGGAATATATCACTTTTTTCACTTTAAGCATCATTAAAATCACTGCTCCCGAAAAAATGGCAGTTTTTGAAACTTTTTTTGCATTGATACATGTCCCTGGGGCAGGACCGGGGTCCCCAAACCCTTTTTAGGACAATACCATGCATATTAGCCTTTAAAATTTGCACTTTTGATTTCGAATGTTCGAGTCCCATAGACTTTATTGGGGTTCTAAAGTTTGCACAAACTTTCGGTCTGTTCGCAGGTTCTGGGGGGTGTTCAGCTCATCCCTAGATGCTGGCTATGGCAAAATGGCCATTGACCATGCTACACAAGACTACCACAGATGCAAGAGAACCCTGTAGCCTCCCAGGATGAGAACAAGAGAGAGAGAGGATCCGGGCACCAGACCCAGTCCCCCCCCTAGTAAGCACAGCACCTAGGTGGTGCACACCCCCAGCCCACCAGTACTCGACCCCATCCCCCAGGACCCACTACAGGCACACTACCACATATGGAGGAGGGGAAGGGGGGTTACCAAGGGACCTCCAGGGCCAGGAAAAGAGGGTGCAGGGACAGAGGGGACCCGCAGGACCGACCGACCCAGGGAAGGGCCCGCGTCCACCACAAAAACCTCCTAAGGAGAGTGGGGGACATTTACTCACCATACCAGGACCAAGCAGACACCGCTCCAGACAGAACCTCCCCACCACCGAAGTGGGGGGCCGTCAGCCATGAGGGATGCTGCGACCCAAGCCGAGACCCAGGTGTATGCGACCTTGTGAGACGTTTAATTAGCAGAGTCAGCCCCAGTCCAGTGGGGCTACTACTATATACTGTATGTATTCCATCTGTGTATTTAGCTGTTTACCTAAAATGCAGATCTAATGCATATTATTTCATTCTGTTCCGCTGTTTTAAAGCACCATATGTTGGTGGTACTTACTTGTAGATAGTTGTAACATACAGAAATAAATGGAACTTTGGGTACTCATCTCTAATGGGGTAATTGTGATAGAAGTCTTATTTGAATTGTTGAATTTAGTTTAGGTCAGTTCTTATAGTATTCAACTCATCAGTAGCATTAATACTGAAGTGAATAGTTCCACTCTTCTATGATAGTGTTGTAAAAGAAGTGGAAGAGAAAATAGTGAGTCCGCCGGCGCTCCCGTATGACATCACTGATGCACAAAGGCAGTAGAGCCAGACCGAAGGGAGCTACCAATCAAACCAGCCTGGAATGCAGAGAAAACTTGTTGCCGTGATGACACGTTTTGAACATATGTGCTTTGTTAAGTCACGTAACATAGGACTTTAAAGCCCATGGTGAAGGGGCGGGGAGTGGGCAGAGCATTTCATGTTTACAGAAAGTAATTAAGCCACATTGCCCATCCCTCCACAAGACTGATAAGCTTGAATATACATGCAATTACATAATTTAGTATTAGGCATATAAGAATAAATTTGTTTATTAACATTAATAACATTGTGATAGAAATTGGAAGACAAATAAAAATAAAGATGAAAATAAAAACAAAAAACAATTATAATAATAAACAATAACCAATGCCTAGTGTATGTCTTAATGCATGTTATCATTTTGATAAAGAGAAAACCTCACATGTGGGATTTTAAAGGCAATTATTTAGAAAAAATATGAAAAAAAAATTTTGATAAAATATTCAATTTATTAATACAAAAATTCATAAAATCATAATTTTAATAGAAAAAATCACATTCATATAAACAACAATAATAATATATCCACAATTGACAGAAGTGGTAAAGGTCCCACTACATAAATGATGACCATCCATGAGTGAGAGTCCAACGCATTTCAAAATATATAAATAAATACAATCTTCATCAGGGACAATATTGCCACTTCTGAAATGTAGAATAGAGTATAAATACATAGAATGTACAAAAATAAATCATAGCATAGAACTGATGTTCAACGCACATCAACATATTCAAGAAACTTACATGTCAATAATATACAATTAGAAATTCCTCCATACCATCGATCGTCCATAAAGCCTATATTAGACTTTCATCATAAAAAGGAACCCAAGGATATAAACATCCAACAAGGGCGTCAAAGTAAGAGAAAATCTCCTAAAAACGGCCAAAGATAGGGACCCTACAAGAAAAAATATAAATAAGTATGTATCTCTTAGCCTATGAAGTGCATACATATGGGATATCAGTTGAATATGTGTCTCAAGGGAGCAAGCCAAAATACCATGCCAGAACGGGCATGGGGAGACCTCGACCCATCCCTCAGAAAAACCAAGAGGCGGAGTAGGCTATAACCCCCCAGACACCACAAGCATAGGAAGTAAGTGCAACCAAGGAGAGCAGTCAAGGAAAAAAAGGGAAAAGAACTTAAAAAATAAATTAAATCACACTTACACTTTTGTATAGTCCAAAAAGGGCCTGGAGGTGAAATGGTCCCAATGGAGACAATCCAATCCATCCAAGGGGAGAGAAAAAGTATTCACAACCCCCCAGGGGAGAAAAAAAGGGGAAACAACCTGAAAATAAGTGGATATATAAAAGAAATTAAATAAATAAATGAGGATCCCATAAATGAGGGTAAAAAGTAAATATAAATGTATATAGGGTGGAACAATCCAGGTGGGGACGCTATTGGGGAAAACATCCCTCCTAAGGAGGAAACTGTAAATCCCTGGGCACCAGAAACCACTGGAAAAAATTGTACACCTCCCAAAATTTTTTTTTTCAAATAAGCTTGACTTACCAAATATGGGTGAATGGTCCCAGCATGAATCATCCAATGACCGTCTGAACAGAACAACCCCCCCTCCCTGGGAAAAACAAACTTGTACACAGGAAGTAAGGCTAATGTGGCATGGGAGGAAGATGGTGCCCCTAGGATTCCCGGTGTCCTCCTTATAAAGCCCCTAAAAGAAGCCCAGATGAGCCCTGTGTGGCGCCCAGGGATGACATCTCATGGCGCCAAAGCCATGACGTCATCACCCATGCGGGCTCATAACACACAGGACTCATCAGCAAGCGAAAACATGACCCAGCTGATCGCCGACAAGACCCAATGGAACCAGACATGATGACGTGCTGGCGCCACCCCTCGGGGTAGGTGATAGCGTCATCTGGACATGTGGACGCGGGAGCGTCATCACAAAGGATGAACGCTGCCACGGACCACGTGGAATGGTAATAAACCCCGAAAGCAAAAACGAACAGGAGGGGCTCCACAACCAAAGGCGGAGCTACCACCTGATGCCATATGCACCGCCGATGGAGAAATGCATCAAAGTGGAAAGGCTGGATGAAAAGGATGGAAAAAATGTAACACTGGTCGGATGCAAAAATTCCACTGTAGAGGGTGGAAAAACATCTGACCAATGTAAATAGAGATCGCTGTGGCAAAAAATTCTGAAGATAGGACCCCCAAGGGAAAGGGTTTTCCCGGTTGTCCAAATGATCAGATAGGGGAGATGGAAAAAATCCAAACCGGCAGGTTGGGATTATGAGGGACTCCTCAATCAAAAAACAGAAGGGATGTACCAAAAAAGCAAAAAGGCCCCTAATAGGAAACTTTGGACATCTCCGATTGAGGAAGACTTCCAAAAAAGGAGTGACTAAAGCCCCCGACACAGATAAACCAACCTGAAGCTGTCGGGATGATGCGGAAAGCATCAAGGTCCGACAGTTCAGAAGGAAAAAATGGCCCCCAAGCAGGACTGTATGGGGGCCTGGGTGTGCCGGGTGTATGAAGATGGCAACAGGCATTGCATGAGGGCGAAGGGCAGAACCGAGGAATAAATCCAATAACACAATTAAACAAACATAAAATTACATAACAAAAAGATATCATAAACAACCTAGCAATGAATTGGCTGAACATAAAAATGCTGCCCCAAGACATCACCATATTCATAAACATGTTTACATTGAAACTCCAAATAGATAATGTTATCCTGCCCACCCTACTGGTGGCAAAACAAAAATGAAGAGAACAGAAAGGGAAGGAAACTGGAAATGTGTATGTACAAACTCATCATAGAATCCAAAAAGCCTAGAAATGAGCCCAATAGCAGTTTTTGCACTAATAGTATACATTTTAGTCTGTTTTGCCTGAGCTAAAGCCCTCCAAAAGGGGCCTAAAGCTCTCAGCCTCGTTGAGACCAGGTGGGATGGTGGCATCAAGATGTCTAATCCAGCGTATTTTGCACTGTAATAGAATTTTATTCCAATCCCCCCCGGTTGAAATATGCACTCGATCCAAGACTGTAAAGTTGACAGATGCATTCTGTAACTATGTCTCTTGGCCACGTGTCTTCCAAGCGGAAGTTATAAATTGCCAATTCGCATGCTCTGTAAATGTTTACTGATTCGCTGCCCCAATTCTTGTCGGGTCTTCACAACATAAAAAGCACCACATTGGCATTGTATGAGATAGACAACACCCTTGGTTTTGCAGTTGGCAAAATGTTTCAAACGGAAGCGTTCTCCATTAGGCAGTTGAAAATAGGTCCTCTTGCCAATTACCTCACAGAACGAACAGGATCCACAGGGGTAAGTGCCCCATGTTTTGCAGGGATCCTGTCTCTGATTGCCTTTATATTCACTTTGAGTAAGCATCTCACCTAAGGAGCCAGCTTTTCTGAAAGTCATCTGTGGGTTAGAAGTAACTAGACCCCCCAAGACGGGATCCTCAATGAGGATAGACCAATGTTTTGTGAGAATCTTTCTCACAATGCTGTGTTCATTGGAATATCGTAAGATGATTCTTGTTGTATCTTATCTGTATCTTGTTTCTTTACTTTGGTTTTGAAAATTAAATCATGTCTATCTTTATCTTTTACGCGGTTGAAGGCTTTCCTCAAAGAGGATTTTGTGTATCCCCATGAGAGTAATCTCTTACTTAGTTCATCCGCTTCATATGGGAAAGCTTTCAAAGTAGTTTCAAACGTAGGAATTGGCTGAAAGGTCTTCTTTGGCTGAAAGGTATGGACTTCTTGAGAGCCTCCGGATGGAAACTGTCAGCATGTAAAAGAGTGTTGCCAGCAGTTTCCTTCCTATAAAGCCCACTCGAGAGTTTCCCATCATGCTCTCTGCAAATACTGATGTCCAAGAAATTAATCTTCTGGTGATCATAAGACATTGCAAAAAATAGATGGAATTCAATATTGTTCATAGCCTTCAAACATTTGTCTTTGCCATAGAATGATATATTGTGTATATATAGTCAGCTGGTCATTGGATAAAAAAGTTTTTTCCCACTCCCCCAGGTACAGGTTCGTGTAGGAGGGAGTGCAACATGTCCCCATAGCAACCCCCTGTACCTGGAGGTAGTGAGAACCTTTAAAAAGGAAGACATTGTGTCTCAAAATTAAATACAACACCCAAAGTATAAATGTATACAATTTCCATTCTGTGGTTGCATTTTGATGTAAGACACGACTGACAGCAGCTACCCCTATATCATGGGGGATGCTATTATATAACGATTCAACGCCTATAGTGACCAAGATCACTGAATTTGGGGTCACTAAATCATCCAGTATTTGCAATAGATGAATTGTGTCCTTAGTGTAGGACGCCAAATCTAGAACATGGGGTCTTAGATGTTGGTCAATGACTTGACTGATGCCTTCCGAGATGCTAACATTCCTGGAGATAATAGGTCGCCCTGGGGGGTTGAGAAGGTCTTTGTGCACTTTGGGAAGTGCATACATCGTAGGGGTATGGGGGTATCTGGCGCATATAAATTCCAGCATTTCGCTGCTGATGGCCCCTGTCATGTGTGCTTCGTCAACCATGAGATAAAACTCTTGATTGAACTTGTCATGAGGCTGAAATTTTCCAATAACATTTTCGATTATTCATCGAAAATTAATATTAATATAATAATCCATCCGGAGCCTATCAAGAAGTCCATACCTTTCAGCCAATTCCTACGTTTGAAACGGGATTGCATTACTTTGGAAGCTTTCCAATATGAAGCGGATGAACTAAGTAAGAGAATACTCTCTTAGGGGGATACACAAAATCCTCTTTGAATAAAGCCTTCAGCCGCCTAAAAGATAAAGATAGACATGATTTAATTTTCAAAACCAAAGTAAAGAAACAAGATGATACAACAAGAATCATCTTACGATATTCCAATGAACACAACATTGTGAGAAAGATTCTCACAAAACATTGGTCTATCCTCACTGAGGACCCCGTCTTGGGGGGTCTAGTTATTTCCAACCCATAGATGACTTTCAGAAAAGCTGGCTCCTTAGGTGAGATGCTTACTCAAAGTGAATATAAAGGCAACCAGAGACAGGATCCCTGCAAAACATGGGGCACTTACCCCTGTGGATCCTGTTCGTTCTGCAAGGTAATTGGCAAGAGGACTTATTTTCAACTGCCTAATGGAGAACGTTTCCGTTTGAAACATTTTGCAAATTGCAAAACCAAGGGTGTTTTCTATCTTATACAATGCCAATGTGGTGTTTTTTATGTTGGGAAGACCCGACAAGAATTGGGGCAGCGAGTCAGTAAATATTTACAGAGCATGCGAATTGGCAATTTATACCTTCCGCTTGGAAGACACGTGGCCAAGGGACAATGCCATCTGTCAACTTTACAGTCTTGGATCGAGTGCATATTCCAACCAGAGGGGGGATGGAATAAAATTCTATTACAATGCGAAATGCGCTGGATTAGACATCTTGATGCCACCACCCCACCTGGTCTCAATGGGGCTGAGAGCTTTAGGCTCCTTTTGGAGGGCTTTACCTCAGGCAAAACAGACTAAAATTTATACTATTAGTGCAAAAACTGTTATTGGGCTCATTTCTAGGCTTTTTGGATTCTATGATGAGTTTGTACATACACATTTCCAGTTTCCTTCCCTTTCTGTTCTCTTCATTTTTGCTTTGCCACCAGTAGGGTGGGCAGGATAACTTTATCTATTTGAGGTTTCAATGTAAATATGTTTATGAATATGGTGATGTCTTGGGGCAGCATTTTTATGTTCAGCCAATTCATTGCTAGGTTGTTTATGATATGTTTTTGTTATGTAATTTTATGTTTGTTTAATTGTGTTATTGGATTTATTCCTCGGTTCCGCCCTTTGCCCTCATGCAATGCCTGTTGCCATCTTCATACACCTGGCACACCCAGGCCCCCATACAGTCCTGCTTGGGGGCCATGTTTTCTTCCTGAACAGTCAGACCTTGATGCTTTCAGCACCATCCCGACAGCTTCAGGTTGGTTTATATGTGTCGGGGGCTTTAGTCCCTCCTTATTTAGAAGTCTTCCTCAATCTGAGCTGTACAAATTTCCGTATCAGGGACCTTTTTGCTTTTTTGGTACATCCCCTCTGTTTTTTGATTGAGGAGTCCCTCATAATCCCAACCTGCCGCTTCGGATTTTTTCCATCTCCCCTATCTGATGATTTGGACAACCAGGAATACCCTTTCCCCTGGGGGTCCTATCTTCAGAATTTTTTGCCACAGGGATTTCTACTAGGGATGAGCTTCGTGTTCGAGTCGAACCCATGTTCGACTCGAACATCGGCTGTTCGACCGTCCGTCGAATTGCGAACGTTATGGGCCATTCGCGCCAAATTCGTGTGGCACGTCACGGCCCATAATTCACTGCGGCATCGCAGTGCATTGCTGGCTGATGATTGGCCAAGCATGCACTATGACCCGCATGCTTGGCCAATCACAGCGCCGTCAGTAGAGAGAGCTGTAATTGGCCAAAGCCAGGGTGGCTTTGGCCAATTATGGCTCAGGGGATTTAGTACACGCCCCACACTATATAAGGCCGCCTGCACGGAGGCCCTGTGTAGTGTGTTCCGGTGTGCTGAGAGATAGAGAGAGAGACAGACAGTGTCATTTGATTTGAGTTAGATAGATTAGGCAGAACAGTCAGTCAGTTAGCTGCACTTACAGTGTATTGTGTATATATATGCATCCCTGGTGTTGCATATATATATATACACTGTATTCAGTTTAGCTAGATCCGTTCCTGTTATCTTCTATCTAGACTATTTACATTTGGTGCAGTGCGTCCTGCTCACAGTGTTCAGCTAGATCCGTTCCTGCTATTTACATTTAGTGCAGTGCGTCCTGCTCACAGTGTTCAGCTAGATCTGTTCCTGCTATTTACATTTAGTGCAGTCAGTGCGTCCTGCTCACAGTGTTCAGCTAGATCCGTTCCTGCTATTTACATTTAGTGCAGTGCGTCCTGCTCACAGTGTTCAGCTAGATCCGTTCCTGCTATTTACATTTAGTGCAGTCAGTGCGTCCTGCTCACAGTGTTCAGCTAGATCCGTTCCTGCTATTTACATTTAGTGCAGTGCGTCCTGCTCACAGTGTTCAGCTAGATCCGTTCCTGCTATTTACATTTAGTGCAGTGCGTCCTGCTCACAGTGTTCAGCTAGATCTGTTCCTGCTATTTACATTTAGTGCAGTGCGTCCTGCTCACAGTGTTCAGCTAGATCCGTTCCTGCTATTTACATTTAGTGCAGTCAGTGCGTCCTGCTCACAGTGTTCAGCTAGATCCGTTCCTGCTATTTACATTTAGTGCAGTGCATCCTGCTCACAGTGTTCAGCTAGATCTGTTCCTGCTATTTACATTTAGTGCAGTCAGCGCGTCCTGCTCACAGTGTTCAGCTAGATCCGTTCCTGCTATTTACATTTAGTGCAGTGCGTCCTGCTCACAGTGTTCAGCTAGATCCGTTCCTGCTATTTACATTTAGTGCAGTGCGTCCTGCTCACAGTGTTCAGCTAGATCCGTTCCTGCTATTTACATTTAGTGCAGTCAGTGCGTCCTGCTCACAGTGTTCAGCTAGATCCGTTCCTGCTATTTACATTTAGTGCAGTGCGTCCTGCTCACAGTGTTCAGCTAGATCTGTTCCTGCTATTTACATTTAGTGCAGTGCGTCCTGCTCACAGTGTTCAGCTAGATCCGTTCCTGCTATTTACATTTAGTGCAGTCAGTGCGTCCTGCTCACAGTGTTCAGCTAGATCCGTTCCTGCTATTTACATTTAGTGCAGTGCGTCCTGCTCACAGTGTTCAGCTAGATCTGTTCCTGCTATTTACATTTAGTGCAGTGCGTCCTGCTCACAGTGTTCAGCTAGATCTGTTCCTGCTATTTACATTTAGTGCAGTCAGTGCGTCCTGCTCACAGTGTTCAGCTAGATCCGTTCCTGCTATTTACATTTAGTGCAGTGCGTCCTGCTCACGGTGTTCAGCTAGATCCATTCCTGCTATTTACATTTAGTGCAGTGCGTCCTGCTCACAGTGTTCAGCTAGATCTGTTCCTGCTATTTACATTTAGTGCAGTCAGTGCGTCCTGCTCACAGTGTTCAGCTAGATCCGTTCCTGCTATTTACATTTAGTGCAGTGCGTCCTGCTCACAGTGTTCAGCTAGATCTGTTCCTGCTATTTACATTTAGTGCAGTCAGTGCGTCCTGCTCACAGTGTTCAGCTAGATCCGTTCCTGCTATTTACATTTAGTGCAGTGCGTCCTGCTCACAGTGTTCAGCTAGATCTGTTCCTGCTATTTACATTTAGTGCAGTCAGTGCGTCCTGCTCACAGTGTTCAGCTAGATCCGTTCCTGCTATTTACATTTAGTGCAGTGCGTCCTGCTCACAGTGTTCAGCTAGATCCGTTCCTGCTATTTACATTTAGTGCAGTCAGTGCGTCCTGCTCACAGTGTTCAGCTAGATCCGTTCCTGCTATTTACATTTAGTGCAGTGCGTCCTGCTCACAGTGTTCAGCTAGATCCGTTCCTGCTATTTACATTTAGTGCAGTCAGTGCGTCCTGCTCACAGTGTTCAGCTAGATCCGTTCCTGCTATTTACATTTAGTGCAGTGCGTCCTGCTCACAGTGTTCAGCTAGATCAGTTCCTGCTATTTACATTTAGTGCAGTGCGTCCTGCTCACAGTGTTCAGCTAGATCCGTTCCTGCTATTTACATTTAGTGCAGTCAGTGCGTCCTGCTCACAGTGTTCAGCTAGATCCGTTCCTGCTATTTACATTTAGTGCAGTGCGTCCTGCTCACAGTGTTCAGCTAGATCTGTTCCTGCTATTTACATTTAGTGCAGTCAGTGCGTCCTGCTCACAGTGTTCAGCTAGATCCGTTCCTGCTATTTACATTTAGTGCAGTGCGTCCTGCTCACAGTGTTCAGCTAGATCCTTTCCTGTTATCTTCCTACTGACAGGCAGGCTTGTCTGGTTACAGTATATAAAGCTACCTGAAGAAAATTACAGGTGTTCTATCCCAGCTTAGTGCAGCTACAGGCCATTAGTATGTCTGGAAGGCCAAGAAGGAGAGGCAGACAGTCACAAGCCAATAAGAGAGGGCAAGCAGGCTCTGTGTCTAGTGCTGGTCGTGGAGACGGTGCATCCTCATCAGCACGTGGCCATGGGATACGCTTGGCCTTTTTTTCGGCAGCTGGCCGTGTTGAGCCGCAACATGCGGAAGACTTGGTCGAGTGGATGACCAAGCCGTCCTCATCCTCCTCATCCTCTCTCACCCATGCCCAGGGTGCTTTGTCTGGCAAAGCAGCGGCCTCTTCCCTCAGCTCAATGTCATCAGTGACTCCTTCCCTAGCTCCACCATGTCCTCCTGAGGATTCCCTCGAACTGTTTGACCACAGTGTTGGGTACATGCTCCAGGAGGATGCCCAGCGTTTGGAAGGCTCTGATGATGATACTGAGCTCGATGAAGGCAGTAACATGAGCACGGACAGAGGGGGTGCCCAAGAAGGACAGCAATCTGGCAGTCATGCTCCCCCTGCTGCAGCATACTGCCAGGTTTGCTCCAGTGATGAGGAGGGAGGGGATGATGAGGTCACTGACTCAACGTGGGTGCCTGATAGGAGAGAGGAGGAGGAGGAGGAGGAGGAGGAGGAGGCGGCACATCACCAACGAGGCAGGATGCCCTCCAGGGGCCAGCCTAAGGGCAGCACATTGACTGCATCACACCCCAAAGCTCCACATGTGCAGGGCGCTGCAGTCTCTGCGCGTTATTCAAAAAGTTCTTTGGTGTGGGCCTTTTTTGAGACGAGTGCATCAGATCGCACCGCTGCTATTTGCAACATATGTCTCAAGCGTATCTCGCGTGGCCAAAACATCTCCCGCTTGGGTACCACATGCTTGACCAGACATATGTTGACCTGCCATGCAGTTCGTTGGCAAGCATATCTAAAAGACCCACACCAAAGAACAAAGAGGATCTCTCCTTGCTCCTCATCAGCTGAGATTTCCAACCCCACTAGACCTTCAGTCCTCTCTGAGACCTGCAGTGAGAGGAATGAAGGTGTAGAATTAGGTGTGTCACAGCCAAGTACTTGTGGGCAATCTGCTTTTGGTACACCGACGTCAGATTGTACCAGGCAAATTTCCCTGCCCCAGCTGCTGCACCGCCGAAAGAAGTTTGCTCCCAGCCATCCACATGCCCAGCGGTTGAATGCTAGCTTGGCAAAATTGCTAGCACTTCAACTGCTGCCTTTTCAGTTGGTAGACTCTGCCCCCTTCCGTGAGTTTGTGGAATGTGCGGTTCCTCAGTGGCAGGTACCCAAACGCCACTTTTTCTCACGGAAGGCGATTCCGGCTCTCTACCGGCATGTGGAAGGCAATGTCCATGCCTCGCTGGACAGGGCGGTCAGCGGTAAGGTGCATATTAC
The DNA here is from genome assembly GCA_037952835.1 of Lithobates septentrionalis. Lineage (NCBI taxonomy): Eukaryota > Metazoa > Chordata > Amphibia > Anura > Ranidae > Lithobates > Lithobates septentrionalis. The sequence continues at coordinate 31,911 of JBBDGP010001564.1, read as the reverse complement.
CGCTGACTCATGGTCCAGCAGGCATGGACAGGGACGTTACCTAAGTTTCACGGTGCATTGGCTGACTCTGCTGGCAGCTGGGAAGGATGCAGGACAAGGTGCAGTAGTGTTGGAGGTTGTTCCGCCACCACGCCTCCAAAATGCTGATTGTGACACACCTCTCTCCTCCACCCCCTCCTCTTCTTCTTCCTCCATGGCCTCTTCCTCGGAACCAGCGGTGCTCCGTAGGCGTTCAAGGGGCTACGCAAGTACGCATGCCAAAAGATGCCATGCGGTGCTTGAGCTGGTGTGCTTGGGGGACAGGAGCCACACTGGGGCAGAGGTTCTGTCAGCTCTGCAGGGGCAGGTTCAGAGGTGGTTGACGCCACGCCAACTTAAGGCAGGAATGGTGGTTTGCGACAATGGCACCAACCTCCTCTCTGCCCTCCGACAGGGACAACTGACCCATGTGCCCTGTTTGGCTCACGTCCTTAACTTGGTGGTGCAGCGGTTCTTGGGCAGGTACCCGGGCTTACAGGATGTCCTGAGGCAGGCCAGGAAAGTCTGTGTGCATTTCCGCCGGTCATATAATGCCAGTGCTCGGCTGACGGACCTCCAAAAGGAGTTTAACCTGCCCAAGAACCGCCTAATCTGTGACATGCCCACCAGGTGGAACTCAACGTTGGCCATGCTGCAGCGGCTGCACACGCAGCAGAGGGCCATCAATGAGTACCTGTGCGACTATGGCACCAGGACAGGGTCAGGGGAGCTTGTTTTTTTTTCCCCACGCCAGTGGGCCATGATCAGAGATGCATGCACTGTCCTGTCACCATTCGAGGAGGCCACGAGGATGGTGAGCACTGACAGTGCATGCATCAGTGACACTGTCCCCCTTGTCCACCTGTTGGAGCACACGCTGCATGGAATAATGGACAGGGCACTTGAGGCAGAACAGAGGCAGGAAGAGGAGGACTTCCTTAGCTCTCAAGGCCCCCTTTATCCAGACAGTGTTCCTGCGTGCCCGCCGATCACACAGGAAGAGGATGAGGAGGAGGAGGAGGAGGAGGAAGATTGTGTCAGTATGGAGGTGGAGCCTGGCACTCAGCATCAGCAGTCTTTAAGGGATCAGTCCCAAGGAACACATGGACTTGTACGTGGCTGGGAGGAGGTGGCTGCGGACGTTGTTGTCCTTAGTGACCCAGAGGACTCCGGACCGAATGCCTCAGCAAACCTACGCTGCATGGCCTCCCTGATCCTGCAAAGCCTGCGTAAGGATCGTCGTATTCGTGGTATCAAGGAGAAGGACCAATACTGGCTGGCAACCCTCCTTGATCCACGTTACAAGGGTAAGGTTGCGGACCTTATCTTGCCATCGCAGAGGGAGCAGAGGATGAAACATCTTCGGGAGGCCTTGCAGAAAGGTCTGTGCAACGCGTTCCCAGAGACTGGGAGGTTACAAACTCCTGTTTCTGGACAACGTGTTGCTGAGGCTTCGGTCAGTCAAAGAAGGAGCGGTGGAGAAGGTGGCCGTCTGACCGATGCGTTCAGACAATTTTTTGGTCCGCAGCCCCAAGGTATGATCAGTTCCAGCAACCATCGCCAGCGTCTGTTTTACATGGTGCAGGAATACCTAGGGGCAAGATCAGACTTGGACACCTTTCCCACCGAAAATCCTCTGGGTTACTGGGTCTTGAGGATGGATCACTGGCCAGAGCTTGCACAGTATGCAATTGAGCTACTGGCCTGTCCTGCATCCAGCGTTCTTTCGGAACGCACATTCAGTGCTGCTGGAGGCGTGGTAACCAATCACAGGGTGCGTCTGTCCACCGACTCGGTCGATCGGCTGACCTTCATAAAAATGAATCAGTCTTGGATCACCACCAGCTACCAAGCACCTGATGCTGATGTAACCGAATAATTTTTTTTGAAATCTCAGATCCCTTCAAAGACTGCCTATGCTGATGCTGAGTGACTATCCCTGAGTAATTATCCTCTTCCTCCTCAATCATCACGCTGATAGCTTGTAAGAACATTTTTGGTTCTGGGCGCCACCACCAGTGCCTAAGGCACAATTTTTCAGCCCCTGTTTAACAGGGGCGTGTAATTACAATTTTTGATGTAATACTTTGCAGCAGGGCTCGTTCCTGCATTCCAACTAGAGTGTCTGTGAGGGGTTGCAGTGTTGTGGCACCAGCACCAGTGCCTAAGGCCCAATTTTTCTGCCCCTGTCTAACAGGGGCGTGTAATTACAATTTTTGATGCAATACTTTGCAGCAGGGCTCGTTCCTGCATTCCAACTAGAGTGTCTGTGAGGGGTTGCAGTGTTGTGGCACCAGCACCAGTGCCTAAGGCCCAATTTTTCTGCCCCTGTCTAACAGGGGCGTGTAATTACAATTTTTGATGCAATACTTTGCAGCAGGGCTCGTTCCTGCGTTCCAACTAGAGTGTCTGTGAGGGGTTGCAGTGTTGTGGCACCAGCACCAGTGCCTAAGGCCCAATTTTTCTGCCCCTGTCTAACAGGGGCGTGTAATTACAATTTTTGATGCAATACTTTGCAGCAGGGCTTGTTCCTGCGTTCCAACTAGAGTGTCTGTGAGGGGTTGCAGTGTTGTGGCACCAGCACCAGTGCCTAAGGCCTAATTTTTCAGCTCCTGTTCAACAGGGGCATGTAATTACAATTCTTGATCTAATATTTCACAGCAGGGCCCTGTGAGGGCTTACAGTGTTGTGGCCACAGCAACACCTAAGGCCCAAATTTCTGCTGAGTATATAGGGCAGGACCCTACTTTCAAACATCTAACTTACAAACGACTCCTACTTGCAAACGGAAGGAGACAACAGGAAGTGAGATGAAATCTACCCCTAGGAAGGGAAATTCTCTCCTGTAAGAGTTAATATGGGAAAACAATTTCTCCTTTCCACTGATGCTTTCCAATCCTTGTTCCACAAAAAAACCCAAATTTTCAAAAAACATTTTTCATTGGGACAAAAAAGTGAGGTGAAATCTTCTGAAGAGGAGGAAAGACAGCAAAACAAATGTCACAGGGGTGATAACCCTTCCCTATGTTTTCCAAAAAGCTTAAAAAAGATTTTTTGGCTGGAGCTAAACACGTTAAAAATGTACCCGTTCAAAATTACAAAGAGATTCTACTTAACAACAAACCTACAGTCCCTGTCTTGTTTGCACCGCCTGTATACTGCTGTTCAGAGTATATAGGGCCTGGTGGCCCCACACCTTTCCTTATTTTAATTTGGGTGCGGGGTTCCCCTTAATATCCATACAAGACCCAAAGGGCCTGGTAATGGACTGGGGGGTACCCATACCGTTTGTCTCACTGATCTTCATCCATATTGCCATGACCCGACATGACATTAAACCCGCAAGCAGTTTTAAATGAGATTTTTTCCTTTAAAAATGACATTTGGTGCAGGGACTGTTCTAAACACGGGAAACACGCGTCACTTTACAGGCATACTATAGACACCCCCCAGGTACGATATTTAAAGGAATATTTCACTTTTTTTTTTTACTTTAAGCATCATTAAAATCACTGCTCCCGAAAAAACGGCCGTTTTTAAAAGTTTTTTTTGCATTGATACATGTCCCCTGGGGTAGGACCCGGGTCCCCAAACCCTTTTTCGGACAATACCATGCAAATTAGCCTTTAAAATGAGCACTTTTGATTTCGAACGTTCGAGTCCCATAGACGTCAATGGGGTTCTAACGTTCGTGCGAACTTTCGGTCCGTTCGCGGGTTCTGGTGCGAACCGAACCGGGGGGTGTTCGGCTCATCCCTAATCTCTACTTACATTGGTCAGATGTTTTTCCGCACTCTACAAGGGCATTTTTGCATCTGATCAGTGTCACATTTTTTCCATCTTTTTCATCCAGCTTCTCTGCTTTGATGGATTTCTCCATTGGCGGTACATACAGCATCAGGTGGTAGCTCTGCCTTTGGTTGCAGAGCCCCTCCTGTTCGTTTTTGCTTCCGGGGGTTTTTTACCATCCCACATGGTATGTGGCGGCATTCATCCTTTGTGATGACGAACCCGCATCCACGTGTCCAGATGACGCTATCGCCTACCCCTCGGGGTGGCACCAGCATGTCATCACATCTGGTTCCATTGGGCCTTAGCGGCGATCAGCTGGGTCACGTTTTCACTTGCCAATGAGTCCTGTGTGTTATGAGCCTGCATGGGTGATGACTTCATGGCTTTGGTGCCATGAGAAGTCATCCCTGGGCCCCACACAGGGCTCATCTGGACTTCTTTTAGGGGCTTTATAAGGAGGACACTGGGAATCCTAGGGGCGCCATCTTCCTCCCATGCCACATTAGCCTTACTTCCTGTGTACAAGTTTGTTTTTCCCATGGGGGGGACGTTCTGTTCAGACGGTCATTGGATGTTTCATGCTGGGATCATTCACCCATTTTTGGTAAATCTAGCTTATTTGAAAAATGTTGGGAGGTGTACAATTGTTTCCAGTGGTTTCTGGTGCCCGGAGATTTACAGTTCCCTCCTTAGGGGGGATGTGTTCCCAGATAGCGTCCCCACCTGGATTGTTCCACCCTATATACATTTATATTTACTTTTTACCCTTAATTATGGGATCCTGATTTATTTATTTAATTTCTTGCAAAAACAGAAAAGAGTGGGAACAAGGGGACAGTGACTGATGTTGGCCCGGTAATATTCCCACCCTGGAAAAGACTGGGCTATATCGGTACAGATAGACAACAATAAAAAATAATAATTAAAAGGTTTATTACAAAGAAGAAAAATACATGTTGTACTTGTTAAAATTGCAAAAACAGAGGCTCGGGAATGCCCCAGGGACATCTGTAGTTACAGGGTATAGAATGGTCTGGTTCTCGACTAGTTTCACGGTATTACCGCTTCCTCAGGAGGACCAATCGGATAGATAATAGGAATAATACAAACATAATACATACATACGAACATTGTAATGCAGCATGTAAAAACCAACATAACCTAAGAGGTAAATACAGAAATGGCTTACCCTATATTTAGGTGAATGTGTGCGGCACCCAGCTGCCCAAACAAAACTCCCCCCGCGGCGGACAAGGGGGATTGTACGGCATTCCCTGAAAATAGCAATTAAGGGATCTAGTATATCAGTTGGTTAGGGGTAAAAAAGATTGTCCGTTAGCATAGGGGAGGGAGATAAATAAGGGCAGAAAGGAAAGAAGGGAATGAGAAGGGAGAAAGGAGAGGGATAGAAGTCGGGGAGGGAAAATAGGGGAAGGGATGATTGGGATGGGGGGGAAGGGAAAGGGGGGGGGGGAAGGGATGGGAGAGGGGGGGGGGGGAGGGGGGGAGGGGGGGAGGGAAGGAGAAGAAGGGGGAAGGGCAAGGCAAGTGGTGGGGAGGGAGGCTATAGGCTAGAGGGGGAAGGAAGGGAAGGGGGACTGGAGGTGGGAAGGGGAGGGGAGGGAAGAACAGATGGAGAGAGTAGGGAAAGAGGAATGGGGGGGGGAGCAGGGGAGGGGGGAAAAAGAGTAGGACAGGCAAGGCACAGAAACAAAGAGAAAAAAGAGAGAAAAAGGGGGGGATAAAGTACCCACACCCTCGCTAGTGGTATTGAGGCATATGGTGTAACTTACCATGATTATTAGCCCAAGGGGTGATATGGTACCAAGCCACATAGAGGCTTCTTGATAACGCAGAGGTCAGATGGCCCATAGGAAGCAAGAGCACCTACTGTGTCCACCGAGAAGGGGATCAGAGGGGGTACATGGCTGTGGGAGCCCAGCGGTATGAGGGGATACCCACAGGGTAACATGGAAATCTGTCAATGAAAGCGTATCACATATAACATGAGATACAGGATAGTATCCGTAAGACGGTATCAATAGTAGATAACGTGAGGTAAAGGATAGTATCCAAGGTAAAAATTGAGGATAAACGTACCCAAAGATGTCCCCGGTAAGACAGCGGAGGCGTCCCTTCCATCCAAGCCCCACGTGTGCAGGTCTTCAGTGTGGAGAGCCGCACTGCTCACGCCAAAAGGCCCGAGGGCCCATTAAGTGAGCTCCCCAACCCGGAGACGCCCACGACGCCGCCGTCAGGCGGCGTCTGACGTCGCCGGGTCAGTTTCCCCGCACTGCGCAGGTGCGCGACCAGCGCTACTGCGCAAGCGCGTTCAAGGCGAGCCCGTGGGCGGAGAGCCCTGGGCTCGATGAGAGCAAGCAGGGGATAAACAAAACACGTCATCCCTGTCAGGGGAAACACAAGTCCGCCGCTAAGGGAGGCAAAGGCAGCCACGAACCGCACCAGGCACCCAGGGATCGCCAAAACAATAAAATTGACATTTAAACAATAATGAAAAGAAATAATAAGTATGTAAATAATTGTAGGTAAAAATAAGTATGAGTGGCAGTGTGAATGCCACAATGACAATTACGGTGTTTGGTAAACACAGAGGGAATTGACACTCCATAGACGGCTAAGATTACAAGGGGAACCCATTAACGGAAGCCATTATGTAAGGTGAAGGGGGTAGTGTACAAGGACAGGTTATGGGTAAGTGATAAGGGTGGGGATCCATAGCCAGGGGTGATCACTGGACTGTGGACACATTCTGGATGATAGGAGGTGGGTAAGCAAAACAGATGGAAGAATAGATGAAGTGAAAGGGGTAGTGAAGAATGTGGGACAGTGAACTTGGAACAAGTGCACTGTAGGTAGAATAGTGTAGTGAGTATAAGGAATAATGAGGGTGATGTAGTGTAATGGCAACCCACAGGAGGGAGGCCAAATTAATTCAAATGGAAGTGAAGGGTATCCCAGAGGTGATAAATTTGGGGATCTAATGACATAGGAGGCAGATATCACCATACAATGTCGTACTCAAAAATTATACAAGGATAGTTGCAGATGATGCGATAGTATAACAATATGATAAGGTTAATTAAGAGGTTTATCATGGGTAAAAATCAGCTGAGGATTATAAATGTGGATAACAGAAATAATCACAATTGGGCCGGAAAGTTTCCGGTCCATGAAACACATACTCTTAGGTAAAGGCAGTGAGTTGAAGCTGAATAACCCAACTAATGAAGCATAGTAAGATGCACCTAAAGTCTAAACTTGATATAATAAGATGGCTAGAAGTGTGGCTGTATGGAGATGGTAAGTCTGCCTGATCCGTAGTGGGGGTATCCAGGTGTCTGAACCGTGTAGGAGGGGCAACTACCAACGTAATCGAGAATAGATACACATGAATGGTAGTAAACTTAAGAGTTAGAGGCACTCAGGGGAGAGAGAAAGGAGTGTGTTATCCACCCAATGAATATGCACAAATTTTGAGTATAGCCTCATGTAATAGAAAATAACAAATTGTTTATAAAAACGTACCATCATCCAAATTAATATGCAAAAACAGAAAAGAGTGGGAACAAGGGGACAGTGGCTGATGTTGGCCCGGTAATATTCCCACCCTGGAAAAGACTGGACTATATCGGTACAGATAGACAACAATAAAAATTAATAATTAAAAGGTTTATTACAAAGAAGAAAAATACATGTTGTACTTGTTAAAATTGCAAAAACAGAGGCTCGGGAATGCTCCAGGGACATCTGTAGTTACAGGGTATAGAATGGTCTGGTTCTCGACTAGTTTTGCGGTATTACCGCTTCCTCAGGAGGACCAATCTATGGGATAGATAATAGGAATAATACAAACATAATACATACGAACATTGTAATGCAGCATGTAAAAACCAACATAACCTAAGAGGTAAATACAGAAATGGCTTACCCTATATTTAGATGAATGTGTGCGGCACCCAGCTGCCCAAACAAAACTCCCCCGCGGCGGACAAGGGGGATTGTACGGCATTCCCTGAAAATAGCAATTAAGGGGTCTAGTATATCAGTTGGTTAGGGGTAAAAAAGATTGGCCGTTAGCATAGGGGAGGGAGATAAATAAGGGCAGAAAGGAAAGAAGGGAATGAGAAGGGAGAAAGGAGAGGGATAGAAGTCGGGGAGGGAAAATAGGGGAAGGGATGATTGGGATGGGGGGGGGGGAAGGGGGGGGAGAAAAGGGATGGGAGAGAGGGGAAAAAGGGGGGGGAGGGGGGTAGGGAAGGAGAAGAAGGGGGAAGGGCAAGGCAAGTGGTGGGGAGGGAGGCTATAGGCTAGAGGGGGAAGGAAGGGAAGGGGGACTGGAGGTGGGAAGGGGAGGGGAGGGAAGGGGAGGGAAGAACAGATGGAGAGAGTAGGGAAAGAGGAATGGGGGGGGAAAGCAGGGGAGGGGGGAAAAAGGGTAGGACAAGCAAGGCACAGAAACAAAGAGAAAAAAGAGAGAAAAAGGGGGGGATAAAGTACCCACACCCTCGCTAGTGGTATTGAGGCATATGGTGTAACTTACCATGATTATTAGCCCAAGGGGTGATATGGTACCAAGCCACATAGAGGCTTCTTGATAACACAGAGGTCAGATGGCCCATAGGAAGCAAGAGCACCTCCTGTGTCCACCGAGAAGGGGATCAGAGGGGGTACATGGCTGTGGGAGCCCAGCGGTATGAGGGGATACCCACAGGGTAACATGGAAATCTGTCAATGAAAGCGTATCACATATAACATGAGATACAGGATAGTATCCGTAAGACGGTATCAATAGTAGATAACGTGAGGTAAAGGATAGTATCCAAGGTAAAAATTGAGGATAAACGTACCCAAAGATGTCATCGGTAAGACAGCGGAGGCGTCCCTTCCATCCAAGCCCCATGTGTGCAGGTCTTCAGTGTGGAGAGCCGCACTGCTCACGCCAAAAGGCCCAAGGGCCCATTAAGTGAGCTCCCCAACCCGGAGACGCCCACGACGCCGCCATCCGGCGGCGTCTGACGTCGCCGGGTCAGTTTCCCCGCACTGCGCATATCCACTTATTTTCAGGTTGTTTCTCCTTTTTTTTCTCCCCTGGGGGGGTTGTGAATACTTTTTCTCTCCCCCTGGATGGGTTAGATTATCTCCATTGGGGCCATTTCACCTCCAGGCCCTTTTTGGACTGTATAAAACTGTAATGCCACGTACACACGACCGGACTTTACGGCATACTTGGTCCGGCGAACCTGAGTCCGTCGGACAATTCGATCGTGTGTGGGCTCCAACTGACTTTTTTTTCTCAAAAGTTTGACGGACCTAGAAATGAAACATGTTTCAAATCTTTCCAACGGACTCGAGTCCGGTCGAAAAGTCCGCTCATCTGTATGCTAGTCCGACGGACAAAAACCGACACTAGGGCAGCTATTGTTATGTACTATGTGTACGTGGCATAAGTGTGATTTAATTTATTTTTTAGTTATTTTCCCTTTTTTTCTTTGACTGCTCTCCTTGGTTGCACTTACCTATTCCTATGCTTGTGGTGTCTGGGGGGTTATAGCCTCCTCCGCCTCTTGGTTTTTCTGAGGGATGGGTCGAGGTCTCCCCATACCCGTTCTGGCATGGTATTTTGGCTTGCTCCCTTGAGACACATATTCAACTGATATCCCATATGTATGCACTTCATAGGCTAAGAGATACATACTTATTTATATTTTTTTCTTGTAGGTTCCCTATCTTAGGCCGTTTTTAGGAGATTTTCTCTTACTTTGACGCCCTTGTTGGATGTTTATATCCTTGGGTTCCTTTGTATGAAAGGCTAATATAGGCTTTATGGACGATCAATGGTATGGAGGAATTTCTAATTGTATATTATTGACATATAAGTTTCTTGAATATGTTGATGGGCGTTGAACATCAATTCTATGTTATGATTTCCTTTTGGAAATTTTTGGTTTAAAAGATTTTATTAAAAAAAATAATTTTAAAGGAACATATAAAGTATATATATATATTTTTTAATTTATTTATTTCTATGAAGATATTGCCAGAATCAACGGACAGTTTATGAAATAGCTATATAAATGAAGTTTTTATGAAAACAAATATTATCTCTATATTTAAAGGAAAACACATTGACAGTTAAGACGAAAAATTAAATATAAACCATAAACAGAGTGCCAGCAATGAGGACACCATATCCAATAGCGCACAGAAATGTATTGAGTTGGTATCTATGGAGACCTCAGACCTGTCAGACAGAGGACTGTGTTAAATAATAGTGTGTAATTCCAGGCCTTCCTTGAGGCCATTAGGGGAGAAAGATCCAAATTTAAAGATCCAAAGATCCTTTTTACAAAGGAGGGAGAATCTCTTGTTTTCGGTCAATGTGCCTCGGGGGTGGCCTCGATTGCCATAACTTCCAGGCAATGGATATTCTGCCTATGTGCCTGTAGGAAGTGATGGGTGACACTGTGCTCATCACAACCTTTTGTGATGAACCTAGGATGTACCAGGTGCGAATTTCACTTTGGTCTATGCTAATTTAACCATGGGCTACTAGGAGGATGAGCACATCTGAGCAAACAACCCCTTCACCAGACATTTGTTTTTTTTTAATGGCAGGTATATCGACGATATCCTACTGATCTGGGAGGTTGTCCCAGGTGTGTTCTCCTCCTTCGTGGTACATTGTAATGCCAACTCTATGGGATTGTCCTTTATGTGCATTTCAGATCCCAATGAGCTTGTCTTCTTGGACTTGGTCTTGGTGCATCAAGATCAGACCATCATTACCAGTAATCCTATCAAGCCCACTGGGGGTAATTCTTATCTCCATTTTTCTAGTTGTCATCATCCTGCATGAAAGAGAAATATCCCCAGTGGGCAATTCAACAGACTAAGGAGGAATTGCTCCAGGGACAAGGATTATTTTCTGCAAGGAGCATTGATGTCCCAAAAATTTCTAGATAAAAGGTTATCCTCCTAAGTTGATACAGGAGGCTTTTGATCTACATAGGGTACCCACTAGGGATGAGCCGAACACCCCCCTGTTCGGTTCGCACCAGAACATGCGAACAGGAAAAAAGTTTGTTCGAACACGCAAACACCGTTAAAGTCTATGGGACACGAACATGAATAATCAAAAGTGCTAATTTTAAAGGCTTATATGCAAGTTATTGTCATAAAAAGTGTTTGGGGACCTGGGTCCTGCCCCAGGGGACATGGATCAATGCAGAAAAAAGTTTTAAAAACGGCCGTTTTTTCAGGAGCAGTGATTTTAATAATGCTTAAAGTCAAACAATAAAAGCGTAATATCCCTTTAAATTTTATAGCTGGGGGGTGTCTATAGTATGCCTGTAAAGGGGCGCATGTTTCCCGTGTTTAGAACAGTCTGACAGCAAAGTGACATTTCAAAGGAAAAAAGCCATTTAAAACTACTCGCGGCTATTGCATTGCCGGTCCGACAATACACATAGAAGTTCATTGATAAAAACGGCAGGGGAGCCCCGAACCAAAATGTAAAAAAAAATGACGTGGGGGTCCCCCTAAATTCCATACCAGACCCTTTAGGTCTGGTATGGATTTTAAGGGGAACCCTGCGCGAAAAAAAAAAAAACAGCGTGGGGTCCCCCCAAAAGTCCATACCAGACCCTTATCCGAGCACGCAACCTGGCAGGCCGCAGGAAAAGAGGGGGGACGAGAGCGCCCACCCCCTCCTGAACCGTACCAGGCCACATGCCCTCAACATTGGGAGGGTGTTTTGGGGTAGCCCCCCCAAAACACTTTGTCCCCATGTTGATGAGGACAAGGGCCTCATCCCCACAACCCTGGCCGGTGGTTGTGGGGGTCTGCGGGCGGGGGGCTTATCGGAATCTGGAAGCCCCCTTTAACAAGGGAACCCCCAGATCCTGGCCCCCCCCTGTGTGAAATGGTAAGGGGGTACAAAAGTACCCCTACCATTTCACTAAAAAACTGTCAAAAATGTTAAAAATGAAAAGAGACAGTTTTTGACAATTCCTTTATTTAAATGCTTCTTCTTTCTTCTTTCTTCTATTTTCCTTCATCTTCTTCTTCTGGTTCTTCTGGTTCTTCCTCTGGCATTCTCGTCCAGCACCTCCTCCGCGGCGTCTTCTATCTTCTTCTCCTCGGGCCGCTCCACACCCATGGCATGGGGGGAGGCTCCCGCTCTTCTCTTCATCTTCTTCTCTTCTTCATCTTCTTCTTCATCTTCTTCATTTTCTTCTCCGGGCCGCTCCGCTTCCATGCTGGCATGGAGGGAGGCTCCCGCTGTGTGACGGCGTCTCCTCGTCTGACGGTTCTTAAATAATGGGGCCCTGCCCCCTCTGATGCATGGTGACTTGACGGGACTTCCCTGTGACGTCACGGGGAATGCCACAGGGAAGTCCCATCATGTCCCGTGCGTCAGAGGGGGGCAGGGTCACCGGGTGGCCCCGCCCCCATTATTTAAGAACCGTCAGAAGAGGAGACGCCGTCATACAGCGGGAGCCTCCCTCCATGCCAGCATGTATGCGAAGCGGCCCGGAGAAGAAGATGAAGAAGAGAAGAAAAGAAGAAGATGAAGAAGAAGATGAAGAAGAGAAGAAGATGAAGAGAAGAGCGGGATCCTCCCCCCATGCCATGGGTGCGGAGCGGCCAGAGGAGAAGAAGATAGAAGACGCCGCGGAGGAGATGCTGGACGAGAACGCCGGAGGAAGAACCAGAAGAAGAAGAAGATTAATTAAGATAGAAGAAAGAAGAAAGAAGAAGCATTTAAATAAAGGAATTGTTAAAAACTGTCTCTTGTCATTTTTAACATTTTTGACAGTTTTTTAGTGAAATGGTAGGGGTAATTTTGTACCCCCTTACCATTTCACACAGGGGGGGCGGGATCTGGGGGTCCCCTTGTTAAAGGGGGCTTCCAGATTCCGATAAGCCCCCCGCCCGCAGACCCCCACAACCACCGGCCAGGGTTGTGGGGATGAGGCCCTTGTCCTCATCAACATGGAGACAAGGTGTTTTGGGGGGCTACCCCAAAACACCCTCCCAATGTTGAGGGCATGTGGCCTGGTACGGTTCAGGGGGGGCTCTCTCGTCCCCCCCTCTTTTCCTGCGGCCTGCCAGGTTGCGTGCTCGGATAAGGGTCTGGTATGGATTTTTGGGGGGACCCCACGCCATTTTTTTTTGGGCGCGGGGTTCCTCTTAAAATCCATACCAGACCAGACGTCATTTTTTTTTTAAATTTTGGTTCGGGGTTCCCCTGTGTGGAATTACCATGCCGTTTTTATCAATGAACTTCTATGTGTATTGTCGGACCGGCAATGCAATAGCCGCGAGTAGTTTTAAATGGCTTTTTTCCTTTGAAATGTCATTTTGCTGTCAGACTGTTCTAAACACGGGAAACATGCGCCCCTTTACAGGCATACTATAGACACCCCCCAGCTATGAAATTTAAAGGGATATTACACTTTTATTGTTTGACTTTAAGCATTATTAAAATCACTGCTCCTGAAAAAACGGCTGTTTTTAAAACTTTTTTGTGCATTGATCCATGTCCCCTGGGGCAGGACTCAGGTCCCCAAACACTTTTAATGACAATAAATTGCATATAAGCCTTTAAAATTAGCACTTTTGATTTCTCCCATAGACTTTTAAAGGGTGTTCCGCGGCATTCGAATTTGCCGCGAACATCCCAAATTGTTCGCTGTTCGGCGAACTTGCGAACAGCCAATGTTTGAGTCGAACATGAGTTCGACTCGAACTCGAAGCTCATCCCTAGTACCCACATGCAAGAGTACAAAAGCTACACCATTAGTGGACAATGTATATGCAGTAAGACTTATCACAACTTACAATGACCAATATAGAACAATCTCTAAGATCCTACGTAAACATTTTAACATTTTGAAGTTAGACCAGAGGTAGGCCCAATTTTACCATCTGCTCTGCAGGTCACTTTTTGGAGAGCACGTACCATAAAAAACACCCCGGCTCCAAGTAAACTGCAGATTACCAACAAAAGACTAATTTCAGACATTATATCCTACTTCATTAAAAGAACAGGGATATTTCAATGTAGGAAGAGAGGTTGTCTCACATGCCAATTTATATCACACGGCTGCTCCACCATTTCTGATAACAAGGGCAATACATTTCATATTAAAGTGTTTATTACGTGTTCGACTGAATTTGTGATATATATCCTAAGGTGCCCATGTAATATGCTATAAGTAGGCCGTACAATACGCACCATGCAAAAACATATAGGGGAACATCGTACTTTCATCACAAAAGGTTGTGATGAGCACAGTGTCCACCGTCACTTCCTACAGGCACATAGGCAGGATATACGTTTCCTGGAAGTTATAGCAATTGAGGCCATACTCAAGGGCACATTGACTGAAAATGAGAGATTCTCCCTCATTTGTAAAAGGGAGACTTTTTGGATCTTTGTCCCCTAATGGCATCAACTAAGGCTTAGAATTACACACTATTATGTAACACAGACCTCTGTATGACAAGTCTCCATAGGCACTAGGGATGGGCGAATGGTTCAGCCCGAGCATAAGTTCAGGCCGAACATTAGTTGTTCGGATGTTCAGCGAACACCGAACAATATTCGAAAGCCGCCAGAACACTGTTAAAGTCTATGGGACACTAACATGAAAAATCAAAAGTGCTCATTTTAAAGACTTATATGCAATTTACTGCCATAAAAAGTGTTTGGGGAGCTGGGTCCTGCCCCAAGGGACATGTATCAATGCAAAAAAAGTTTTAAAAATGGTTGTTTTTTCGGGAGCAGTGATTTTAATAATGCTTAGAGTGAAACAATAAAAATGAAATATTCCTTTAAATATCATGCCTTGGGGGGGGGGGGGGGGTGTCTATAGTATGCCTGTAAAGTGGCACAGTTTTCCAGTGTTTAGAACAGTACCACAGCAAAATTACATTTCTAAAAGGAAAAAAGTCATTTAAACTGATCGCGGCTGTAATGAATTGTCGGGTCTTGGCAATATAGATAAAACTCATTGAAAAAAATGGCATGGGTTCCCCCCAGTCCATTATCAGGCACTTTGGATCTGGTATGAATATTAAGGGAAACCCCGAACCAAAAATAAAAAAAAAAGCGTAGGGGTCCCCCCAAAATCCATACCAGACCCTTATTTGAGCACGCAACCTGGCAGGCTGCAGGAAAAGAGGTGGGATGAGAGAGAGCCCCCCTCCTGAACCATACAAGGCCACATGCCCTCAACATGGAGAGGGTGCTTTGGAGTAGCCCCCCAAAGCACCTTGTCCCCATGTTGATGGGGACAAGGGCCTTATCCCCACAACCCTGGCCCGGTGGTTGTGGGTGTATGCGGGAGGGGGGCTTATCAGAATCTGGAAGCCCTCTTTAACAAGGGGACCTCAGATCCCGGCCCCCCCATGTGAATTGATAAGGGGTACCCCTACCCCTACCATTTCACAAAAGAAAGTGTCAAAAATAGTAAAAAAGACAGAAGACACTTAGGGACAAGTCCTTTATTAAAAAAAAAAGTCCCACAATGTCCATTCATCTTCTATCACGCCGCTCGATGAACAGAAAAAAAAAAGCAATACCTCCGCCTCCATGGGAGGCTCCCACCGAGTGACACTTCTTCTTGGTGACAGCTCTTATATAGCTGAGGGAGGAGCCACCCATTGGCTTAAATGGGTGACCCCACCCCCCTGACACCTCGTGACATCAGAGGAAGGTGGTGTCACCTGTACTGTTCTAAACACGGGAAAACTGCGCTACTTAACAGGCATACTATAGACACCCCCAGGCACAATATTTAAAGAAATATTTCATTTTTATTGTTTTACTTTAAGCATTATTAAAATCACTGCTCTCGAAAAAATGGCCATTTTTAAAACTTTTTTTTGCATTGATGCATGTCCCCTGGGGCAGTACCCGGGTCCCCAAACACTTTTTATGACAATAACTTGCATATAAGCCTTTAAAAATGAGCACTATTGATTTTTCATGTTCGTGTCCCTTAGACTAACGGTGTTCGTGTGTTCTTCTGAATGTTTTGCCTGTTCGGATGTTCTGGTGCGAACCAAACCGGGGGGGAGGTGTTCGGCTCATCCTTAATAGGCACCACCACAATACATTGCTGTTCGGTATTGGATATGGTGTCCTCATGCTGTCACTCTGTTTATGGTTTCATTTTTAATTTTAACTGTCAATGTGTTTTCCTTCAAATATAGAGATAATAATTGTTTTCATAACAAGTTCATATATATATATATATATATATATGTATATAGATAGATAGATAGATAGATAGATAGATAGATAGATAGATAGATAGATAGATAGATAGATAGATAGATAGATAGATAGATAGATAGATAGAGATAGAGACATACACTAGGCATCGATTATGGTTTATTTTTGATTATTTTAATTTTCATGTTTTTTATTTGTATTTGTCTTTAAATTGGTATCACAATGTTATATAAAACAAATGTATTCTTATATACCTAATATTAAATTATATAATTGTATGTATATTCAAGCTTTTCAGCTTTGTGGAGGGATGGACAATGTGGGTTAATTTCTTTCTGGGTCCATGAATTCCTCTGCCCACTCCCCGTCCCATCACAATTAGCTTTAAATTCCTCTGTTGCTGCTATATCCGTGACTTGACAAAGTGCATACGCGTCATCACTACAACTAGCTCTCTCTGCATTCCAGGCTTGTTTGATTGCCAGCTCCCTTGGGCCCAGCTCTTCTGCCTTGGTGTTGCGGTGTCTCGGTGACATCACATGGCTCCCAAGCATCCATGGCCCTGCACCAGCGGCTGGTTGTTGCACAATGGCGGTTTATTTCCATCTTCCTGCCCATCGAATGCAGCAGACATTAGCCTATGAACATCCATCCACACCGGCCTGGTAATGTATTATCTGCAATTCTTGTTCCAATAAATTACTTTTAGCCTTCATTATTGGATTGGTACTGTATCACTGGAGGTTTCATGTTCCCACTGAGATAGTGCTGTATTCATCTCCATTTACATCTCTAGTTACTGTGTGTGCTTTAGAGATGGATGCATCAGATTGGTCCTTGGACAGTGGACAATGAATTTCTCTATAAGGCTCAGCATCTGGAACATTTTGTTGTTTCTGATCTGATATAAGAGGTAATAATCACCTTGAAATGTAACACGTACATATTACATTACATGCATGCACTTAAAGGAGTTGTAAAAGCAGAAGATTTTTTATCTTAATGCATGCTATGTATTAATATAAAAAACCTTCTGGTTGTAGCAGCTTCCCCAGCACCCCCTAATTACTTACCTGAGTCCCATCTCTCTCCAGCGATGTCCACAAATGTCTTAGTTATCCGGGATTCTCCTGATTGGCTGAAACACAGCAGCAGTGCCATTGGCTCCTGCAGCTGTCAAAGTCAGCTAGTCAATCAGAAGAGAGAGGGGGAGGGGCCAGGGCCCCATGTCTGAATGGACACACAGAGCTGTGACTCGGCTCGGGTGCCCCCATAGCAAGCTGCTTGCTGTGGGGGCACTCGCCAGGAGGGAGGGGCCAGAAGTAGTGAAGAGGGACCCGAGAAGAAGAGAATCCAGGCTGCTTTGTGCAAAACCACTGCACAGAGGAGGTAAGTATAACATTTTTGTTATTTATATAAAATGAGACTTTAAATCGCTTTAACACAAAAAAGCATGAAAAATGTTTCTGGGTCTAATTTAAGTATTAATAGTGATGCTCAGGTGCTGCAAAGTTTGTGATGGTGTTAAATTACTAAACAAAGCTTGGAAAACACTGCTCAATTGCTCAAGTCATTCAAAGCACAACATGTTTTGCAGATTCACTGCAATGAGTGATATTAGTATGAAATCTGCACCATAGAGATTGTGAGTGAGTATTGTGTTGTTATCTCTAAGCACGGGGAAGTGGCCACTGTATTTAAGCTTCAGTTCAACTATAGTGTACTGTGTGGTGAAGCTGTAATGGAAGCTGAGGTGTACAGCTGGAGGAAGTAGACTTCAGTACCCTCTCAAAAATCATAAAACATCCAGCTGTAGTCACATATCTAGAAGTATCAACCTACAGTATATTTATAATAACTCATTATCTTACAGCCATTTTCTTTGCAGTAACTGCATTTAAGAGACCTCTGAATAGCACATTTTCAAGAAATATATTCATCTCCTTCAGCCTTGAAGAAGAATAGCAAAGTTTGCAAAAATCTCCCAATAGCTCAAGTTAATTTCATAAAACATGTTCTTTCATTTTCTTTCCTACACATTGATTGAATGTAAAGCATAATTATGTGAGTTTCAGAGTTGGATTGTATGACTAATAAATGAGAATATGTGGAGAGCCTGGACCTCATACTAATTAAAAACCCTGTGGTGCAGGCAGTTATATATGAAAAGCTAAAAATACAGGTCAGGCAAATAGTTCATTTGTTTTTCAGATAATGAACTGACCTTGAAGTGTACATAATCTGAAGAATAATATCATCAGGCATATCTGAGTGTACTTATTCTTTAATACAAGCCAAGGGTATAGTTTTCATTTTTAGAGACTTAGGCAAAATTTAGGATGATAATAAAATAATAATAATAATAATAATAATAATAATAATAATAATAATAATAATAATTCCTGTGTACTTTTTGAGATCTGTAGGAATGAGAGGGCTACAGTCAACCCATACGAACCTCCTTGTGACAGTTCTCTAAACACATATTATTATTCTTTAGCAGAAAGCTATCCTTTAACAATTCCAAAATTCAAAGTTTATCAAATGCAAATGTTCAGAAAAAAATACATTCAACTTAATTTTATGGTACACAAATGCAATATTACCCAACTTTTGCTAAAATATAAGAGAAGGATGAAAACATTTGCTGTTAGATGTCACTTCCTGGCTTCTCCATTCTGTTAAAAGACAAAGCAGCATCTATACCATACCCTTAATAGCTATACCAGATTTGTATCCATGAGGAGGGTCAAGTTTGGAAAAGGCTCCCCCACCATTCTATACTAAACCCTTATCTAAACACGTAGCCTTGCTGGCTAGGAAAGGGGGGCAGTAAGCCTGCACCTTTCCACCCTTTCTGAACTACTCCATGGCCAGATACCTTTACCATGGGGAGGGTACCTTGCCATGTTGATGGGGACAAGAGCCTCTTCCCACATCTCTGGCCAGGTGGATGTGAGGGTCTTGGTTACTCACAAGGGTAAATTCACACAAAAAAATGTAAAACAGACATATTTGAAAAAGTTATTTTTTTTTTAAAAAGTATCAAAACTCACATATAATGTCCCATTATGTAGATCATTCACTACATCCAATGATGTAGATATGTAGATCCATTATTGATCATGATGATCCAACAAAAAGCACGCATGACGATCCTGCAGGCTGGAAATGCTAAGCCACCATTTATTTTATATATACACTGTGTAATATATATACACAGTATACACACACACACACACACACACAGAGTGGGGGTTATTTACGAAAGGCAAATCCACTTTGCACTGAAAGTGCACTTGGAAGTGCAGTCGCTCTAAACCTAAGGGGTAGATCTGAAATGAGTGGAAGCTCTGCTGATTTTATCATCCAATCATGTGCAAGCTAAAATGCTGTTTTTTATTTTCCTTGCATGTCCCCCTCGGATCTACAGCAACTTTACTTTCAGTGCACTTTCAATGCAAAGTGGATTTTCCTTTAGTAAATAACCCCCAGTATTTGTAATTTTTATTAAAGATTTATAACAAAATACAACGTAGTGACAAATAAAGTTAACATATCAGGTCCAGTAAATCAGATGTTCAAATAGTTAAAAAGAGCAAATCTTAACAATAATTGGTTATGGATTGACCTCATTAAGAGCATTAAAGATACATGCAATGAGCAATTCAAAGTTGAACTTTACAGAGAGAAAATACATATACACCGCTGTTCTTCAGGATGGATAGGGACTGATGTTGAGGAAACATGAAATGAGTAAAAATGCACACCATAGTGACCCATTAATGTTCACCCTGTGTTAACATTACAGCAAGTGTAGATCAGGGAGAGGTGATGAGTGATGGTAACATGCCAAAAAGAGGTAAGTCCAAGAGAGTCCATACAGTTCCATGGTACCTCTGGATGTTGGCATTTCCCTTTTTTGAATCTCTGCAATGATGGTGAGTAGCTGGGACTGGGAAGGGATCTCAGTAGCAATCCAGTATTGAGGCATAAGATTTTTTGAAGTGCTTATAGATACCCAGAAAATGAAATTCTAGGAGATAGTTGAGATGATCTAAAGGCAAAAAGGTGTTTAATAGATGTCTGTAGATCTACATAACAGAGGCCCAGAATGGCTGAATTTGAATACATTGCAAATATATATGCAACAGTATGCCTTTGTCCCTTCCACATCTCCAACAAACCTCTGGTTTCATTGGATTATAAGCATTCAGAACCTCCAGGGTCTTATACCAAAACAGTAGGGCATTATAAATATCTCCTTATACTTGTGTCCCACGTTTTATCCAAGAGTGGTAAAGGGATAGAATGTTGGAGAGAAAGTTTCCACTTTTTCCATGTATGATTGATAGTCTCCTGCTCAAGGAGCATCCTCAAGAATTGTTTTGTATATCAGTGAGAATAAATGTGGTTGAGATGGACTCTGGGCACAGATATATTCAAATTCTGTCGGTCAATTTAAGGTCAGAGATGGCTGAAATACAGAGGAAAAAAAATGTTGAAAATGAAGGTATGAATAGAAAGACTGTCTGGAAAAACATTCCCTTTGTGTCTTTAGCTCCTTAAAAGGTGTGGCACTTATTGAACCCAGGGTTGCATTTGAACAAAGGGTAAGCCATCTGGTATTTCAGTATTTGAATGACACTGTAAGGTACCTGTGGTAGGTTGTGTCCGAAGTGGAGCTTGTGTGCTGAGGATTCAGGCAAAAACATAGTCAGGCAGGTCAGGTCAGCAACAGATCAGGCAAAGCGGTACACAATCGAAATCCAGAGGCCCATCGGGACTTAGTGGGAAAGGAGGCATGGGGGTCTTGAATAAGAACAGGGGCATACAAATCTTTGGCTGGGACCCAGGAACAGTCTGTGATGGGATATCCTCTCCAATGAACCAGATACTGTAGGCCACGACCCCGCCTTCTAGAATTCAGAATCTTAGAGACTTCAAACTCATGTTGTCCATTAGGGATGAGCTGAACACCCCCCGGTTCGGTTTGCATCCAGAACATGCGAACGGACCGAAAGTTCGCACAAACATTCGAACACTGTTAAAGTCTTTGGGACTCAAACGTGAGATATCAAAAGTGCAAATTTTAAATACTAATATGCAAGTTATTGTCCTAAAAAGGGTTTGGGGACCCGGATCCTGCCCCAGGGGACATGTATCAATGCAAAAAAAGTTGTAAAAACAGACGTTTTTTCGGGAGCAGTGATTTTAATGATGCTTAAAGTGAAAAAATAAAAGTAAAATATTCCTTTAAATATCGTACCTGGGGGGTGTCTATAGTATGCCTGTAAAGTGGCACGTGTTTCCCATGTTTAGAACAGTCCCTGCACAAAATGACATTTCTAAAGGAATAAAAGTCATTTAAAACTGCTTGCAGTTGTAATGTAATGTCAGGTCCCAGCAATATGGATGAAAATTATTGAGAAAAACGGCATGGGTAACCCTCCAGCCCATTACCAGGCCCTTTGGGTCTTGTATGGATATTAAGGGGAACCACGCACCCAAATTAAAAAAAGAAAAGGCGTGGGGCCCCAGGCCCTATATACTCTGAACAGCAGTATACAGGCGGTCCAAACAAGACAGGAACTGTAAGTTTGTTCTTACGTTGAATCTGTTTGTAATTTGGAACAGGTACATTTTTTAAAGCAGGGTTCCGGCCAGCTAAAAAAAAAAATTAAAGTCAGCAGCTACAAACACTGTAGCTGCTGACTTTAAATAAGTAGACTTACCTGTCCTGGATGCCCGCGATGTCGGCCGCCCGGAGCCGAACCGTCCCTCGGCTCTCGGGTCCCGGCACCGCCATCCTAGGTAAGGGAAACAGGCTGTGGAGCCTTACGGCTTCACTGCCAGTTTCCTACTGCGCACTGTGAATGGCCCCGTGGTGTTCTGGGAACACACACAGTTCCCAGAAGACAACGGGGCCGCTCACCGAGGAGAAGAACACGCCGCGGAATAGGAAGAGGCAGATTAGGAAGACTGCCTAGCAACAAGGGTTTAGGTAAGTATATATATTTTTTCCAAATGTTTTTTTTTTTAATTTTTTTAGGAATTTTGGTGGCGTTTTTTTTTCCAGGGTGGCCCTCCGCTTTAAGTGTAGCTCCAGCCAAAAAATCTATTTTTAAGCTTTTTGGATAACATAGGGAAGGGTTATCATCACCCCTGTAACATTTTTTTTGCTGTCTGTGCCCCTGTTCAGAAGATTTCACCTCACTTTCTGTCCCAATGACAATTTGATTTTGAAAATTTGGGGTTTTTAGGGAAACAAGGATTGGTGATAATAAAGCATTAGTGGAGACACCTTTTTCCAATATTAACTCTTACAGGAGAGAATTTCCCTTTCTAGGGGTAGATTTCCTCTCACTTCCTGTTGTCTCCCTCCGTTTGTAAGTTGGAGTCGTTTGTAAGTCGGAATTTTGAAAGTAGGTGGACCACCTGTATATACTATACGGCCTGCCCTATATCTGCAGAAATTTGGGCCTTAGGTGTTGGTGGTACCAGAACACTGTGGGCAGTGGAATGGACCCTGCTGTGAAATATTATATCAAGAATTGTAATTACATTCCCCTGTTGAACAGGGTCAGAAAAATTGGGCCTTTGGTGGTGGTGTGGTGGTGTTGCCACAACACTGTAAGCCCTCACAGTTACGATTGGTGGGCGCTGGAACGGGCCCTGCTGTGAAATATTATATCAAGAATTGTAATTACATGCCCCTGTTGAACAGAGTCAGAAAAATTGGGCCTTTGGTGGTGGTGTGGTGGTGTTGCCACAACACTGTAAGCCCTCATAGTTACTCTAGTTGAGCGCAGGAACGAGCCCTGCTGCAAAATATTACATCAAAAATTGTAATTACACGCCCCTGTTAAACAGTGGCAGAAAAATTGGGCTTTAAGCACTGGTGGTGGTGCTCAGAACCAAAAATGTTCTTAGAAGCTATCAACATGAACATTGAGGAGGAATAGGATAGTCACTCAGCATAACAGGATAGTCACTAAGCATCAGCATAGGCAGTCTTCAAGGGATCTCACATTCATAAAAAATGAATCGGTAACATCAACATCAGGTGCTTGGTAGCTGGTGATTAGGGATGAGCCGAACACCCCCCTGTTCGGTTCGCACCAGAACATACGAGCAGGCAAAAAATTTGTTCGAACACGCAAACACCGTTAAAGTCTGTGGGACTCGAACATGAATAATCAAAAGCGCTAATTTTAATGGCTTATATGCAAGTTATGCCCCCAGGGGACATGGATCAATGTAAAAAAAAGTTTTAAAAGTGGTCGTTTTTTCGGGAGCAGTGATTTTAATAATGCTTAAAGTGAAACAATAAAAGTGTAATATTCCTTTAAATTTCGTACTTGTGGGGTGTTTATAGTATGCCTGTAAAGGGGTGCATGTTTCCCGTGTTTAGAACAGTCTGACAGCAAAATGACATTTCAAAGGAAAAAAAGTAATTTAAAACTACTCCGAACCAAAATTTAAAAAAAAATGGTGCGGGGGTCCCCCTAAGTTCCATATCAGGCACCTTATGTCTGGTATGGATATTAAGGGGAACCCCAGGCAATTTTTTTTTTAAATGGCGTGGGGGCCCCCCTCAAAATTTATACCAGACCCTTCAGGTCTGGTATGGATTTTAAGGGGAACCCCGTGCCAAAATTTCTTTAAAAAATGACGTGGGGGGGGGCGTGGCCTGCTACAGCATGGAGTAGGACGTGGAAGACCCGAGCTCCGTCCAGTACTCCTGAATCCACATTAATCCTCCATCCCAAGAGTGCACATGCGCGAGAGCTCTGACATGGCTGCCTGAGCCAGGAGCTCCGCTCCACCCCGGACCGACGAGCCGCACACCAGCCGCCTCAGCCCACTAACGGGCGACACAGCACCCCACCCAGGTAGGGGAACAGCCGGGGACCAGAGGGAGATGTCGGGGCCCCCTGCAAGACGCGATCTCGGCCCCCAATTTGCCTCGGCAGGCGCGGACGGGAGTCCCAAGATGGCCACCAGCGCGGACGGGCCGCTACATCAGGCAGGCATCCACTCCAGGATACCAGAGAACAGGCCAGTACTCTCTCCTCCGACCCTGACCTACGCACAGGCAGCACAGGGACCCTCCCAAACTCCCCATTTACCCCCGCAAGGCCATACGAAGCCCCAGGCCACAGCAAAGGCCCCCTCTGAGACGCTGTCCCTCTCTCAACAAGAGATACTCTCACAGGCCCTCCCTGCACAGGCCCAACTACCACCTCCAGCTATGCAGCAATCTGGCTTCTCAGTAACTGACCTCACAGCAATGCAGGAAGACATGTTTGCAAAATTCTCATCCCTTTTAGAGAAAGGACTGGCTAATACAGCAAAACAGATCACCAACACTATTAAAGCGGACCTGTCCAATTTAGGCGCCAGAATTGAAGCCATTGAGGATAAAGTGGAATGCACAACCACTAGAACCAACCAAAACGCAGCACACCTCATGACCATTCAAGAACAATTAGATGTCGCCCTCTCCAGGATCGACGAACTCGAAAACCGGTCTAGGAGGTACAACTTTCGGATAAGAGGCCTCCCGGAAACTTTTTCGGACATACCCTCCACGGTTCAGGACATCATCGCAGCCCTTATTCCCAACATACCACCCCAACGTCTTGAACTTTACAGAGCACACAGGTCTCTTGGCCCCCCCAGACAAGATGGCTCCCCAAGGAACATAATCGTCAAGCCGCACTTTTATGCGGTAAAGGAAGAGGTCATGCGTCAATCCCGTCAAAAGCCTATGCTGCAGCACCAGGGTCACCAGATACAAATTTTCGCTGACCTCGCCCTGACAACTATTCAAAGACGCAGGACACTAAAACCCCTTCTCACGGTCCTCTCTCAACGGGACATCAAATACCGTTGGACCTTCCCCTTCGCTGTAAAGTTCTCCATCCAGGGCAAGACCCACTCATTCGCTAGCCTCCAGGAAGGGGAAAGGCTATTACTCGGCCTCAGGCTGATTTCCCATGAGGCTCCAATGGACTTTTCGTCTGCTTCCTCGGGCTCCACTAAACGCCCTCCTCCAGGCAGCCCGGTATCCCCACTCTGGATGAAGGGCCCTTCCAAGAAGAGCAAGGAGGGGAAACCACCCTAAGGCTGACTTACTCATCTCTTTTCTCCAGTCTCTGTAGAGACATTTTTGAGCCTGTTCTCCCCCCAAGTTGATGGAGCAGGTGCTCCAATACCTTCCCACGTCTTACAGACATGGCATACCCCACATCTAAATTCTCATCGAGTCTCACTGTATTACACACCGTTCTCTACATTTGAAAATTTTCCAGATGAAGAAGGTCTGAATCATTCACTCACCTCTCTTTTCCTCAACCTGCCGCCTGCAAGAACCAGCTAATTTAGCTGGCAACCTTCCCAGAAGAAGAGGACTTCTACAGAGAATACAATACTACATGAAGACCAAGGTCCCTCTAACATAAAGTTCAGAATACAGGACTACAATTCCAGTATTGATTATGCTAGGCCAAATCTTAGTTCAGTTAGAAACCTCGGTTTATCTGTAATACCCATATCTCTTCCCCATTTTCAGTTGGAGGTCATGTTAGCTAGGCCATTAAGGCCTCTCTCATTTTCAGGGGACCCCCAGGAATTCTCCCTCACATAGTCAGTTAGGGGGCGGGGGGACTTCTGGGGATGAGAAGGGGGCGGGATTCTCAGGTTCTTGATTAT
The DNA here is from genome assembly GCA_037952835.1 of Lithobates septentrionalis. NCBI lineage: Eukaryota > Metazoa > Chordata > Amphibia > Anura > Ranidae > Lithobates > Lithobates septentrionalis. Next base: position 6,119 of record JBBDGP010001564.1, on the reverse strand, counting down.
TTGTTCCTACCTGGGTTGAATATTGTTTCAGGCATAGAGAGCCCTGCAAGTAGGGCTGTTATTACAGTTACTCTGTTAACTATTGTTGTGTGTTTATTTTATGGTTCAAATTTGACACACCTAGGGTCCGGGGTGGACCCCTTGTGCCTCAACTCGATTCCAAAGAACCGTTAGTGTCCTTTGGTGTCGGAACTTCAGACGCCCCATAGGGTGGTCAGAAGTAGTTCATTGGGGCTAAAGCGGATTCTGATTCGCATAACCCCAAGGGTATTTTTATGGTACCCATGTCTTTGTTTATGTCTTTAGTGTTTAGTAAGTCTCTTATCTTTTTCTCCCTCATCTCATCCCTTTTCTTTCTTCTAGCCAACCCGGGGGGGTACTCCTCCACGTCCCAGAGTCGATCCTGGGACTACTCCGCACAACCTGGCCTAAATTCAGTATCAGAAGACTCCCAAGGGTAAGTGACTGCGTGATTACTAGCTTCTATCCCCTCTGCTCCTATGGCTGACCTGACCGTGAAGGATATTGACCTCAAGATCGGTTCACATAATGTCCAGGGCCTAAACTCTCCTAGGAAAAGGAGACTAGCCATGGATCATTATAAATCACTGAGAATTGATGTGATGCTCCTGCAGGAGACACATTTCCACACCCGGTACACCCCCAAGTTCCTACATGCACACTTTCCAACATTTTATTTAGCGAACGCCCCTAATAAGACGAAGCTGGTAGCTATTCTCTTCTCTAAAAACTGCAAATTTTCACACCTCTCTGACTTCAGGGATCCAGAGGGCAGATTCATTTTGGTGAAAGGTACCCTGGAAGGCGTTTTATATTCTTTCGTCTCATACTACGCCCCAAACAAGGGCCAAGCGGCGTTTTTCCAGGACCTGTTCTCAACTTTGGATCCGCTCCTGGAAGGCAAAGTTATCCTGGGAGGGGACTCAAATGTTGCATTTGATCAGGGTCTGGACAAAACCAAGCCCCCTAAAGACCAACTCACACGCCCCACAAAACTTAGCACGAGGATCGCCAAAATGGTCCACTCACAGGGTCTGGTAGATGTATGGAGGGAATTGAACCCCAACAAAAGGGACTTTACGCACTTTTCCGCTCCCCACCAGTCGTACGCTAGAATTGATCACATCCTCACCCAGACGGCCCTCATTCCCTTGTCAACTAAGGCAGCAATACTGGACACAGCATTGTCTGATCATTCCTTGGTTACCCTTACCCTGAGAAATGTTCTGTCTGGGCGAGGAGGTTTCTTCTGGCGACTAAACGAATCCCTTTTAGCTGACCCTAGCCTGGTTCAGGAAATTGCTAAATCTATCAAAGAATATTTCCTCTTAAATGATGTGGAGAATATCGCCCCCGAAACCCTGTGGGCAGCCCACAAGGCAACTATTCGAGGAGTTATAATTAGACTAGCGTCCAAATTTAAGAAGGAACGATTGATAGACATTCAAAGTCTTGAAAAATCCTTCCTCCAACTAAAAGCAGAACATAAAAAACACCCATCCAGGACCCTTTTAAGTAAACTTGACGCCACCAGACTTGAGCTGAATCTCGCTTTAACGGCTAAAGCAGAGAAAAATCTTAGATGGTGTGGAGCCAAATTTTATTGCCATAAGGATAGATTCGGCTCAATGTTGGCTTCTAAACTCTCACCTAAATTTCGCTCTCTCTCCTTCCCCAAATTGAGGATAGCAGGTCAACCTCCAACAGCAAATCCAATAAGTATTATGTCTGCTTTCCACGATTTTTATGCTTCTCTCTACAACCCACCCCAACCAGAGAAAGGCCCCTTAGTAAATGAATTCCTATCGCATCTACAACTTCCCTCACTCTCCAGAGACTGTAGAGACTTAATGGAAGCCCCCATCACGGAGGCTGAAATCAGGGAGGTAATAAAAGGTCTTAAATCCGGCTCTGCCCCAGGGCCAGACGGCCTCTCAGTCCCCTACTATAAGGAATATAGCGCTATCCTAGCCCCGTATCTAGCAAAGTTCTTTAATTCTAAAAAGACAGGATCCCCCCTGGTAACCCAACTAAACACAGCATTCATCTCGGTGATCCCCAAACCCAACAAAAACCATGAGGAAGTTGAGAACTACAGGCCCATATCTTTAATTAATAATGACCTCAAAATTCTTACTAAAATTCTTGCCAACCGCCTATCCTCTTTCATCAATCTCTATGTACACAAGGATCAGGTCGGTTTTATACCCGGTAGGCAAGGACCCAACCAAATTAGGAGAGCAATAGATATAGTATCCATCCTACAATCTAACTGGGAAGGGGGGCCGAAACAAGAAGGTATGATCCTCTCGCTGGATCTCCACAAAGCTTTTGACTCGGTCGAATGGCCTTATCTCTTCTCCATACTAGAGAAGTGGGGCTTTGGACCCAACTTTTTAGGGACCCTAAAATCACTATACTCCTCTCCCAAAGCGGTGATTCGCTTACAAGGCCAATACTCTAAAACCCTAACCATTGCAAGAGGAACTAGGCAGGGATGCCCACTCTCCCCCCTAATTTTTGCTATTGCGATCGAAACGTTAGCAATAGCAATAAGAGCAGATCCCAACATCCAAGGGGTTGCCTGTGGTGACCAGGTCCACAAATGTGGGTTGTTTGCGGACGATATGCTCCTTTTTATCATATCCCCAACCACCTTCCTTCCAAACCTTTGCAAGCTCCTGAAAGAGTTCTCGAAGGTTTCTGGGCTGAAGGTCAATTATGCCAAATCTTCAGCCTTGAACATCTCCCTTAACCCAACTTTAGTTTCAATAAGTTTTTATTTTTTTTTTCATGAAATAATAATGAACAGAAAATAAAGTACAGTATAATCATTAAGAGTTGTCACAATTTAGCTTTACAAGGTTCATGTTTGGACAAGTATTTTCATTTGTATGTCATTCATTACCATTTGAGGGTACAGGCATACCAGTAGTGTTACTCGACTCCCCAAGACACCCCTTTTTGGGATCTGACTGTGTCTTATAGAGGGTTTGAAACAGAAGAGATTCCCCTAGCGGACTTTAAAGGCACATTTAAGAAAAATATTTAGAGAAGTATATAGAGTAGATAACAATTTATTAATAACAAAAAGTAATCAAATACATCACATAATCACATAGTTAAAAAACAAGGAATGCAGTTCCATAAATGCAAAGACAAATGATACCAATACATTTGCACCCGACGCGTTTCGGAGTTACTTATGCCTCCTTCTTCAGGGGTGATTGTAGGGTTTGCAACAAGAATTTTCTATATGGGAAATAGTATGTATAACATAAACATAGTAAGTATACAGTGAAAAGATCATAAAGAACAACCTCTATAGTTGTAAGGATCTGTATATATATACATACATTTTCTGTTTACACTTACATTGGTATCTATGGGTATAGATTATGCATTCCAAGACGAATTTAAAAGAAACATAGAGGTATTGACGTGCTGCCCATCGGACGCGTTCCCTGGTCGTAATGTGTGGAGCCTTAGTAGGGTATAACAGCAGTATTCACAGAACCACTATCGAGGTGGAAGTGTAAAATGGTTTTATTCTTCCTTCCAATGGGAAGGAGGGCCCAATGTAAACGGGCGTATGGCAGTTTAGACCTGAGATCACACTGGGGCCAAATGTGTATCCTGTAAATCATGAAGATATATACATATATGTAAGAATGTATGTGCGTATGGATAGCCAGAGTAATACATGGAAAATCCAAAAAATGTATCCTACCTGGTCCGCCTAAAATTATAGAGCACAGTAACTGATGGTGAGTATAGATCAAGTGTGGTCCAAATAGCTGGAAAGTCAACATGGAAATGAGAGGTAAATTAGAACCCTGATTTATGAAAAAACAGGGGGGAACAAAAGAGGGGGAGAGGAAAAAGAAGTAGGGAGGGGAGGGGGGGGGGGAAGGGGGGGAAAAGGGGGGGGGGGAGGGGGGGAGAAAAGGGGAAATGGGATGGGGGGAGGAAGGGTGAGCGGGGGGGGGGAGGGGGGGGGAAAGGTTAGGGAGAGGGGGGGGGGGGAGAAGATAGAAAAAGAGGGGAAGAAAAAGGAGGAAAGAGGGGAACAAGAAGGGGGGGGGAGAGAAGAAACAGAAAGGAAGAAATGGTAAGTAAAGAGACAGAAAAAAGAACAAAGGAGAAGTGTAAGGCCTCCAAATAGCATGAATGGCTAGTAGTTTTAATAGAGGACACTAGATAATTGGATGTATTATAAAAGAAAGGGGTGAACCCCAGAACATGGCAGATAGCAAATAAAGCAAGTGAAACATGAAGGACAACAGGCAGGATTTGTAGTCAATGGTTCCAATATAGGAGTCCATGTCAATAGTATGTAATAGGTTACTAACCAAGTGTTGCAGCACCTCACACCAAAAGCGTCCTGTCAGCAGCAGATGACGCCTGGTGTGGGCTAGAGCCGGATATATAAAGCCCTCCCCGCCTATCAGCTGCTGATGGAGAAGCATCAACAGCTGATTGTGGTGAGGGAGGGGCGGAAACACTGTGGCTGGCCCCCCGGGTGGAGCGCGCGCCGCCAGGCATCCACAGCGCATGCGGATGCATACGACGTGAGGCGTGGCCACGCCTACTGCACCCGCCGGCACGTCTAGCTTCCCCAGCGGACTGCGCATGTCCGTTGGGGTCGCAAGATGGAGGACAGATAATTCTGTACCTCACACAGCGCCACCATGAGTCCAAGCTTAGCTCAGGCGGCTCTTTTCGTGCCGGGCGGATCACAGGTCATGTAGTAGGACAAATAGGAAAAGAGCATATGTAATATGCAACTAAAGAAAGAATACAGTGCCAAATCTTATTGCTGAAGCAGGGAAGCAGGGCCGATGGACAGTGCAATACAGGTTGGGAGGGCAATCTGACGGAGGAAAACCTCGCAAAACATAATAAAACAGTACAATAATCGCATATAGATATTGAAAGTATAATTCAAGGGCATGTTATACAAATAAAGTAACATCAGATATATATGCATATCATTTAGACATCGGTAACCTCAAGTATCATACAGTAAACAAGATATAAAACAGCATTTCAATACATGACCTAGAGTGACATAGTAAATAGTATAGGGACTGTGTGTCCCATAATATGTGAGCCAAAGGGAAGGGGGGGGGGGAGGGGGGGAAAAGGAAAGAGGGGGGGGGGGGAAGGGGAGTAAAAGAAGGGGGAGGGGAGGGGGGGGGGAGAGAAGGAGGGGGAAAAAAGGCCAATAATATAGCCCCCCATGTTTGGTAATGATAATAGATGGAGTAAGAGTAGTTGACTGGTCCATAGTGCCACCCCAAACCCGTCGTTGGGGTGGCTCTATGGAGTGGTCCTCCCTATTGCTCTCTACCACCAGATGAAAAGCCTTCGAGGAAGGGTTTAAACCAAATGGTTTCATTTAGGCCTGGGGGTTCGGTGGCTCTTAGGTTATATATCCACCGGGACTCTAGTTGCAGCAGTGTCTTGTTCCAGTCCCCTCCCCTTGACTCTGGATGTACCCGATCCAAGATAAGAAATTTGATTTTTGGGCAAATACCATTATGTACTATTAAGGTGTGCCTCCCCAATGGGAGGTCCGGGTCACCAGTTTCCATACTTGCTAAATGTCTGTATGCCCTCTTCCAAAATTCATTCTTAGTTTTTCCTACATAGAAGCAGGTACATTCACAGAGGAGTAAGTAGATCACCCCAGAAGTCCTGCAATTGGCAAAATGTCTGGGGCGGAATGGCTGTCCATTTGGAAGGGTCGGGTTTCTGGTTGTAAGCATGTATTTACAGTATCTACATTTGCCACACATGAATGTCCCCTTGTGTTTGCAGTGTGTCTTGTTGTTCATTGCCTTGAATTCACTAGCTGTAATTTTATCTCCCAGGGAGGTAGTTCTTTTAAAAGTAAAAAGGGGTCTCTGTGGGACCAAAGGTCCTAGAGTTGGATCGCATTGTAACATGTGCCAGTATTTAGTCACAATGTTCCTCACCTGTCTGTGTTGATTGTTGAATTTAGTAATGATTCTAAGAGTACCCATATCATTCTTATCAGATTTATTGGTTTTTTGGGAATATAGTAATTCTTCTCTAGGCTGCAAGAGGGCTTT